>OX419602.1:4655156-5206912 GCA_948473455.1 Teleiodes luculella
TGGCAATCTCCCACTAGTAATGTTCATTATACTTATTATTATCTATTTTGTGATTCTACATAAAACTTAGGAATAATTTTAGAGCTATACAACCTATAAGTTTTGCTTGTGTAGAGTATCTTATCAATATGCAGTGTTATCAAACAAGACCTACTAATATCTATGTTATCACTTGACCAAGTATAACAGACTATACATGCAAAAGTAAATTTTTTAATATGGTATTGTTGTATATTATCATAAGAGCATCAACCTCTTAAAAGAGCTTTAATTTGTAATAATGTAATAATACTAAACTGGATGAAGATTCAGAATTTAATGAACAAACTGAACAAATAATAATATTATGCCAATAATAAGCCTTTCTTATTTTACTGCAAGAGTTATAGTAATACACTACAGGTGGTATATAATTCCAACCACTTGGAATGGTAGTTGATAAATAATAATGACTCTAGTATGACTAAAAGGTTCTACTCTATCACTAATAAGAATGACATACCAACCAAGTCTAACAGTATACCTATCAGAATACCCGAATCAACTTGATATAAAATAAACAGCTTCTTAAGTATATGTGTAAGAGTGGGGGTCTTAACCAGAACTCTGTTTGCATGCCAAAAACAGATGACCTATTTAAATAAAAAATCTAGTACGGTCGCCTGCATTAAAAACGGACCCCCCGGTAGATGTCGTAAGCGGCAACTACCCTACATACAACTGTTAACTCATAAGGTGTATTTTTTCGAAAGTGGGTATTGTGCCTTTAGCAGGCAGTGACCTATTTCGTCCATTCTTAGTAATTGAACTTGGCTCAATGGTCACAATACATAGAGTAAAATTTAAGTTCATAGGTTCAATTCTGGGTATTTTCTCCTGAAATTGGATACTTTTTTTTATCCTTTTTTTATTTAAATTATATCAATAAACTGTAACTAAAATACTATTTTGTTTAATAGGTTTAATGAAAATCAAACTTAAAGAAAATAAAAGACAATATGGTTATATTTTTACTTTATTCTTTATTTAATATTTATATTAATATCTAAGTTAGTATAAATGAATTTACGAGAGTTATCGGTAAAATATATAGATATATAGGTGTATATTTTCTATTAAGAGAGAACAAACATGTTATCTTTGTTATCGATAACAATTTACATCTCTCTTGGGATATATAAAAAGTTAAATTTAAAAAGATTATAGACTATACATAGCACAAACTGCAGGCAGCATGACATCTTTTAATATTTCCAAATAATCATCACTATTCGTGCGGCTTTCCCAGTGATGGCTTCCCACTTCAACTAACTCTCCAGGAACTGCAGACATCCAAGCCCAATAACCTGAAAATAATAATATCATGATAAGTAAGTAAATAAACTAATATTTTGACCGTTACCTGTTTTGGTAAAAATATATACTTAATTGAATAATATTTATTTTCAATAGTAAGTAAATAAAGTATTCATCATCATCATCATCTCAGCCGAAAGACGTCCACTGCTGGACAAAGGCCTCCCCCAAGGATCTCCACAATGATCGGTCCTGCGCTGCCCGCATCCAGCGGCTTCCCGCGACCCTCACCAGATCGTCGGTCCACCTTGTGGGGGGCCTGCCCACACTACGTCTTCCGGCGCGCGGTCGCCATTCAAGAACCTTTCTGCCCCAACGGCCGTCGGTTCTACGTGCAATGTGCCCAGCCCATTGCCACTTAAGTTTAGCGATTCTTCGGGCTATGTCGGTGACTCTGGTTCGCCTGCGGATCTCATCATTTCTGATTCGATCACGCAAGGAAACTCCAAGCATAGCCCTCTCCATCGCTCTTTGGGTGACTTTGAGCTTTCTTATGAGGCCCATCGTTAGCGACCACGTCTCAGATCCGTAAGTCATCACTGGCAACACACATTGGTCAAAGACTTTTGACTTAAGACACTGCGGTATTTGGGACGAAAAGATATTGCGCAGCTTCCCGAACGCTGCCCATCCAAGTTGGATTCGACGATTGACCTCCTTCTCGAAGTTAGATCTACCTAGCTGGACTGTTTGTCCCAGGTAGACGTAATGGTCTACAACTTCGAGAGTGGAGTCCCCAACTTTTATTGGAGTGGGTACTACATGGGCGTTTGACATGACTTTTGTCTTCTCCATGTTCATCTTCAGACCCACTTGTTGGGAAACTCTATTGAGGTCATCGAGCATTGTGCCGAGGTCCTCCAAGGTCTCAGCCATGACTACGATATCGTCGGCAAACCGAAGGTGAGAAATGCACTCGCCGTTGATATTGATGCCATGTCCTTTCCAGTTCAGAAGCTTAAAGACATCCTCCATTGCAGCGGTGAACAGTTTCGGAGAAATAACGTCTCCCTGTCTCACACCCCGCTGCAGTTGGATTGGTCTGGAGTTCTGATCCTGGAGCCGGACAGACATAGTGGCATTATCGTACAAACACTTCAGCACCTCGATATACCGGTAGTCAATTTGGCACCTCTGAAGGGACTGCAGCACTGCCCAAGTCTCGATCGAATAAAGTATTTATATAAATAAAAAGGAAGAAAGAAAAGAGGAAGAACATTAACAAGGAGAGAATAGGTATTATTAAATAATTTTTTTTTTTTTTTTTTTAATAAAAATTACTTGCTTACCCAAGAATATTCTGCCTCATTGTTATAATAACATTCAGAAGACTATACTGTTCTCCTATTCTTCTCCACAGAATTTTTCCTCACATCTTTGTCAGATTTGTAGCACTTTTAGTTGGTGAAAATTTTAATTTATCCTCGAATCTTTTTATCCATCTGCACACCGTATTTCTCTGTAAAAGATAATTATTAATTACATAAATAAATTAAACTGTTCTATATCACGTTTAAAATATCAATACACAACATCAATTACAAAATAACCTAAAGACTCACCAAAATGGTTATTTTATTTCCATTATTTTGTTCCCGCAGAACAAATTTGTCATAGCCTGAAAAACACTCAAGTAAAGCATGATGTAATAATTAATAATATAATTATAAAATTTTAAACGCAAGATGCACATGGCTGACTTATCTGAATATTCTCATTTCAACGCTTATTACCTTTTATTTATATTCATTTACCCACAATTTTATTTTGTTATCTATTAACTTCGCCTTCAAACGTCTCGTCAGCACTCGGCGGTCATCGTAATAGTTCGTAGACGTAGACAAATGCAACAAGACACTACATTATTTGAGATGGTTTATAACAAGCGCTGTGGCTCAGTGGTAGGATCACGAGCGGCTGAGGCGGCGATGTTTGCGTAGTTGGGAGTTCGAACCTCCGTCCCTGCAATTTATTTTATATAAAAAAAATACTTTACTGGTTGCAATATTAGATGAAAGAAATAAATCAATTTGAAATCACAAAAACTGGCTAGACGAGATGGAGCAGCAGTAAGTATGTGTGTGAGGAGCGTTTATCTACCTATTGAGAACGACAGCTATATGCTAGCAAGTAGCTGTTGTTGTTCGTTTATTTGTAAAGTGTGGGGGTCGATTTCTCTGCAGGAGACTGTACACTAAAAGTAAAATTAGATACAATCTTTTTAATAATCACAAAAATTTGTGTCATCAAACATGGTTGCTGGCTAACAAGAATAAGAATAAGAAAAATTTATTAAAAGCTACAATCCATAGTGAACAGTTTGTATTCTCAGAGGCTAAGACAGTTCATTTGTTCTTGTTGTAATTTCATTGTACTTTGCATTAAGAATCATCATCATCATCTCAGCCGAAAGACGTCCACTGCATTTAGAATAAATTGATTAATTATCTAATAAAACAATATAACATCAGATAAAATTGTAGATATAACATAATTTTTATATTACAATTTACAGTTAAACATCTAAACTGCAATCTGAAAATAATAAACCTAAGAATAACTTCATGATTAGAAATCTTACTGTACTCAAAAGTGCTTAAAATTAGTTTCTCATTTCTTTGAGTAATTATAATAAATGATCTGAATTTATTTTAAAGAACATTTGTTTATGGATGCAATAAATCACTTCGAGTTAGGCCCAGCACACACGGCGCAACGCATTTGCAACGAAACTGCGACTTCTAGTTACTTTTGAGTTTCAGCCATAGACTCCTTTGAGAGACTGCACACGACGCAACCTGTATGAAACTGGTTGGAAACGCGTTACAAACCAGTTGCATTGAAACCGGCGTGCAGGAAACTCGTGTTTGCGTTTCTTCGGATTTCGCGCCTTTTTCATCAACAAAATGGCTGACGATGATAATCAAAGCATTGAATTTGTGTTAGAAGTAGAAAAATATCCTTGTTTATATAATAACACATTACCTAGCTACTCTCGGAGAACTGAGACTGATAAAGCATGGGCAGAAATTGGAAAAACAATGAAAATGACAGGTGAGTTATCTATTTATTTATTGATACGATTAACATTAGGTACGATAATTACAAAATTCACCATTGATATACAATGCAGACTTCTATTCTCTGAGAAAACCGAACTGATTGTGAGCCGTGAGGTTGCTGCGTGTGTGGAAATCGATTGAAACGAGTTTCAAACTAATAATTTCAAAAGGGTTTCGTTGCAGTTACGTTGCAGTTGCGTTGCGCCGTGTGTGCTGGGCCTTAAACTAAAATGCTATACAAACAATAAATATCAAATAAATGTTTAAAACAAGTAAGAAATAAACAGGTCTGATTGTTTACAATCAACACAATCTTATTCAAACATGGTAGGTAACAGACAACAGCAGTTGACATTTAACATTTCGATTGAAATGTGCAACTTGGATCATAATTATATCTCAAGTGCTTTATTAATAACAAAATAAAATAGCTATCTAACTACAAAGTTAAATAAATGGATACATAACAATTTAAGCACTGCCATTTTCATTGATTTTGAAAATGAAATACTTTATTTATAATGGGAATGTTTACATTTTGACATGTTCTTAAAGCCTTAATTCCTAAGCCAATTATGGTCTAATGAGAAATAGGTGGATAGCTCTTCAAAGAGAAAGTATCACTATAGGAAAAGGCTATGAATTTAAACAGCATTACAAAACTTTGTTTCACTTAGTTGCAGTAAGTTCCTCATCAATTTACTTGCCTGTTTTACATTCAGCTTTAATTGTTTTGTGTTAGTATGCATTATGTCCAAAACAAAAAGTATAATGAAGTACTTTTTTTTCAATTCAGTATGTAAATGATTGTACTTTGAATAACTTAGGGCTACCTAAGAGGTATGCATAATTATCAGTATAATAAAGACTAAATTATAGTCATAACAATGTAGTCTCCTAGTAATTAATAACTAGTAGTTGTGTTGGTTAATGATTAATATTGATTATTGTTTAGTGCCTCATTAATACTCAGCAAAACTTTAAATAGTGTTTTCGTGTTCTTTGTAATGCATTCAAGTAAGAAAGGTGGCGTAACTTCACGGCTCACAAATACGACTGGAGTAAGGCCCAGAACAGCTGTTTCGTCATGTTCAGAAAATAAGTTTACGTCCGGCAAATCAATACCCATATTGCGCAAAATGTCACTGAAATGCGCTACTCGATATCTTCACCAAATATGCAATGTAACGAATCTCTAAGAATTTACATGTCAATCAATCAACATACGGAGAACAATGATCATCTGAATATTCGTAGGATGATAGTAAACGTTTCACAACAGTACACCATTACCAATTTGACATGACTTATGGATTGTACATGAATTTACTGTTGAAATAAGCGCAAATAGAATCAAGTGCAATTCAAACGTTGCACATTTATGGAAATGTCGATAACGAGCCATCGTAAAGATCGGGGCGACATCGCCGACCCGGATTACTTACTCGATTGTGTCCTGGAAGGAAGAGGTATTCGATGTCCGCCTTTTCTTCGCGATCTACGGACGTAAGAACGCGAAGAGGAAAACGAGGCACTAGGCATTATTCCTTTTAGCACTTATTTTCACTAGAATTCAGGCCTAAACAAAGGAGACACCCGCACCAACACCGTCGGCCATTTTCTGTTTAGATTAGATCGAGGTAACGAAACGGGAAATAAAGACTACAGCACATCAGGCAACGACAAACAACAACTGAAATGTTCTACAACTAAAACACTGATCACAAAGGATAAAATTATAACTGCTAACTTAGGAAAATCATTATTTGGACAAAATTAGGAAAAAATCACGCCAGCCTTGCGAGCAATGGGCGACTCTTCAGAACAAATATGGCGGATTTCCAATATGGCGGTGGCGACTTATGCGCCATCTACGCTCTTTTTCTATTATAGTTTTTAGAGGCGCGTTCAAAAATCAACGGCGAGCTGCATTCGTTTTTTCATATTACTTTTTCATAATTAATTATTTACTTTAAAAATAATAATGATAATTAAAACCAAACCATAATTAAAAACAAAGAAAGAAATATCTAAAACCAAATATTTTTCTATTCGACGAAAATCGCTTGTGTTTTATTTATTTCTAAAATAAAAATGAGTCAACTCATTAGTTCATTCATAATATCATACCGAATTAAAACTCTATTTACAAAAAAAATACTGCATAATTTTCCGTACAACGTAGCAGATTTCGTCGAACATTATGTTCGAGTAAATAGTTTTATTGCGTAAGTTGAAACAGAAATCTGACAGTTTCATCGACCACAAAAAAAAACGTCCGTTCCGTTAGCGTACTACTGCACTTAATTCTGATATTTCTAATGTTAACAACCACGGAATACCATGATGCCACACTTAGGCGTTGTCCTAATAGAACGCGACTACGCGATTCGCGCGAATTTTACTCGTACGAACGCGCGATCAAACATATTGAAGTCGAATAGGTGTCCTAATAGACGATCGCGCGATTGAACGATTTCTTCATACATTTGACAGTCGCGAGTTCGCGCGAACTTGCGATGGTCGCGTAGTCGCGTTCTATTAGGACAACGCCTTATGATGTGGGCGGGTGGGTGTGCCTAAAGTTTGCGGACCACAGCAAACATTTAGAGTTATTCTGCGAAACGTGCGAAACGAACGAAAGTCGCTAAACAGTAAAGCAGTACTAATTTGTTATGTTTTAATTTTGAAGAACAGCATTAATTCTAATTTGTCAAAAAGCCGCTTACTTAAGGCTGTGTATGATGTATGTATATACCTATGTATTAAACATAGGCCACACGAAATGGCGGGTTGAAATCTTGTTTCTGCTTTTTCTATTTATATGTTGTTTTCTGTACCTACGAAAGTTGATTTTAAATGTTGGGTCCCGTCACTCACGTATCATACCTACGCGACGGTACTAGTATACTTAATCTGTCTCCAAATTGTATAATTGTCGAAATATTGACAAATGAAAACTGATCTACAAGATTCTGTCTGTATGGCTCATGTTTGAAAAAGAATTAAATGAAATTCTTTCTGTTTTGTATGTTGTTCGAGTGCTAGATATTGTTTATTGCTGCGGCACTAAGCAATATTACAGTCAAATTGAACTTTATTTGGCTAGTTTTTGATATTTCCAGCATCCAAAATCTCAAGCGTCATTTCGTGTGACTGTGGATCATGTTCAAATGCCAATCATTCTTAAAAAGTAGCATCGCTTAAGATTTAGATATTAAAATAAGAAATGTTTTTTACGTCACCAAAGGACTACAGACCTGAAAAACTCAATATTTTAAAGAAATCTAAAAGAATAAAAGATAAAGCGCAGTGGTACGCGGCTGGAATAGCTGCCTGCTGTCTGTATCGTGTTCGAGTGTGTGGGTGTTTTGATTTCAAAATTTTTTGGGTCAATTTCAATCTGTTACAATGTTTTTAAGAGAAATTGTGGATGAAAACACTTGTATAGTATCAATTCTAGCATGTATTTTCTTGACCTTTTCTTACGTTGCGAGCCTTTACGTGTGGAAGTCTTCACTCAATAGGCGAGTTAAACATAAAGGTTCTTTTTTCATTTTTGCAGTAATAATATTTTAGTACATTACTTATAAATACGTTTGTACTTCTTTTTCAGGGACCACCCTTCAACAATCAAGAGAAGGTTTTTCAGTGTATTTTGTATGATGCTTTTGGCACCTTTTGTGACTTATTATTTTTTGACTGAATACTCCCTGCTGAAAGGAGATGTTTATAATCAACTGGGACTGCGGTGGCAGGGACTTATTCAGGCCTCAGTATTTCCATTACTCCTGACTGCAATATTGTTTTTGGGACCTCTTACTATGCAGGCTATGTCTGGGATTTGGAAAATATATGCAGGTAGCGTTTTTGTACTTAATCTTACATATTGGAAATGTAATCGACTTATGTTTGAATTATAATTATTGAATGTTGTTTTTATACAGAAGTTAATTAAGCAACTCTGCTTGTGAATAGTTAATCTTTTAATTATTTTATAATTTTTTTTAGAGCCAGTTTACTGGTTATCAAGTTGGCAAGATCTAGTCTGGGTGAGAAATCATGTGATGGCTCCATTGAGTGAAGAATGGGTATTCCGGGCTTGTATGATGCCACTGCTTCTTCAGTGCCTCAATCCAATTGCTGCAGTTTTTGTTGGTCCAGTACTGTTTGGAATTGGTGAGATTTTTTCTTTCAATTTAGCTGATCAACCAAAGAGACTCTTGAAGATACTTAGATTCTTTCTATTTATGAATAATACAAAATCTATGAAATTGTATTAAATTTTCACATTTGTATATTTCTTTATTTTTTCCTTAGAGGAAATACATATTACTAGTTTACAGTAAATTTTATATCCATATAACTTATTTCAGTCACTATCACTGATTGAAGAAATAAATTTTATTTTATTTTTCATTTCCAGCCCATTTCCATCACATGTTTGAACAAATGAAAGCTGGCTTTGATTTAAAGACTGCCCTCATGATCTCAAGTAAGTTATTTTAATATCATTTCTTTTGTGCAATAAAGTATTCTAAATCCAATAAGTTACTAATTATAACTCCTTCAAGAATAAACCAGTATTTTTACTATTGGAAATAATAGTACATTACCTACTAAAAAAAACCATGCTATTTCATTAGTGTGTGTAGTTTTGGCAATATTCCCTGAAGTAGAAGCCAACTATTACAAAACTATAGTATGACCTTATTTATAACCAAATGTATACTGACTGTTGTATTTGGAAACAATACACAATTGGCTGTAAATTTTTATTAATGCATGTCCGTCTGTCTACTGTTTATAAGAAGTTAGCTTTGTTTTCAATGCAAAATTATTCTTATTGTTTATTATTATTTTCTAGTGACAAAGTACTGAGTGTAAAAGGATTAATTTTATTTTTTCAGCATTCCAGTTTACTTACACTAGTCTATTTGGTGCTTACTCAGCATATTTATTCTTAAGAACAGGTAAGAAAATATAACTATAAGACATTTTCTTGTTAATTTGCTAAGTAAAATTAAATCTAATTAATAGTAATATCATAGTTAATTTATATTTGAATCTTGCTCGTTTTTTTGGGTTGATTTATCCTTGTGTAGTAAAAGTTCGACATATTAAGCTTCACCGGACTTGATTAGGAGTATTAATATTTATTTATATTTCAGGTCATTTTGTTGCTCCATTATTGGCACACATGTTTTGTAACCACATGGGGTTTCCGAACTTCGGAGAGATTGGCGAGTACCCGTGGGTCCAGAGACTAGTTATTATTTTCAACTTCATATTAGGATTCTCTCTCTGGTGTTTCCTTCTAGAAGTTGCTACCCGTCCAGATATTTATGACAACAGATTACATTGGGACACCTGAACCAATTAATATTTTGTGTTTCAACCAACAAGAGCTGTAACAATAACAATTTCAGGGAATTTGTTGATGTGTGTAATAATATTAATAACATTCTAAAAAGGTCAACTATTTTTACTTCAGTATTAACAGTAGTAGCAGCTATTATATATATATTTTTTTTTTTTTAGTATTATTAGCAGCAGTGGACGTCTTTCGGCTGAGATGATGATTAAAAATAGATTTTCACCAGTAACTAAATAAATAGTCATTAAATAGCGTAAGACGTGCATAATAGGTCTAATCTCTCCACACTTATTTTATGTGTCAAAAAAAAGTTCAGTTGGTACTATACAGGGGGTTGGCGTGTAAGGGGGTGGTTTTAGTAAATACTGAAAGGACATATCCATTTCATGGCTTTGCAATGAAAGAAACTCGGAAACAAAGAAGAAAATTCAGACACTCCCATATAAAATATTCAATGGTATTAAATAGTTTGTATGGCAAAGTCGTAAGTATTTTCATTTCAAAAAAAAATCTTGGAAAGTTTAATCTTATGTGTTGAATCGAGTATGTCGGGAAATCACCGCGCTTCAAGTACATTATGTACGTTCTTTAAATTTCTTCTTAGCCGAGACTTGCTTGCTTTATAGCTTTGTCACCCTTTGAAGATATGATAATGAAACCATGCACGCACATTGAAAACATTTTTTCATAAAATGCTTTCTACCGCGGTTAGCGGAATCTTTTAGCTTGGGGTTTTTAGTATAAAATACAGTGCCATAGATGTTAATATTAATAACGGTGACAGGTTTGTTGCCGTTCTTCTTTCTTATTGTAGATTATGCTCTCTAAATTTTAGTAAACTTGGTAGACATATTCGTCGGGCGCGCGCGTTGTGTCTAGTAGATTTTATACAGCGATAAGTTTAGGAAAATGATGGCGCTCCCATCGGTTAGGTATATGGAAATTCAGAAGTAAAAGTTAAAAATTGCTATTAGGATTAACATAATAAAAGATCAGACTAATATGATATAAATTAATTTGTCATTTAGTATTAAGCATAAATTAATGCTTTGTTCTACTTTTTTATTGTTTATTTAAACAACACTAATGTTTGTATTTTTTGTAAATTACAAATAAATAAATATGTGGGGACATCCCACACACGGCCATCTGACCCTAAACTAGGCGGAGCCTGTACTATGGGTGTCAGACAGCAGATTCATCTTCTTATATATAAAAATGGATTGCTGTTCGTTAGTCTCGCTAAAACTCGAGAACGGCTGAACCGATTTGGCTAATTTTGGTCTTGAAATATTCGTGGAAGTCCAGGGAAGGTTTAAAAGGTAAAAAAAAAAGAAAAAAAAAAAAAAAAACAACGCGGGCGCATAGCCGCGGGCGGACAGCTAGTAATATATAAATATACAAAATCCAGACACAAGGGCTCATCACACGAATGTTTGCCCTGAGCAGGATTCGAACCCGCGACCCTATGCTTCGAAGGCAGACGTACTACCAACTAAGCTACGGGGCCGTCAAATAATACCTATAGTTTGATTTGACCAGTTGTTTGTTTGATAAACTAAAGTCAGACATCATGCCGGTCTTTAATACTTGACAAGATAAAATATTGAGCTTTTTTTACCTAACAGGTACTTATTTTTGTTTTCACTTTGAAGTGCCATATTTGAAATGTTTTTATAAATTATCATATCACTTCTAAGGACTACCTACAGTACAGACACGAAAAGTATTCTAAACCTTTCTATGATCTTATTTTTGTTTTCACTTTGAAGTGCCATATTTGAAATGTTTTTATAAATTATCATATCACTTCTAAGGACTACCTACAGTACAGACACGAAAAGTATTCTAAACCTTTCTATGATATATTCAAGTCAATGTAAAAAAATATTTTGTGCAGTCTCGTCAGAAAATATAATGGGCATTCTGTGTTATCTTGTAAAGAGAAAAATGTTATATCTGTAGGCTTACTACGTAAGAAGTGACAGGCTCGAGAAGCTGTCAAACGCGACATATTGACAGAACTACTATGGCTCTAATGTCACTATGTCGCGTTTGACAGCTTCTCGAGCTTGTCGCTTCTTACATAGTAAGCCACCTGACAAGGGTCTATGCACTTGCCGTATGTACATACTAGTCAAATATTTAAAGTTTGAATGATGTTTATCATCGTGTTTTTCCTCAAAGAGTTGTTTTGTTTTGTTGTAAAGTAATTATTTTACGTAACTGATTGTCGTATTGTGTAAATTCGTCATTAGATTTAAGGTGAACAGTGATTAATAAAATTATTAAATGTTTTTTAAATAGTTTTTGTTTCATTTAGGCTATTCTTTTTTATAGTAACATCCCTGTATGGTGACAGTAAAAATGAACTTTATTTTTTTTATTCTGTAAATAATTTATTAATTCCATAAACCATATTTACAGTACATACAAAAATAGCAATAGCGTCTAAGACGCGACACAAATGCCAAAAATGATTTAGACCAGTAAAGTTAATATAAGTTCATTAATTTATCTTCAACTTTCTTTAGTGCGCAATCATGTTCATAATATTAAAAAGAACCTCGTAATACATACAATAGAATTGTCAAGTATGAAAAATTTTAGAACAAGCAGCTTTTACCTTTTGATTATGTGCTCTTAATATTTTTCACACTGGTCTAGTAAAGAGAAAAAACTATATATCCAAATCATTATGCATTCAGTCAGATCAATTTAATTAATATTAATAAATACAATTACAATATAACAATGATTTTATTATTATAACTATATTATGACGAATTCAGTCACATCATATACCTAAATGTTTCTAAATAACGTCAACATTCATAACCATTATAAAATATAAGATTTATATAACTCTGAGATTTCTCAATCAAGATGGTTGAGCTTCGGAATGAATCAGTCTTTGGCTCTGTGATCGTTGATACAAAACTTGACCACTGATGGATCGCTTGATGGGTGACCGATACGAGAAAATAAGAAAGTGTATAGTGTGAGATACATTTAGAAATGATCCTATTCTATGACGCTACAAATTATTAACTTTAGTACATTCGGAGGTTAAACAGAACAGAATGTCGAAGACTCCACCGATAAGAGTGCGTGAGAATAGAAGGTAGGTACAATTCAATTTAAACGGAGTAGACCGGAATAACAAGGATGTGTATTTTAGTCAAATCAGCTCCTTTTTACTATCTGTCAAACTTAATTAAAATAGAAGTACCTAACAAAACCATCGAAACAATGTTAAAAGGCAATTCGTGAAAAGGGCCCCAGAAAATATCATACAGTTATAGCGTTTGAACATTATCCGATCCGATATCGGCATCAAAGACCGACACCATATCGTGGCAAGAAAAATGTATGAAACATATCGGGTTCCGATATTGGAGAGGATAATGTAAAAGTACATGTTTCATACATTTTACTTGCCCCGAGGCACAAATTACGTATAGCGGCGCCGAGGGTTTCGTGTGACAGACATGGATTTGTCGTGCGTACGTATACCCTTATCCTATTGGAGGACATTCCAATATGATACGATCGCAGCTATTTGACAGATAAATGTGATATAATTGTTTGTCACAGTGCTTCATGCTAGGCTTAGATATTGTATCCGATAATGTACAAATGGTATTAAAGTTTCCGATTAATATGACCGTGTATTCTACCTCTAAATAATATTAACATTACATAATATTTGTATTGTATACATTCTATTAAATGGAAACAAACTGTGCAGCACATTTCTCTGTAAACATTTATACATAAAAATATTTATTTCAGCTTTGCAATTACAATACAAATATCATTTATATTCTAATTTACTGTAATCAGTGTTTTAGAATGAAAGTGAATTTTAAAATTCCTTTGATTTCTAATCTATCATCATAATTCATAATCATAGCTACATATACAGCCAAGAATATTAATTCCATAGCTGCCAGGAATGGGAATAATTATTTTATTTCTTGCGCTCATAAAGGCTACAAAACAATTTCAGCTCTTCACTACGATAGGTGTACAAAGGTTCTCTGCAACTAATTGCGGCGGTCATTTGCCTTTGCCTTCTGTGCAAATATGTAAGTATATCTGAATTTGATATTCTGTCGAGTTCTTGTTTAGTTGTTATAACTGGTTTTATGATAGCTTATTATCTATTCTTATTTATCTTAGTTAAAGGCATTATTTCACTTTTGTTTGACAGATGAACACAATTAATGCGGCGCCATTATGTTAAGTGTCTTTGCTTCACAAATATTTTTTTTAAATAGAGCCTGACCAACAAAATAAGAAACCTGCTCTGGGGGCGCCACGTGTATATTTTTACGACTATGGCAACAATTTTTCCCTTATAAAATTAGTTCCATTGAAATTCAGCAATATGGCGAGGTTTCTTATTCCTTTGGTCGGGCTTTATATGGTGTAAACTAAGTTACAGCTCAGCAATAACTGAAAGAACACCCTTCATGGATCTGACAATTTCTCAAGGAAACATTATTTGGAAATAAAAAATAAATTATCTTGTACGGCGCCTGCTGAGAAACTTTGTAACCGCGTTTAAGGCCGCGTGCTGTGATTGGTCGGTCGCTCGTTCCGTGCGTTCTATAGTGAACGCTGCAATCGCTACAGATGTATCCTTTAGCCTCGGTCACAAACAATGAATAGTGTCATTGCATTCGCTGCGAAGAATAGTCGCAGAAATAATTAGCTGCCTGCCTGTCACACCACAGCGAGTTCTACACGCGAACTCACAGTCTGTTGATGCACAAATTGAAATGTGTCATCTGTTGGAATGGCTACTAGCAGAATACTCGCAGCTAGTGCATATTCGCAGCGAGTAAAATTGAACATGCTTAATAGGGATGTTGACTGGCTAGTCAAAAAAGCTTCTTTTTATGAAATGTCAGAAACAATATTTTATATGAAAAATTAAAGAGAAAGGAGAATACTATCTTATGACGTAACAAGCTTGTATTGTCGTTTTTGCACGATTTTGATTCTGATTTACAATAACAAACGTTGGCAAACCTTTAAATAAATAAATAAATAAAACAAATCATAAAATTAGCAAAAATCGCCCTTACATAAGTTATAGTAGAGTAATTTCAGATGTTTTATTTCCTACATAGTGTAAGATAAATTATTTTGACAACATGACAACAGTCAACATCCCTATTCAGCATTCGCAGTTGTGAGCGAGGCCTTACAGTGGTTGTCAGCAGCAGATATTGAGGAAGTGGCGGAGCCGGGCGAGCGCGGGGGGGTCTCAGGGCGCGGGCGGGCGCGGGGAGAGGGGCACCACCGCGGGCGCGGGGGTCGCGTCAAGGTCACACGCCCACAGCAGTCGCACCAACTCGTCTGCGCTCGGCCCGCCGCCGCACACCGGAGATTCCGACCCATCTAACACATAAAAGAAAATATGTGGGATATCTCACACACGGCCATCTGACCCTAAACTAGGCAGAGCCTGTACTATGGGTGTCAGACAGCTGATATACATATTATAAATATGCAACATCCAGACTATAGATGTAAAAATACCGTAGACTAAGTACCGGTAGTTTAACCAAATTTTTGGTCAGTGTTGCCACCTTGTAAATAATTTAATCTTTAATTTTGTTTACCTAACCTTCATTTTTTCATCTAGACTTATTTAGCGATTTCTAGGGAAAATTTGATAGCAAATTCGATTATCTAGTGATTTATAAAGCAAACTAAGTGATTTAATAATTTGGAAGGTGGCAACACTGACCGAAAATTTAGTTAGCTAGTCTACGAAATTTTACATCTATAATCCAGACACAAGGCAAACACAAGTGCTCATCACACGAATGTTTGCCCTGGGCGGGATTCGAACCCGCAATCTTGTGCTTCGTAGGCAGACTTACTACCAACTAGGCTACGAGGCCGTCAAACACCATATTATTATTATTATTACATTGCTTGCTTATCATACGGGTTTTGACGTTAACCTACCTTAAAAACCATGCCAGAAACTTATATGCGGCTCAATAATTTGAAATTACTATTGCACTAGTGCAAGACGGTTAAGCCGTTATTAGTAAATGCCTTAACCGGTTCGGAAAGGGTTCGGTTAATCATATCCGAGACGCACTTCCGAGTCGCTAATTTAAACAATTTATGTTATTAATTACATTATTTGTATATAGAGATAAACCAAGGATGTTGTAAAGACTCTCGCCAATAATAAAGGAGCGAACCCACAGACACAAGAAAGCGTGGACTGTGGAACGATATCCGAGTTTATATGCAGCCTGTAACACAGATCACGCCTAATTTTTATGGGACTGGTTGCATATAAACTCGTAAATCATCTCGCAGCCCGCTTATTCCTGCACCTGTTGATTCGCAGCGTAAATAACTGAGTAGGTACATGGTCTAAAAAAACAACGTCTAACAATCGGACTGTCAAACACAAGGATAAACAGCAGATGACGAACGCTTGTGTCAAGTCACGTGGTTTTCTTGTTAGACCTTGTCTAGGTCGGTCACTCCAAACAGAAAACGCGTTTTGACCACGGAACAACTGACAAGCTACTTCTTTTTAAATATCAACACTAGAAGTCAATGGCGCTAGGCGCTATGTAAAACACCCCCGAACACCACCGGCGGAGTCCCGCGGCGCCTGCGGGGTGCGGGGCGTGGGGCGCTATATCAGGCGGGGAACTCATTTTAGCGCGGGGAGTGAGAGTCCTTTCTGTACGGGTTAGTTAGTACTATTATTTTCTTCTGTGACCTTGTTTTGTTAGAGCATGAGTTGAGTATTGGCACTTACCGCTGCCGCTAGCGACGGCCGGGCCGGGTTTGGCAGCCTTGTCAATGGGCGCGGTGAGGTCCCACATCTGGGCGGCCCCGGAGCGGTGCCCGCACAGCAGCAGCCGCCGCGGCCGCAGCGCGCCCTCGCACTCCGCCACCGTGAAGCAAGACACCGCCGACCCGTCCACGGACCTTATCGTGCACACTCTGCAAACAAAAGTTATATGAAGCTTATTTTAGAGGTCTTCTTCTTTTCGTGTCGATTCGGCGACTATTTTAGAGGTAGGGTAGTAGAAGGATTGTGACTGTCACTCGTGTGACTGTGCAACCGTCTGACACAATACAATACAATACAAATATTCTTTATTGACACCAGTAATAAATAGGACAGTTACAATTTTCATAAGTGTGAAACAATGAGCCAATAGGCGGCCTTATTGCTAAAGTACCTAGCAATAAGGACAGACGATTTCTTCCGAAAATAATTTACTTGAAATATTTTATCATTATTGTATGTTTTGAATATTGTGTGCAAATGTGATTGATTGATTTAGTTAGATGATCGACCGATTTCGAATTAATTTTCGATTCTAATAAGATAAATGTTTAGAGACTTACCTTTTACCGTTAGAGGCCAGTCGTACGTATAAGGTATCCGTGTCAGGCACCACTTTTTGTATAAATATTTGCTCTTCATCTTGTTCTCCATAAGGCCCTGGAAAAGCAAAAACATAAAAATTTAAGCATTGTCACGCTCTGAAATTTAACCTTAGCAAATACCGGTTAAAACTTTAAAATATTATAATAATAATTTTGACAGGTAACTGTTCCGGTTAATCAATTAATTCCGGTTAAATATGTAAGGATAAAGATTGACAATGACTGGTAAAAGTTGGTCTATGTTACTCAGGGTGAATGTAGCTTTCTAATGGTGAAAGAATTTTTGAAATCGGATCAGTAGTTTTTGAGTTTATTCATTACAAACATATACACACACACACACACACACACAAATACAAATATTAGTATGATGAACTACAGAAGTGACATTTGTTAACCAAGTGACAAGGATAACCATGAAGGAAGAAAATAAAATCTGGGCGCGTAAAATTTTTTCTTCCTTCATGAGGATAACCGTTTAGACCGGTTAATCTGCATAAACGTTAGAGCCCCTTACCGCAGTCGTTATGCGGGTGTGCGGTGGGTGCCTCCAGAGCGAGCACCTTGAAGGCGGCCTTGGGCGTGGTGCCGGGCTGCGTGGAGATCATGCCTCGGAACCGCGTCACGCGCCACGACCGCACGTGGTTGTACTCGCTGCACACCGATATTAGGTAGTTCTCCGATAGCGACACCTAGGGGGAAACATGTTGAAGTAAAATACAAGATTCGCAGTACCATTTACATACAATAATAGTTTTTAAATAAATAAATAATGTTTCTTATTGTAATTCTAATATGTGGGGACACCTCACACACGGCCATCTGACTCCAAACTAGGCAGAGCCTGTACTATGGGTGTCAGACAGATGATATACATACATAATATAAATATACAACATCCAGATACAAAGCAAACACAAGTGCTCATCACACGAATGTTTGCCCTCGCCCAGGGCAAACATTCGAACCCGCGACCCTGTGCTTTGTAGGCAGGCGTACTACCAACTAGGCTACGGGGCCGACGAAATCGTCCTTACATAAGTTATACTACAGTAATTTCACATGTTTTATTTCCTACATAATGTAAGATAATTTATTTGAATACAGTCAACATCCCTATAGATTTATTTTAAAGCTGATTGGATTACCTTGGTGACGGGGCTCTGGTGCACGGTGAAGGTCTGGAACAGCTGCGGGCCGTGGCCGACGGTCTCCGGGTGCTGCACTATCACTCGCACCGAGCCGTAGCGCGTGCCGTACGCTATCTCTATCCAGTTGCCGCACAGATCTGGACACCAAATTATATACTTACTAGCGACCCGCCCCGGCTCCGCACGGGAAAATGGTTATTGTGGATTATTCTTAAGTATATTATGCATGTATTATACATATAAACCTTCCTCTTGAATCCCTCTATCTATTAAAAAAAACCGCATCTAAATCCGTTGCGTAGTTTCAAAGATTTAAGCGTACAAAGGGAGGGACATAGGGACATAGGGACAGAGAAAGCGACTTTGTTTTATACTATGTAGTGATAGGGCCTGGCCACAGCTTCGCGCGCGACCAGCAGAATGTTGCCAGTAACCCATAGTCAAAATTAACATGAGAGAACTAAACATTTTTTTCATTTCTAAAAACCTGCTAGAAATATGTAGCACCGAAATTAAGCAATTGTTTTAAAGGCGTAACATTACCTAACTTTTGAAAAAAACGTTCAATTTTCATGTAAAAAGTAAAGTTTATCTTATTTTACTTAGAAAACGACTTCAACACTGTAGTGTAGCACAAATAAGATTAAAAATAAGTAAAAGCACAGATAATATAATACTAGTTACACTAGTACAGATACTTCATCTCATACAACCCTACGGCACGCTTTTAAGCGCGCTTATCGGGCGGGCTATTTAGTTTCCGTAATTGGTTCAATAGATGTCACTAGGATCGAGCGTAAACTCACAGAGCTAACCAAAAAATGAGAGACATCTATTGGAACACTCACTAATCCTAAATATTATCACATTATACAAAGATGGCGTTATTCGAAATATCGAGCAGTATTCGCGAGCAGTACTGTGTGAGTGTTATGAATGACTTCATGTTTATGTGAGCGTGTCTAGTACTTGATAAGTTGAACACGTGCATTACGACTCTTGACTGTGGGGAAGTAGGAAATGATAAGATGAGATATATTTATTCGTATGATTATTTTCTTTTTTATTGTTTTATTAGCTCAGTATTAACTATGATTTGTAGCTTTAGGTATCTATTTAGAAACTTAACGTTCATAGAATTTATAACTACCTACCTACATATTTTGCGGTACAGGCTAGGTACAGGGTAGGTGACAGGTGCCAAGTACTTACCTATAAGTTCAGTAGCCACTTTAAGACCACCACACACGTAGCTATAATGTAGGTACCTATATTAAAGCAAGGTATATTACGTACGATACATTTTCCGATATATTTTGTAAATTCATTGTAAATTCTTACTTACTTACTTGTAAATATGGGCCAAGAGCCAAGAGTCTGAAATAAAGTGATTATATTTTCATTTATTTATTTCCCTACAAGGCATACTAATATAAATCTGGACATTTATAGGTAGACCGTAAGTAGACGCAGTCAGGTTGAACTTAAGGTTGAATATTTAAATACAGCTACCTACTTTGTGTGGTGGCGGGCGAGCTATAAAATTAAGTTATAGCCGGATATATTATTATGAATATAGCTGTGTGTGTGTATTGGGCTAGCCAGCGCACATGCATGCAATGCAGTAGGTAGAAGCAAGTTTTGTTGTTCGAGTGAGTGCCCATTTGATATAAAAATTTGATATTTATTTAATTCGTAAACAAAAAATTGTTCAAAACTGATTAACTAGGTAGGTACATACCTACATACATACACATACATCCTATCCTACTAATACTTATTATAAACTCGAAAGTTTGTAAGTATTGATGGATGTATGTTTGTCACTCTTTTACACAGAAACTACTAATTTTATACATCAAAATAACACATATAGTACGGCTTGTTAACCTGAATTACGGTCCCATCTGGCAGAAAGCATGAAACTTAGCATACACGTAGCTTTTATATATGTGCTTCAATGTCGATATGGAAACACGCTGAGAAATGATTCCCCCCCCCCTTTTTCCCTCATTTTACCTCCCTCATTTTGTTTTTTTTTCATTTTCTACAAAAACGGTAGGACTGATGAGTTTACTTTTCAAGAACCAAATAGTTGTCGATAAATTACCTACAAAACGATACTACATTTTATAGTGCTAAGATTAATATATTTCTATATACAGCCATCAACGTTTTATGAAATTTTAAAAACAGGCACACTTTTTTCTTCCTTACTTCATTTATAGGAAAACGACAAGAGTGGTGATAAAATGGACTAAAGAAGTCAACTACCTTATACATTAAGCTAATCTCCGAAACTATTCGACCGATTTGAATGAAATTTTGTATAGTGGTACCTTATATTCCCGGTCAACATCTTAGATACTTTTAATCCCAGAAAATTAAAAAGTTCCCGTGGGATAGTTAAAAAACTTTAGTAACTCATACGGCGCAGTACATTCTACGGGCTTATCTTCGAAACTGTTAGA
The DNA here is from genome assembly GCA_948473455.1 of Teleiodes luculella. Taxonomy (NCBI): domain Eukaryota; kingdom Metazoa; phylum Arthropoda; class Insecta; order Lepidoptera; family Gelechiidae; genus Teleiodes; species Teleiodes luculella. The sequence goes on from OX419602.1 coordinate 4,676,023, forward strand.
CCTATTGAAATGAAATTTTGCATGATGGTACCTTATATACTCGGTCAACATGTTGGATACTTTAAAATCACGGAAAAAAGTGGGATAGTTAAAAATTACTACGGAAATGTCGAAACACAACGCAAGCGTAGCCACGGGCAGACAGCTAGTTTTACATGTAAATAGACTGTGGCCTGGATTAATACATGGACTGTTTTATTTCTAATTGGAAAATCTGAATCTAATCTACGCGAAACAAAGTTAACAGAAAGATGGTATTCTAAAAAGGTAAAAAAAAGAGTAGGTACTTGAGTCAGACGCGGTGAGCTGTAACTCTAGAAGTAATGCCTTTACGACTATGAAATAAATGTAATTTTTTAGCTTAATGTATAAGGTAGTTGACTTCTTTAGTCCATTTTATCACCACTCTTGTCGTTTTCCTATAAATGAAGTAAGGAATAAAAAAGTGTGCCTGTTTTTAAAATTTCATAAAACGTTGATGGCTGTATATAGAAATATATTAATCTTAGCACTATAAAATGTAGTATCGTTTTGTAGGCAATTTATCGACGATGGTTTGGTCTCTGAAAAGTAAACTCCTCAGACGTACCGTTTTAGTATAAAATTAAAAAAAAACAGAATGAGGGAGATAAAAGGGGGAAACAATAATTTATCGAAGTGTTTCCATATCGATATTGAAGCACATATATAACAGCTACATTCATGCCAAGTTTCGTACTTTCTGCCAGATGGGACCGATATCCTTATATTTTTTAGCTAGCAAGCCGTACTAATAGGCTACTTTTTACCGCGAACAAATATAAAAAAAGCACATGCGGCTGGGTTATGTTGACCTTATGAGCGCCCGTATTCCGTAGCGGTAGGGGTGAATTTTGTAGTGCAAATGTCCAACCGCATGTGCTGGCTTCTGTACTTAAGAACAATAGCACACAATAGTGATAAGGATAAGGCCATAGTTCTGCTTAGCGTGCTCTTGGATGTACAGTAGCCAGCACATCGTCACCCTGAGAAAACCACTTAGATGCTTTCAACAACAGAAGGGAGACACAAAAAAAATCTACCGAAAAAAAGTATGATAGGTACCTAAATATTAATTCAGTTTTATTTATTATATTTTTATCTTTAGAGCTGTAAAAGAAATGCGTAAATTTTATAGTGCAAATACTGCGCGTTTTTTTGCCCAATTTGTAAAAAAAGGCATTAGTCAAAAGCTGTTCTTTATGAGGTTTTCTCAGCAGGGTGACGACATACGGCTGTACATGTTGACCTTGACAGCGCCCGTATACCGTAGCTGTAGGGGTGAATTTCGTAGTGCGAATGTCCAACCGCATGTGCTCACTTCTGTATTTACCTAACTTTTATTAACATAGATCTTTGTTGCTGTCCTCAAAATTTGTACAAAACTCTTATTTATTACTCTTATATTATTATTGTATTATACTTATGTTTTAACAGCCACTGTGGTCGAGTGGTCAACGGAGGTTCCGGGTTCGAATCCCAATGGGGACTCGTCAATTCTTCTTATTTCTCTTCTCCTTAGCCCATTATTTGGGGTCGGGTCTCCTCATTTTCTACGATCTTGGGTTGTCGAATCATGCAATTGGGCCTCCTTGAGGTCTCTTCCGAGATTTTTCCACCAGGTTAATGGCGGTATAAATAAAAACTTAATAGTGATAAACTTATTAAAAGCAACACTTACTCGTTTTAGGCGTGAGATATACAGATATGGCGGTGATGGGCTCTTGACTTGGGTCTTTGTACAGCTGCGTCACGAGTAGATCGTTGTCTTTCATACGGAGCGGGAATTTCTGCATGTCTAAACAAACAACGGGAAAATTACCAAACTAAACAATCAATTTTGTAAAAGTTAATATTTATATAAGCTCATCAAAGATAGCAATTATTGAAATTCACTTGAAAAATGTTATTAATTCATTGCTATACCTATAAAGTAAAATAAAAATAAAAAGAACCTATAAAATGCTCCAATTTAATACAGAATGTTCTGCCTGTAAAGATTATTTTTTAGTCCACACACGCCCGCCTTGCTGCGGCTGACTGTCCACACACTCACCGATGTAATTGATGGCTCCAGTAGCGGTGCCGAGTAGCAGGAAGGAGCCGGCGGTGTCGTAGGTGGTGAGATGTGCCACGTCTTGCGTCTGCCAGTGCTGCGTGCTGGTGTGCCACACGCCCGCCTTGCTGCGGCTGACTGTCCACACACTCACCGATGTAATTGATGGCTCCAGTAGCGGTGCCGAGTAGCAGGAAGGAGCCGGCGGTGTCGTAGGTGGTGAGATGTGCCACGTCTTGCGTCTGCCAGTGCTGCGTGCTGGTGTGCCACACGCCCGCCTTGCTGCGGCTGACTGTCCACACACTCACCGATGTAATTGATGGCTCCAGTAGCGGTGCCGAGTAGCAGGAAGGAGCCGGCGGTGTCGTAGGTGGTGAGATGTGCCACGTCTTGCGTCTGCCAGTGCTGCGTGCTGGTGTGCCACACGCCCGCCTTGCTGCGGCTGACTGTCCACACACTCACCGATGTAATTGATGGCTCCAGTAGCGGTGCCGAGTAGCAGGAAGGAGCCGGCGGTGTCGTAGGTGGTGAGATGTGCCACGTCTTGCGTCTGCCAGTGCTGCGTGCTGGTGTGCCACACGCCCGCCTTGCTGCGGCTGACTGTCCACACACTCACCGATGTAATTGATGGCTCCAGTAGCGGTGCCGAGTAGCAGGAAGGAGCCGGCGGTGTCGTAGGTGGTGAGATGTGCCACGTCTTGCGTCTGCCAGTGCTGCGTGCTGGTGTGCCACACGCCCGCCTTGCTGCGGCTGACTGTCCACACACTCACCGATGTAATTGATGGCTCCAGTAGCGGTGCCGAGTAGCAGGAAGGAGCCGGCGGTGTCGTAGGTGGTGAGATGTGCCACGTCTTGCGTCTGCCAGTGCTGCGTGCTGGTGTGCCACACGCCCGCCTTGCTGCGGCTGACTGTCCACACACTCACCGATGTAATTGATGGCTCCAGTAGCGGTGCCGAGTAGCAGGAAGGAGCCGGCGGTGTCGTAGGTGGTGAGATGTGCCACGTCTTGCGTCTGCCAGTGCTGCGTGCTGGTGTGCCACACGCCCGCCTTGCTGCGGCTGACTGTCCACACACTCACCGATGTAATTGATGGCTCCAGTAGCGGTGCCGAGTAGCAGGAAGGAGCCGGCGGTGTCGTAGGTGGTGAGATGTGCCACGTCTTGCGTCTGCCAGTGCTGCGTGCTGGTGTGCCACACGCCCGCCTTGCTGCGGCTGACTGTCCACACACTCACCGATGTAATTGATGGCTCCAGTAGCGGTGCCGAGTAGCAGGAAGGAGCCGGCGGTGTCGTAGGTGGTGAGATGTGCCACGTCTTGCGTCTGCCAGTGCTGCGTGCTGGTGTGCCACACGCCCGCCTTGCTGCGGCTGACTGTCCACACACTCACCGATGTAATTGATGGCTCCAGTATCGGTGCCGAGTAGCAGGAAGGAGCCGGCGGTGTCGTAGGTGGTGAGATGTGCCACGTCTTGCGTCTGCCAGTGCTGCGTGCTGGTGTGCCACACGCCCGCCTTGCTGCGGCTGACTGTCCACACACTCACCGATGTAATTGATGGCTCCAGTAGCGGTGCCGAGTAGCAGGAAGGAGCCGGCGGTGTCGTAGGTGGTGAGATGTGCCACGTCTTGCGTCTGCCAGTGCTGCGTGCTGGTGTGCCACACGCCCGCCTTGCTGCGGCTGACTGTCCACACACTCACCGATGTAATTGATGGCTCCAGTAGCGGTGCCGAGTAGCAGGAAGGAGCCGGCGGTGTCGTAGGTGGTGAGATGTGCCACGTCTTGCGTCTGCCAGTGCTGCGTGCTGGTGTGCCACACGCCCGCCTTGCTGCGGCTGACTGTCCACACACTCACCGATGTAATTGATGGCTCCAGTAGCGGTGCCGAGTAGCAGGAAGGAGCCGGCGGTGTCGTAGGTGGTGAGATGTGCCACGTCTTGCGTCTGCCAGTGCTGCGTGCTGGTGTGCCACACGCCCGCCTTGCTGCGGCTGACTGTCCACACACTCACCGATGTAATTGATGGCTCCAGTATCGGTGCCGAGTAGCAGGAAGGAGCCGGCGGTGTCGTAGGTGGTGAGATGTGCCACGTCTTGCGTCTGCCAGTGCTGCGTGCTGGTGTGCCACACGCCCGCCTTGCTGCGGCTGACTGTCCACACACTCACCGATGTAATTGATGGCTCCAGTAGCGGTGCCGAGTAGCAGGAAGGAGCCGGCGGTGTCGTAGGTGGTGAGATGTGCCACGTCTTGCGTCTGCCAGTGCTGCGTGCTGGTGTGCCACACGCCCGCCTTGCTGCGGCTGACTGTCCACACACTCACCGATGTAATTGATGGCTCCAGTAGCGGTGCCGAGTAGCAGGAAGGAGCCGGCGGTGTCGTAGGTGGTGAGATGTGCCACGTCTTGCGTCTGCCAGTGCTGCGTGCTGGTGTGCCACACGCCCGCCTTGCTGCGGCTGCCGGCGCCGCTGAGGGCCACCAGCTGAGGGCCCACGAACAACAGGTGCTCTACGCGGACGCCTAGGTTGAACGTTCCTGGAGGCAGACACGTTGCTTGCTTATCGTGTGGATTATGTGGCGAAGTGCATACTGCATGCTCGCCGCTTATTCTTTGGCAGCCTATTAGCGCATTTCTAAGATTTAATTAGAAAAAGCAAACAACCTTTGAATATCGTGGCAATCGATAGTCGACCACGGCCCGCGCCCTGAGCCGGACACGAGGTTCACATTTCACAAATCCTGGGACTTGAACTTCAAAAGTAATGTCTCTGAAGCCTGACCAAAGAAATAAGAAACCTGCTCTGAGGGCGCCACGTGTATATTTTTACGACTATGGCAACAATTTCCCTTATAAAATTAGTTCCATTGAAATTCCGCAATATGGCGAGGTGTCATATTTCTTTGGTCGGGCTTTACCAAGCTCAAGTTTACTCAGACGAAAAAATGATCAGGTCAGGTCAGTGCAAAATTTCTTAGTAATATGCTTATTTTTCTAAAATTTTATAACGTGACAAATATCCAACGAGTGTTTAAAAGTAGAGAAGATCGTAAGCATGCCTCAAAGGGATTCTCAATTATATGGAATTTGAAAGAGCATGCATTTTTAATCAAACTGAAAATACAATAAACATTTATTTAGTGTAGGTATCTATCTATATATCAATAAGTAGACACAGCACTGCACTACTACAGTCTGTTTCTTTTGTGTATCCTCTACCCTAAGGTTGCCTGGTAGAGATCGCTACAAGCGATAAGGCCGCCTTTGCGCACTATATTTACTTGTATTGTTATTGTTATTATTTTCTTTTGTGTGCAATAAAGTGTTTTTATTATTATTATTATTATTATTATTATTTTCTACAAGTTCATAATGAACTCACCTATCAAAGTCCTTCGAACGGGCTCAGAGTGCGTGGAGAACGCCCACAGCCTGACCAGAGGGCCGCTAGCCACGCCCAGCATGACGTCAGTGCCGGCCGTGCTGTTGCCACTGGAGCTGGCGCCGCCGCCATTGGTCTTCGCGTTCAGGGCTATGCGTTCTATCACAGAGTCCTGAACCGGAGATTGGAAAACTACGTACCACCCACACGAGTCTGTTAATCTGGAAGTCAAATAATTCAAAATAAAGCGTTAAATGATTTCGTTGAGCATGTTGAGACTTGGTGGTACAATGGTAGTACGCCTGTACGGCCCGGATAGCCAAGGACGTGCGGGTTCAAGTCCCTGCCCAAGCTCAATGATCTTAATTTTTCGCTTCGATTTATAAATAATTCAAAATTCTTACTCATTAATTGATTAGGTATAAAGTCTTTTTAAAACTTATGATGTCATAATAGAGAATACTCCTATAGTACTGCCCCCCAGTAGCATGACCGTTCACAAGTGACATAGTTTTGTCGTGCGTATCCTGTTATCCTATTGGAGGATATTTCAATATGGCGGATTTCTCACTCACGGTATTTTGACAGCTAGGTAAGGGATCTACAGTTCATCACAGTGGTCATACTATGCTTCTCAATACAAAAAAGAACAAAGAGGGAAGAAGGAAAGGAGAGAGGGATGTTATATTTGCAAAGTGACATTGTATTTTAAGGGTAAAAAAACTTACCTATAACCAGTTACAAAGTGTGAATAGGCTACGGCAATCCAATTGTGATGTGCTTTTATTATTTGAACTTTCATACTGTCTGCCCACGCATTTACTGAAACACATTATAGGTTGATTAGATACAGCAATAGCTTTGTAAACTTTAAGTTTGCAGAAAAGGCTAAGAAGAAAAACACTTAAACAACATAATTTTGACGAGGATTATGTTGCTATTCAAATAGTAACTATACTGTTACATACTTTCTGGCGGGCGAAGAGCCTTGTGACAGTCTGCATTCCCAAGAGAAGCTGCCCTTGAATGTCCTCTGCCACATCGACTGCAACAATAAAAAACTCTGGGTTAATTTTTCATGAGATCTTTGCACATATTTTGTCAGTGAAAAAGAACCGTGCTGGAGATAGTGGAGCGACAAATTGAAAATAGTAAAGAGAAACAACAAGTAAAAGCCTCAATTAATGAGCAAATATTTCTGCTAACAGTTTTTCCCGTAGGAATGAGGTATTTTCCCGCGGTAAAAGGTAGCCTATGTGTTATCTCTGATGTGTGAGCTATATAATTGTAGAGTTTCATTAAAATCCATCCATCCTCACAAACTTTTGTGTTTATAATATTGAGGAAATATTCAGATTATTCTTTTTTTAAACAGAAAAAAGATGTTATTTTCTGTGTTGACGTCACAATGTTTCCTTCCTGTCCTTCAAACAATTATTATCCTAAACAGTGTTGGTTGGTTTTAATTTGATAATAAATTAAATAGGTGTTTTTAAAACTGCAGAAATCTTTGCTGCACTTTGAGGACGAACCTTAGCTGATCTTGCGAAGGTATTCTCCCCACAGTGCGGAGATCAAGGGAAGAGTTTCTGGAATGTGTCCTGCTGGTGACTGGGATGTCAGTGTTGGAAGCCGTGGAGTTCTTCCGGGAACAGCCGTTGCCACTTCTGCTGCTGCCGTTCCCTGCTCCTTGTGTGTTCACTGAAATGTACAGACAATTACTTTTTTCAATTACCACCAATTATTTTTTTCAACTACAATCAATTACTTTTTTCAACTACAGTCAATTACTTTTTTCAACTATAGTCAATTACTTTTTTCAACTGCACTCAATTACTTTTTTAACTACAGTCAATTACTTTTTTCAACTACAGTCAATTACTTTTTTCAACTACAGTCAATTACTTTTTTCAACTACAGTCAATTACTTTTGTCAACTACAGTCTGTTACTTTTAATCACTTTATTTATTAATTTTGTTTTACATTGAACTATACTTGAATAATTAATCAATAATGCAGTGACAGTAATAACATGTACAGTTATCTATCATAGTTAAAAATATTGTTACAGTCAAGAACACAAGTTATTAAATGACAAAATATCTATTAGTACATTATTACAGAACTATTTGTGGGTAATTAATTATTATTTGAGAGTAGTTTGATAATAAAAATAAAATTCTTTTACCATATTAAGATGTTGTAGGATATAAATAGTAAAAACATGCTTTAAACTATAATGTTATATACTCACAAGGTGGAGGCAGGTATCCATAAAACAGTACATCACCACAGGATGAGTGGTTCATTTCATCACATAATGCTAACCTCCTACTCAGAGGAGTAATGCCATAGTAATCACATTCATGTCTGAGAGCCCTTATGTTCACATTGTTTAGATCTATATCTCTGGTCCTTAAGTAGTTTAGAATGAGGCCAAATAAATCCGGATCCCGGTCTATAAAAATGGCCCCGGTGTCATCTCGAACTGTAGGTATCCGACCACTGAGGAGGGCGGTGAAGAATGTGTCTGGTACCCATGTTAGAGTGTGCCAGGATGTTGCAAACCTACGCATTAGAAAAAAATAAGCAAATAAATCTTTATCTTTTAACTAGCTTTCAGCCCGCGTTTAAAAGTATTCCAGTGGGAAAGAAGTATTTTCCCACAGTAAAAAGTAGCCTATGTGTTATTCTGATGTATAAGCTAAGTTATAGTAAAGTTTTATTAAAATCCGTCCAGTAGTTCCAGAGATTAGTGTGTATAAACAGACAGACAGACAGGATTTTTTTTTTCAAAACTTGTGTTTTTGTGCTCAGTTGAAAAACAAATCAATGTACAGACACACCGATTCTTCAGTTTTATTATAGCATATAGATATATACATAAATAGATAGAAGTTAAGCTCTCTTGACATCTAGTTGTAGAAATCAGCCCATAGAACTAACTAACTTACAATATAGACAAAGATTTTATAGTATAAAACTTGTAAAAATTATATAAATTAACAGAAAATTTTAATTTAACATCATACCAATACTCTAATTATACCTACTCTAGTGAATGCTGAGTCAGCTTCATGTTGACTCATCAAATGCAAGTAATGCAGTGTGAAAACATTAAGTTAGATAACAGTCTGTATTGTACTGTACTTTTATTACACTTCCTGTATTATATAATTTGTCTCTTATTATTTTGTTTGCTTTATGTGTATAAGGTATTTTTGTTATGTAGGTACCTAATAATTAAAATTTTAATAAAGTTTGCTAACCTATTTGACTTTTCATTTATTTTTGTTACAGAACATAATATAATTTTCAATAAATAGGTATATAGACATCAATTGCATTTAATATTCAACTTGACTGACCTGAGGAGGGAGACTGATAAACTGGGGCAATGAACTTCTGCTTATCTATTGTAATTAGTATTATAAAATTATATCAGAACTAACAGTAAGAAGATGAGGATTGTTGAGTAGTTTTACAGATTAAATGTACGATAAAAGGATTAAAATAGTCTACAATCTACAAATAAATAAAGACAATAAAAATAGCGCACTTTCTCTTGCCATAATTACCTGGTGCCTCCGATGTTTAAGTTCACAATTTCTTGATAGTTTGACATTTGTAAGACTATTAGAAACTCTCACTCAAATAATAGTTAATTTGTATCGAAGTTAGTATTGAATTATTTTCGAAAACAAATCATCACGACGATATTCATCACCACCACTGGACAAAACGTCAACAACAGCTGTCAAACTTTTTTTTCATTGGGCTTGGTTTCCGGCCCGCGTACTAAAATTTTTTAGCCTTAAGAACCTTGAAGTGTTACCATATTTGAAAAAGATTGTTTGGTTTGCTTGGGTCAAAAAATGTCACGCACGCCACGCACGCACGACATTTTTTTCGTTTTTTCTGAACGCATCAAACAAATTTTTACAACTGGCAGGTATTTTTATGAGAGACGTGTCCGTCACTTCAGGAAGAAAAGTCAATTTTTGTAAAATCGAATTGTTGGAACTGATGTATGGGAATTATACAATTAATGTGAATAATTAGACAGACGTTAGTTTAATTAAGACTTCAGGATGCCAGCGGCGGCGGTTACCAAGCAGGGCCAGGTGCGGAATAAGGGGTTGTTCAACAATACGACCGGCTTCAGCACGCTGATCACGGTGACCGTGTTGTCACTTGCTTGGCTGGCCGGTTTCGCATCCCGGCTTTTCGCTGTTATTCGCTTCGAGAGCATTATCCACGAGTTTGATCCATGGTAAGTTGATTACATGCTCACTATTATAGACAGAGAATTGTATAGTTTGGAAAGACATTCTCTGACTCTGGTTGTTTCAGGTTCAACTACCGTTCCACTGCATACATGGTGCAGCATGGCTTTTACAATTTCCTGAACTGGTTCGACGAGCGGGCGTGGTACCCGCTAGGCCGTATAGTCGGCGGCACAGTCTATCCAGGTCTCATGATCACTTCTGGTACCATCCATTGGATACTTCACACACTGAATATTCCAGTGCATATTAGAGACATTTGCGTTTTCCTTGCCCCTGTATTCAGGTAACTATTTTCATTATTTGATAGCCTTTTCCTTATATTCTACTAATTTTGAACAGTAAAACATTTCACAAAATAAATGTTTGTTGTAGCGGTTTGACAGCTATAGCAACTTATCTTCTGACATCAGAGCTGTGGTCTCGGGGTGCCGGGTTGTTTGCTGCCTGTTTTATAGCTATAGTCCCAGGGTACAGCAGCCGGTCAGTAGCTGGCAGCTACGACAATGAAGGCATTGCTATATTTGCTCTACAATTCACCTATTACTTGTGGCTAAAGAGTGTGAAAACTGGGTCAGTCTTTTGGTCAGTTTGCACAGCCCTGTCCTACTTTTACATGGTAAGTGAATTTATAGACTAAGTTTACTAACTCTATTTATCTAAAAATATAACTATTTTGCATATTTTATAATGTGTGCTTGTAAATTGTACATAAAGTTCAATAACATGTATAGTTATTATAATTTAATGTCTGCTTGACTCTTGCAAGAATTGTATTCCAAAATAATAGATTTCTTGGAATTAAGAGTAAATGAGTTAGACTAAGAAATAGAAAAATTAATAAAAAATAGAAAACAAACTTGAATAAATATAAAACATTTTGTGACAAGAGACACTGAAGTAGCAACCAATTACTATTTAGCATACTTCATAATGTTATGGCTTTTTTATGGATTGTTTTATGCCTATGCTTATCTTGAGTTCATAATGTAATGATCATAAATGATAAAACTGGTAATTTCTGTAGAAATTGAGAAATACATTATAATGATTATTGGATGCTTATATTATGTTATATTACAATCTTTATACATTTAAAAATAAATCTCTATTTCTTATGGTCATGCTATTATTGAGATTGGCTTTACTTTTTTCTTTTTTCTTTGATATTTTCTGATACTTCATAAATTAAAATAAGCATTACACCCATTCACATGGGTGGCTTCGCAGCAGAGTGGGTTGCTAGTTTAATATAATTACTTATTGGTTTACCAAGATTATACCTTCATTCATAATCATAATCATCATTCTGCATTTAAATGGTGAAATAAATGGTTTAAATGACATAACATAATTTATAAATGCTTATAGAGGATAAAGCAACATTTGGAAAGAATATATTTTGCAGGATTGGTGTAATGTTGGCAACACTTTATATTTAAGTCATAACACATTTTTCCTTTTTATAAAAAGTTAAGATGATAAGAATGATTGCAGGTGTCAGCATGGGGCGGCTACGTGTTCATCATCAACCTGATCCCACTGCACGTGTTTGTGTTGCTCATCATGGGACGCTTCTCGCAGCGTGTGTTTGTCAGCTACTCTGTCTTCTACATCGTTGGGCTGCTCTGCTCTATGCAGATCCCATTTGTGGGCTTCCAGCCAATCCGGACCAGTGAACATATGGCTGCTTCAGGTGAGATTCGTATTTAATAAAAAAAATATATATTTTTGGATTGAATGTGGTTGGAAAGTTAGAGCATTTGCAATCAGTATTACATATTTAGCCAGAGTGGTACACAAAATTTTATAAATATTTTTTCTTGTTAAATATTCCAATAAGAATTTGTGACCAACTTTAAAAATTAGAGTCCTTTAATAACCACAAATAACAGTTCACAATTTAATATTTCAAACATTGATTAATAGATGTAAACTGTGTGGCTTTTATAATTAGTAAAATCCAACTACCAATTATTAAAATAACTTGTATATTAGGTATATACTTAAGTGTATTCACTCTATGTATATTAGTGTTATTTGATAATATTTTGAGTTATAAATTCACCTTGAATGGTTTTGTTACCTGCTATTTTGTAACATAATTTATTTTATTTTCATGAGGTGAAAATAAAGATGTAAATACAGAATGTGAAATACAATCAACATTTTACACTACATATTACAGTCACAATATACTTGCTATCTAAATATACAATAACAAATAGCATGCCATTCTAAATAGACTATCTTTTTTTTTTTTTTTTCTGTATTCTGGCAAATAAAGACTATTATTATTATTATTATTATTATTATTATTATTCTCAATTACCACAGACCTAAAATATCGAGATACAAGTTTACAGATATTTCATATTATAAAAGCTTTGTCATTTTATTTTAATGTATTTTTAATTGTACACCAATCTCTTTGAAATTGGACGTTATTGTGTAATAGTTGAAGTATATTATTAAATAAAAGTTGTAAGGGTCTGTTAGTGGTAACTCGCGTTACTAGGGACTACCTTAGTAACGCGAAATATACTAATATTTCATCCAATATTTTACAATCTTACCAATTTTAATTTTAGTTTGATTTGATGTATTTATACACTTCTTTAGTTTGAAAATTGGCTAGATTGTAAGATAAAATATACTACCCAGCGCCTCTGATGTAACGCCAGTTACCGTAAACAGACCTAGAAAACTCTTTTGCTTCTAAATGTTTTGCATTGTAAATTTTCATATTGATAATGATGGAGGAATTAAAATCGATTTCAATCGAGTGCTATTGTTACATACATACTTATATTTATCAGACATAAATGAAAAAGTACTTGCGGTTCACTTACACATTATATTACTATTAAAATACCTACTTGCTACTAATTTGAGTGGTGTAAAAAGTGTACGTAATTGTACAATTGTTACATACCTACCATGTATTATTTACCTAATCATCTATATCAAAATTTCCTTCTGACTCATTTTTCGTACATATATTTTGTTGCGAGTTTTCAGCCCGCAGGCTCGCCATCATTTACATTTTTCCCGTAGGAATGAGGTATTTCCCCGCAGTACAAAGTAGCCTGCTCTTATTCGTGATTCCATCGTTCACCCTACTAATTTCTATCGCATTCTGTTTAGTCATTTGGTCGTGATAGCATAACAAATATAGAAACTAGAGTTAATTTCATAATTTCATATAGACATTTCTGTAATTATAAATGGATGAATGAATGCACGGATGTTTAGATTTCGCGTGATTGGCATATTTCTTTTTTGTAATGTGTGAAGTGTCGTGAATGACGGTTTGATTTAAAAACCACAGTGGATGTTCTTCTGTTAAACAAATCTATTAAACTTACGAGTACCTATTACACTACGATGTTTACCAATAGCTTTGTTAACCGATGTGTCGGCGCCTGCCTAAGTAGCAATTACAGCTCGTCTATATCATGTATTTACTTAATAATTATGCAAATTGATGTAAATTTGTATTATCTCTGTCGCTCTGTACTTGTAAGTGTACTTTACATATGCATAATTAGTCGCGCTCTTATCCCTAACGCCTCAGATAGACATTACGACCTGGCGTATATCTAGGGGGTCGAAAATCTGTACACAGAAAAAATTTTGCTTAAAACCGAGTCAGGGGGATGTAAGAAGTGATATAAATAAATATGTGGGGACATCTCACACTCGGCCATCTGACCCCAAACTAGGCAGAGCCTGTACTATGGGTGTCAGACAGCTGATATACATACATATATACATATACAACATCCAGACACAAGGCAAACACAAGTGCTCATCACACGAATGTTTGCCCTGGGCGGGATTCGAACCCGCGACCTTGTGCTTCGTAGGCAGACGTACTACCAACTAGGCTACGAGGCCCATCCTGACGGCCACATCCTGATTTTTTTCAATTTTTATCCCGGGTAATTAAAGATTTCCTGTGGGATAGTTAAAAAACTATAGTAACTCATACGGCTCAGCACATTGTACGGGCATATCTCCGAAACTGTTAGACTGATTGAAATGAAATTTTGCATGGTGGTACCGTATATCCCCGGTCAACATCATGAGATACTTTTAATCGCGGAAAATTAAAGAGTGTCTGTGGGAGTCAAGAAACAACGCAGGCGTAGCAGTGGCGTAGCTAGGGGGACAAGGGCCCTGGTGCATAGGGAAAGAATCGGGCCCTTTTCGTCCACTCTTTCCGCGTAGTTTGAACTTATATTGGCCTTAAAAATTATTGATAAGAATAGGAAACAGTGAGTTGAACTTATCCTTGCCTGGTAGGCCGAATGAGCTGAATCCATACGTTGTCTCTATTAGAATCTCCATGTGTTTAATAGAACGCAAAGGGAATAAATAAACAACAACAATAAATAAAATCGTTTCATTCCAGCTAAGCAAATTTTTTGCATTAGGAAGTCGAACGATTTACAAACTGCACTCATACCAATAAAACGCGCATCTAACTGATTGATTATTATTATTATTATGTCGAGTAGGTACATTGTTGAAAATAGTTACCCTAAAGACTTCTTCCTGGTTTTCGAATCGGTGATCAGAAGCCAATTCATCGAAATGCTTTTTAGTTTTTCTTCTATTTTAACAAATAATTTATTATAATAACGATATGAGTTCACATAAAATAACAAAAAAAATTTTTTTTTCAAAGCTGTGGTTAGAGGGCCCCCTGAGCTGGGCCCTGGTGCACTGCACCACCTGGCCCTATGATAGCTACGCCACTGAGGCGTAGCCGCGGGCGGACGGCTAGTATAATAATAATACCATATACTCTCTTGGGTCACCGTAGTCTTTGGAATGATCTTTCGTCCAAATCAAGTAAGCGAATTGTTTCAGGTGTGTTTGCCTTGTTAATGGCCGTCGGTGCCTTGAAGTACCTGTACAGTTTGAGCCCTAAGGGGCAGTTCAAGAAACTGTTGATCCTCGGCGCGATAGCGGCGGCTGGCGCCGTGTTCCTGTCGGTCGTGCTCCTCACTTACATGGGGGTCATCGCCCCTTGGAGTGGACGGTCAGTACATATACATAGAGACTATATAAAAGAACAGTTTATTTCTTTTTTAAGTCATGCAATGTTACTGAAGACGATACGTGTAATAGAGCGACGTGGAAAGGTGAGTTACAGAATGCAGACTATTGCAGACCCCACTATCAGATAGTAATAATAATTGCACTGGATAGAGAACCTCCCTATATCCAGTGCAATTAGTATAAGAATATAGTGAAATACTAAAATACAGAGGTTGATCGATGATTTAATGTTGCAGAAATAGGATTAGAAATACGTAAAATTAACGTTTTGAGTCATGTAACGCGGAAGTAACGCAAAGCACTAACGTTCTGGCAAGTTTCGGACCGCAGGTAGCTGTGGCCAGGTGCGATCGCCACCATTCTGGGTCGTTGTCCCGGACATAATGGACTATATCAATGAGCTGCCAATAACATTTCAGCTTCTACTCTCTGTGGGACACCGGCTACGCCAAGATCCACATCCCGATCATCGCGTCGGTGTCGGAGCACCAGCCGACCACGTGGTCTTCCTTCTTCTTCGACCTGCACGTACTGGTTTGCACCTTCCCCGTGGGGCTGTGGTACTGCATCAAGAACATCAACGACGAGAGGGTCTTTGGTGAGCTTAAAGAATAAAAATAAGAATACGAATAAGAAATATTTATTTGCGGGACATCATAACACAACAGAGAATACAAAAGTTAACAAGTAAGACAAAAAAGAAAAAAAAACATGGAATTAAAACAATTTTTACAGTATATGAAATAATCCGTATGTGCTGCGACACCACACAAAAAGGCAAACCCGACCAGAGATATAAAAAACCTCGCCATATTGCGGAATTTCAATGGAACTAATTTTATAAGGGAAATTGTTGCCATAGTCGTAAAAATATACACGTGGTGCCCTCAGAGCAGGTTTTTTATTTCTTTGGTCAGGGTTTACTTACTTTTATTTTCGATCGGTCGAATTGGGGATATTTAAACTTTTCTTAAATTATTTGATCTAAAACTAGTAAACGTGATGAAAACTGAAGTCCCAGCAAAGTCGTATATTCTCAGTTTAACCAGGGGGGTTCCACTCCCGAGTTTAGGTATGATCGGCCGATGTGGCGGCCCGGCCGGCAAAAGGCAGGGCTATAATGATATAGCCTCGGTTCGTGTCCAGTTCAAACAAACGAACAATCAAACGTTTCTTCTTTATAATATTAGTATGTTTTTTTTTTTAAATAAAATAGAACTGCTGTGCTTACCTCGCCTCGGTAAGCACAGCAATTCTATTAGCTCCTTACAAACACATCCCTCGCTACGCATCCTCCACCATATCTCGTGGAAACGCAGTCTAAGAGTAGAAACTAACGAATAACTTGTATTACGATTGTCAGTTGCGCTGTACGCGCTGAGCGCGGTGTACTTCGCGGGCGTGATGGTGCGGCTGATGCTGACGCTGACGCCGGTGGTGTGCGTGCTGGCCGGCATCGCCTTCTCCATCCTGCACGACCTGGTGCTGCGCGAGGACGACCTGCCCGAGCCGCACCACGACCACGACGACGCCAAGAACCTCTACGACAAGGTAACACGTGATGGTGCGGCTGATGCTGACGCTGACGCCGGTGGTGTGCGTGCTGGCCGGCATCGCCTTCTCCATCCTGCACGACCTGGTGCTGCGCGAGGACGACCTGCCCGAGCCGCACCACGACCACGACGACGCCAAGAACCTCTACGACAAGGTAACACGTGATGGTGCGGCTGATGCTGACGCTGACGCCGGTGGTGTGCGTGCTGGCCGGCATCGCCTTCTCCATCCTGCACGACCTGGTGCTGCGCGAGGACGACCTGCCCGAGCCGCACCACGACCACGACGACGCCAAGAACCTCTACGACAAGGTAACACGTGATGGTGCGGCTGATGCTGACGCTGACGCCGGTGGTGTGCGTGCTGGCCGGCATCGCCTTCTCCATCCTGCACGACCTGGTGCTGCGCGAGGACGACCTGCCCGAGCCGCACCACGACCACGACGACGCCAAGAACCTCTACGACAAGGTAACACGTGATGGTGCGGCTGATGCTGACGCTGACGCCGGTGGTGTGCGTGCTGGCCGGCATCGCCTTCTCCATCCTGCACGACCTGGTGCTGCGCGAGGACGACCTGCCCGAGCCGCACCACGACCACGACGACGCCAAGAACCTCTACGACAAGGTAACCCGTCCCAAATATACAGGATGTTTAGCGCATCGTGTGCCAAATTGAATTTAATTATTGGATGGGTCTTTGGCTACCTTTTAAGCCCCCATAAAAAAATCCTAGTCAAACAGATTTATTTATGCAATTTTTATATTATTTTAAATAAAAATTTTCAAAAGTTACATTTAATCTATATATATAAAAATGAAACCCGTTTTCCGTTGTCACGACATAACATGAAAACGGCTTGACCGATTTGGCTGATTTTTTTTTTAAATGTTCGTTGAAGGCCAAGGATGGTTCTTACGGAGAAATTAAAAAAAAAACCTCATTCCCACGGGAAAAATGTTTAACGCGGGCGGAGCCGCGGGGCGGAAAGCTAGTTTTTAATACAAAAAAAAAGTTGTTAGCTTTTGCAAAATTTGTTTTTTCAATCTTTAATTTGTAACGTTTTGCTTAACGCTTTTTTTGAAACTAAAATTACTCGCCAGTCAAATCTAGCTTTTTTTACAGCCCCGCAAAGATTTATTTACGTAAAAAAATTAGCTTGAACGTCAACTTTCGATTTACATTAAAAAAAACTAAAAGTAATCATGTTCTTCCAATTTTTTTAAAATTTGGTACTTAACCATCCATATGTGTGTTGTGTAGGCGGGTAAGTTGAAGAAGCGAGCTGTGTCGCCGCCGCCGGCCGCGGGCGACGCTGGGCTCGGCATGAACGTGCGCTCGGGCGTGCTGATCGCGTTCATGATCCTGCTGATGCTGTTCTCCGTGCACTGCACCTGGGCCACCTCCAACGCATACTCCAGCCCCAGCATCGTGCTCGCCAGCTACGGCAGCGACGGGTGAGGGACCACTACACTCATACATGGAGCATTCCACGGAAATATCTACTTTTGTCGGGCACGTGACGCATAATTTTTCCAAAAATTGTCATTCTACCATCATTAGAAGTCTGCTACATAGACAACCGATCCCCGCTTAGTAGAAGCAACTAAGAAAAGGGGGTCAATTGTCCCTGCAAATGACCGTACAATAGTGTCACGTGCCCGACACCTCCGCGGAATGCACCACATACATACTTACAACTAGCGACCCGCCCCGGCTCCGCACGGGAAAATGGTTATTGTAGGTTATACTTAAGTATATTATGCATGTATTATACATATAAACCTTCCTCTTGAATCACTCTATCTATAAAAAAAACCGCATCAAAATCCGTTGCGTAGTTCTAAAGATTTAAGCATACATAGGGATATAGGGACATAGGGACAGAGAAAGCGACTTTGTTTTATACTATGTAGTGATACATAAACTCACGCCTCTTTCCCGGAGGGGTAGGCATAGACCACTTCCTTCCACTTGCTACGATCTAAACATACTTCTTTCGCTTCATCCACACTCATTAATCTCCTCATACATGCTCGTCGGTTTAGAGTACTCTTGACCCGACCTTTTGTCAGAACGTTCATACAATCTTCACATACCACTTCCGGAACGAGGAAATCAATCGAAAAACCAGTCTTTCTTACTTTAGCGTGTGGGTTTCGAGGTTAACCTACCTCACAAACCCTGGTGTCAGAATCATTGAGCCGCCTATGGGTTCTGACATGGCTCATGTAACGACTACATCTGTAGATAGTAACAGGGACCAACGGCTTTACGTGCCTTCTGTGCAAGGAATCATCTTACTTTTCGGACAATCAGGTGATTCAGCCTGCAATGTCCTAACCAAACTGGGGAAAGTCTCACAAAATGGATATTTGTTCAATTAATACCCACCGGGATTCGAACCCGGTACCTCCGTAACGTCAGGCGAGCTTTTGACCATTCGACCACGGAGGCTGTAATATAGAAAAACCAGTAACCGACAGCCACTCGAGTAAGCAAGCTGAAGTGGCAGTGCGCTGGTCACATTTGTCGCAGAACCACGGAGGACGGAAAAGAGAGGAGATGCCAATAGGGATATTCTCATACATTTTCGTTGTGGCGATGCGCGGGGTGGAAGTGATGGAAGTGGGGGACGGTGGCTCCGCCTATTTTTTGAAATTCCACCTATTGGCAAGTAGCCGAATTACAACAAAAAACACACACTTGGCTTGTTTCGTGAAAGTATCGCTACCCACCGCTAGATGACACTTAGTGAAGAATTCAGTTAAATTCGTGAATATAAATTACTTACACGTAAAAAGAAAACTTTTCAGCAGTTTCGCCGGAGCGATCTGTTTAGTTGGAACAAAGCGGCACACAAAATTTCATTTTATTAACCCTAAATCAAAAGAAATTCACGTAATTCAATGCGCAAGCACACGTTTGCATCAATCGAAGGTGAAGTACAGAATAGGAACTAGGCCCCGCCCACTTTGTGACGTCATGCCTAATTGGGAGGCACAGGCCTAATTCATATTGCCACATCCTCTCCCTTCTGTTATCCGTGCGCAGAACCGATAATCACTGGAGTAAGCGGGTTCTGCGACGAAGTGTAGGACGCCCCCCGGCTAGATGGAGTGAAATTGGCTAGCAGCAAGTGGATGCGTGCGGCCGAAGTAAATACCAAATGGCGCGCCTATGTTTGGACATAGAAACTGCTGGCAGTGGACTGCCGCAGGCTGCTAATGATGATGATGTGACCAATCATTCAAACAAGTGTTTTGAATACTTACGACGTGTATAACGGGTTTAGCATGAGATTGATTTTGTGCATGCGTGTGAAAGAGACAGCTGTAATATAGGCATTCACCCTCTATAAACGTGTTGAATTTAAAACTATTTCATAATTATACTTTTTTCCAGATCTCGAAGAATCCTGGACGATTTCAGGGAAGCCTATGGTTGGCTCTCACAGAATACTGCGGAGGACGCTAGAGTTATGTCTTGGTGGGACTACGGATATCAGGTAAACAATCAAATCAATGCTAGGCCGGTGCGATCTTCTATTTAAGTATCATCGCGCTAGATGCCATGCGCCTTAAATGAACGATAATATATTTACATTTCATTCTTGTCAGAAGTTTTTTATCATCTACAATCGATAACTTTATATACAAACCCGAAAAACTACCATTACTAAGCACATTACATGTGTAAATATTTTTTAATTTCTATTCTTGTATGCCCCTATAGGCTGGATTATATGAAACAACAAAATTGTAACATGTTCCAGTAAATATCTTTGAATCTTTCAGATCGCTGGCATGGGCAATCGGACTACATTAGTCGACAATAACACTTGGAACAACTCGCATATCGCTCTGGTGGGTAAAGCGATGGCCAGTAACGAGAGCGCGGCCTACGACATAATGACGGCGCTTGACGTGGACTATGTGTTGGTGATCTTCGGCGGAGCTATCGGCTACTCCGGAGACGACATCAACAAGTTCATCTGGATGGTACGGATCGCTGAGGGCGAACATCCTAAAGATATACACGTAAGTTCATATATTTTTTAGTCACTCTAAATTGTTTAACTAATAAATTTATCAATAAAATGACCGCTGTCTGCCATATTGATATCAGAAGTGGGATGTTTTTAAACATTGAAAGTGATATAATATATTAAACATTACAGAAAAGAATATTTTTTATTTAGTCTGATTATAATTTATTTTGTTTATTTTTTTTAGGAGGCTGATTATTTCACCGAGAGGGGAGAGTATAGAATAGATTCGGAGGGTTCAAAGACCATGTTAAATTGTCTTATGTATAAATTATCATACTATAGGTGAGTGTAATTATATTAATTTTATTATTTTTTGAAATCAAACAAGGGCCACAATTTGAACAGGATTTTATAATCAGTGCAATTTGCTCTTCAGCCAGTCAGAATCAGAGTACAGTTGTTGTCACTGACATAGTACTGCTTGAGCTGTTCTGTAAATGTCACGTTAATGTGTACGTGCCAGATTTGACGCTTTGTATGGAGTGAACCATCTTTTCATTTTCTCATGTAACTCTACTTAAGTTTGTAACTCTACTGTAGTTATTGACACACCCGTTTGCACTAAACTTAAGAATTGCTTAAGTTAATATCTAGAAAAAAAGCGAGTTAAAATAAAATTGTTTATATAGCAAATCAATGACAAAGCTAAGCATGTAAGTAAGTAATTATCATATCTGTTGGGCACTAACCTTGTCTTAGGCTTTTCGTAGTTAAAAATTGTAATACATTTATTATTAATGAAAAAATAGTCTCTTACAGAACTAGTTCCAAAACTTCGGTTCTAAAGACGGCCTAAAGAGTGAATGTTACGGTACATTACATACGAAGTGATTGTGATGTGTGTTTGTACTTGTTAGATACGACAGCGGCGGCAGCCCGGCGGGGTACGACCGCACGCGCGGCGCGCTGCCCGGCAACCGCGGCTTCCAGCTCACGTACCTCGAGGAGGCCTACACCACCGAACACTGGCTGGTTAGGATATACAGGCTAGTATATATATACCTACCATGGTCCAAGAAAACAAGGTCTTGCAAATAGACCACGTGACTGACACAAGCCTACGTCATTTTGCGCTGTTCATCCTTGTCTATTACACGCATTCGACAAGGATGAATAGGCAAAATGACGTAGAAATGACGTAGGCTTGTGTCAGTCACGTGGTCTATTTGCAAGACCTTGTTTTTTTGGACCATGATCCCTACTAGCTTCTAGCTCACCTCGTACATCACCGAACAATGGCTGGTCAGTGTCCTCCCTTCGTGCCTTGTCTAATGTCATCAGTAAACAAGTATTAACATTCATACCTACATAACCATACACCTCTTTCCCTGAGGCCTGAGATCCAGACATATTTCATTTACTTCGTCCACATTCATTAATTTAGTCATGCAATCCCTTCGGTTTAGAGTACTCCAGTTCAGGGGCTCCCAGCTATGGGTAGCATGACCCTTTAAGCATCCCTTTCCAAATTCTCGTCAAAACGTTGGTTAATAACATAAAATTTGGTTTAATTATTAAAAAGATATATAATGAAACGTAAGGGCTCGAGGCTACCCTATTTCAAGGTCACTGGATTCACTCAAATATATAGTTTTTGCTGTTATATTACTATTACACCAGATTTCGATACATACTGCAATATGTGGCAATACTAAAGAAAACTTTCCTTCAAGTTTGACCGGTGTTTAATGTTTATTTTCTTCTACAGAGTGAAAAAACCAGATGAGTTCAACCGTCCCCGCCTACCAATATCTAAGAGGACAGTGCCCACTAGCAATGCTCTCACCAAAAAGGTAACACTACCTATATCCAAACCGCTTATTGCGTGAACTTGACTAATATAGTTTAGGCGTTTGAAATCTGCTAAATTATGACTTCGATTTGTGAAATCACACTCTGTCAGGGGGGTTCCACTCGTGAGAATAGGTATGACGGGCGAAATATCGCCCCGGCCGATGAAAGGCAGGGCTAGCTACATATCAGTACGCGAGCAGTCGCCGGGCGCGCGTGACGCGTCGTTATTACGCGCCGCTCCGCTCGCTCAAATTACGAAAATGACTTCACAACAATACGACAAATGCTGATGTGTTTATGGATGCAAAAATAAAAGGAAAAGGACTGGATCGGATGTGTCTTTTTTAGATCTCTTTTCTTGTCCTCATAATTTTCTCTGACAAACCTACAGTAACATTATGACGTATTTTCATAAACTAAAGTACTTACCTACCTACTGACGAGTAATATAGTTTGCAAACATTATAATACGAGTAATACTATTACTTAGTAAATAGTAGTAGCATTGGTTTATTTGAACCATCATTTGTTTGAGTAAAAGGTAGGTACCTTATAGGTTAATAAATCAGATGTTTTATTTTCTCAAAGACGACAGCCCTAAAGGTGTTAGTAGAGTGGCAAAAGAGATAGCGCAACGCGAGAGAAAGAGATGCAGCAACTTCGTTTTTTCGCCTAGCACCGTGCGATCTGAATTGCACTTTATTGTAACGGAGATAGGGTTGCAATTTATTTGAATTATGTCGCCTAGTGGAGCTTCTGTAGGGACTACTATTTGGTATTCTGTGACTCTGTACCTAAGTTTATTTCCATCCATATTTCTCTATTCTTCTGAGCGAATGGTGTTTAGAATAAATTAAATCCTGAAATAATAACAATTGAAATAATGTTGTTAATGTTTGAATTAGATGTTTGACATTTTCAAAATAATTAATATGCCGTACCACCCTTTCGATGATTTAATAAAGGATTATAGTGTGATTTTGAATATAACTAATACTTTATTAATCATCCTGAAATGTAAAAAAATATTAGTTGGACCAAACGCTAATTGCAGACGAAAATATACTAAATACTTAAATAACCCTGTCATATGTGACTAACATTTTTAATAATTTTAATGTCATTCGATTACAGAATTCGTTAGGCGGAGATCCAACGGTACGAATGAATAAGTGATTTTTTTTTATTGTTGTGGTTGTTGCACTGTCCTGCGATTCTTTTTGTTCGCTTTATGTTCTGATCTGCGCATTCTATTCAGCTTATTGAAATGTGCTGCTGATGTTACTTGGTTCTTTTTGTTTTGTTTTTTTGCTGAAATGTAATGTGTTTGTTGAGTTTGGTGGTATATAAGGGCCTATAATTTGGAATATGAATTATTGTGCTCGTTATTGAGCGTGGAGTATATAAGCTTTTGATGATCAAAAATGGAAATGAAAATTTATAGGCTGTGTAAATTTTCGTGTATTAAAAGAAAAAAAGCCTGAGCTTAGCTGGGAGAGAAAGAGATTAGCCCATCGTGACCTATCTTATAATGGTTTGATTACATTACTAATAATACAAACAAGTCAGATCAAAAGTTAGATATGAAACGTTTTCACGAGATATTTAAAACAAGTATAATCCGAGAAACAGTTTCCTAGCACATACGTAATTATGAATTTGTAGTTTTTTATCTAAGTCATTATTTATTAACACCATAAAACGTAATTAAATTCCTTTCTGAAAATTGACGTGTTTAAGCTTCCACAATAAAAACAATTTAAACTTCTCTTATTTACCTCTGATATGATTACAGTTTTAATTTGCATAAAGATTGACTTCGTCACATTTTGAGCTGTATTACGACGCATGAAGGTCGTTGTTATTAAAACGCCTATTTCGTTTTTTTTTTACGTATTAGCATGCATGGTGAGATTCTCCTTACTTGTTACTCCATTTTACAAGCAACAATTTCGTTGTTTCCTCCATACTAATATTTTTTTAATAAGTGACTTGGAATTATGTTCTGCAATCCTGCGTAGTAAGTAGTATGGTTTTTTATTTTGGCGTTATTTAAACAGGATCGATAAATCTTCGTTTACAAGCCTGTCTACGGTTCAGCACATTTTTTATTTTTTTGGATTGAATTAACATTTTGAAATACAAATACTACATAACACAATATCATTGCACGCACTCTAACGCATGATTTTACATTTAAAAGTACAACAGAAATTGTGCTCTACATCAAGCTTTTTGTACGCAGATGACAAATCGCTATAAAGATAATTTCGGTAAACTCGGTGATAAGGAACTGTTAAGTCTGATGGAAGCAATGAAGTCTTTGCCCGAGGAGTGGCGTGAGGCTCTTTACAAGGAGATCCAGGCCGAATCGCCCGGCCTCTCCATACCATAGGAAACGATGAATAATTAGTTCTATTAAGTAGTAGGTAGGTAAGTTGTATCTTTTCATTTTTTTGCGTGGTAACTGGAGTAACAATAAAGGATAGTCTCAGCATGGCTTAGGTTTTTTATTTTGAAGAAGTTATCTACATAATAATGATAGGTAGGTTTGTTTATTTAGAATATGATTTGAGCATTTTTATATAGTGGCTTTGAAGACAGCGGTCAGTAAGGCAGAAATTGTTGTTATCATGGTCTAAGAAAACAAGGTCTTCCCATTAGACCACGTGACTGACACGAGTCTACGTCGTTTCTACGTCATTTTGCCTATTCATCCTTGTCAAATGCATGTAATAGACAAGGATGAACAGCGCAAAATGACGTAGGCTCGTGTCAGTCACGTGGTCTAACGGTTAGACCATGGGTTGTTATTCAAGTTTCTTTAAAAAGTAACACTGATTACGCCCGCTTCTATGGGGCAGGCTGCATATAGACGGATATTGGATCGCGATCGCTCTGCGGGTACGGGCTATCTTATTTATTACCATGTCCGCTGTTTTCTATACGAATTCCCTCTTTGTATAAGATTTTATCAAATATATTTATTACATTGAAGCTGTTTGTGGTGTTCCAGAGTTATCTGAAGCGTGTTTAAATGACTGTTAATATTAAGACCTGTACGTATAATACTAACATACTAACCTTTATAATTCGCCGCGATGTGAGAAAAAATTCTTATAAGTAATTTTACAATTTGTTAAATAGGCATCTATTTACAAGATATCTAATACGAGTAGTTCGTTAAAACTTGTGAATGTTTTGACTGGAATTCCAAACTTAGAATCATTTTCTCATATCGGATTTAAGAGATTTTCCTTGCGTTAGTTAGTAGTAATTAATAAACACGTTATTAATTTTATGTTTTGGTCAAAATTTTGAAACATTCCGCAAGGAAAATCTGTAGAGCTTATATAATTTGCTTTGAACTATATCTTTGTAACCTTTATTTCCTTGGAATTCTTGAATCGATATAATAGTGTTGAATTTAAATTTACATTATTTGTCTGCCGCATCATGTCGCTCGCTCACTTGATGCCGGGAAATTAAAATCAGTTTTCTTGCTTTTCTAAAAGAATTCTAAAAGAAAATGTAAGATTTTTTACCTTATTCTTATTACAACTACCATTAAGTCCAATTTTGTTTAACAAGCTGTCAGGCTTCAAACCATTCGCGATGACTTGAGTTCTTTGTCACATTTATTTATTTATTTTTTATTTTATTTTATTTTTTATTTCATTTATCGGTGTTTTATAAACCGAGAGCGAGTGTGGCACTGCAAAGAGAGATGCAGCTATATTATACGAATAACGCCATTCAAGAATTAGATACAAGTACCAAAGAAGATACCTCGAATACATTGCGCCAATATGGCGGCAGCGGGGGGCGGGCGGTAAGAAAACCGAAAGAGAAACAACATAGAAGTTTGAGCTCGCGAAACACGTCGGACACTCCGTACAGCAAACGCGTTTTGAAAAGCTACTTCTTTCTGAATAACAACTGAATATCAACTACAAGTCAAACACTGACACGATGTGAAACACCCCAGTTAGAATCCCGCGGCGCCTGCGGGTGCGGTGCGTGGGAGTATCGGGCGGTATCGGGCGGGGATCTCATTTTAGCGGGGGGCGGTGAGTGTCCTTTCTGTACGGGTTAGTACTATTACTTTCTTCTGTGCTCGCGAGCTCCAATTCAAATGACATGAGTGCGGTTCGCAGGTGTCCATTCTATATACGCTAGTACAATAGTAGTTCAATGAATAAGGCTTCCTCTTTAATAGGGGCGTCCCTCTCTGTTATGTAATAGTTACTCATCAAGTCATCGCGGCGACAAATATAGTACAATTTTAACCATAAAGATATTTTCAGACATCGAAAAGGAGAAAAGGTGTGCTGAAGAATAAGCCGACGATTGTGAAAGGAAAGAAAGTAGTGAAGTTGGAGTGACGCAGCACTGAGCATTCGCGTCGCGACGACGGCCGCTCGTGGCGCGGATAATATTCCATTGTCAGTGGTAAATATGCAACGCAACGGTCTACGACAAGGATCTAAAGCCTCTGTCACACACAGCGATTACGAGTGCCAATTCGCTCAGTGTGCCAGGGCTATTCGCTGCGAATTCCATACTGACCGTGTTCATCTTTAGTCGCAGCGAGTGCAATCGCATCTACTATTCGCTGTGTGTGACCGTGAAATTAAATGGTTGTTTATCTACAAAGTAGTGGTAGTAGTCATGAAACTGAACACCTTTTCCTAAGGAACTTATGTCGAAATCTCAGAATTAAAATTTAAATTGTCATGCAAAGTAGCTAGTCAAATGACTGAAGTTTGTTTGTAAAGTTGAATATTATTTTTGAGGTTTCAACCTATGTTCCTTAGGGAAAGTTGTTCAGTTTCATGAGTTCTACTAGTATGTTGCGGAAACAGCCAGTTAAATATCACGGTGTACAGAAGTGGCACGCCACGCGTCATTTCTGTACAAACCGCGCGCGAAAGTGGCCGAAAATGGAACTAAAGCTGCATTTACGCTTAGGCAACAAAATGTAACATCGTCGCATGATACATAATTTTCGCATGTGAAATCTTTTGTTATGCTACAAATAGAATATATTTGCGGCACTGTCACATTAAAAATTGTTTATCAAATGCGGCACTGTTGTATGTTGTTGCCGCGGCGTAAAACACCGTTTTACAAAACGTAATTTTTGAGTGTCTTTTGTGTACAGCGGCCTCGTCCACGTTTATTTAGATAGGTCCTTGTCCGGCTGTGTACCGTGTAAGAGAATGTGTGCCGAACAACTGGTTTAGCGCAATAGAGGATTTGTGCCTAAGGGTGAGGAATGAGGATATAAAGAAACAGGTTTTCCGGTACGGACTTGCCGGTCGGCACAGATCGGTACAGGTTACCCAACATAAAGAAACAGGTAAATTGAGTCTTTATTACTACGAATTCGTCGGATATTTTAGCTCGTATGAGCCGGTCCAGGTCAATCCAGGTAGTCTGTACCGGTACGTCCCAACCTGTTTCTCTATTCGTGGGCGCATATAATAACATGAGGATATTTTACCTGCACGTATCGGTACCTACCCGTACCGGTTTGTCTGTAAAAGGAACCTGTTTCTTTATATCCTCACCCTAATAGATGCTGCAAGTAGAACATGTCTCAGGTATATAATAAAAGTATGCTGGATTCTTAATTTTTTTTCTGAATTTATTTCGTTTATGGCCATCCCCATAACAATTGTTTTTTATTGTCCATACACAAATTGTGTATTTTCATAATTATTTTTAATCTGTGGTGTATTTTCTCTTACATGTATGTATTGCTGAATATCATAGATTTGTAATGTTTGGGGTCTTAAAATTTAGAAACAGCGATATAATAACAGCAATAAATAAACTAAGTTTAAGAATTACATTAATCCTGATTACCAAACACTAATAACATCATTTGGATGTATAAATTAGTTCTTAATATATTACTGACAAAATTAGTAAGTTCATTTCTGGCGAACTTGTTTTTAGCTGACATTACGTAACGTTCTTAAAACAGCACAAATCTTATTCTGAACGTGACACGCATCTTTATCACTGATGCTACCACGAGAATGACTGACACCAATTCTATAATAAAAATATGAATAGTCCATTAGATGAATTTTTCTTAATGTTCGATTTGTTTTAATGAAGTGATATGGTACGGGGTGCGCTCTGTAACATGAGTTTTAGATTATAGGAGCATTTGATTTCTTTTACCACAGCTTGAATAATATGCCTTATTTATTATTAAAAAGATCCTTGCTATCATTTTTACCTAGTTGCTTATATTTTATAATTATAAAATCTGTCTGTCATTATTTATTTATATAATTTTGTTTTTTCTTATGTATTCCATTGGAAAAGTGAAATATTATATGGTATATTTTTGTTACAAGTCTGATAGAGTTTGATACGTCGGTTTAGCGACACAAGCGTAGGTACAGTAGCCAGCAAGTGCGGCTGGACATGTTGCCCTTGAGAACGCCCGTATTCCGTAGCGGTAGGGGTGAAATTTGTACCTTTTTTTACACATCTCTACGTATGCCATAACGCCATTATTATTGCATTTATACTATACGTAAATATTTTATAAATTTCTATTATATCGTTTAAAATCGGCATGTTTGGTTAAATAAAGATTTTTCTCACCTAGCTTTAGTTTTCCAAAGTTAATAATATAATACTATTCTTGTAACTTCAATAACAACATTTCCTGTACGAATATTTCCTTATTGCACATCCATCATTTTATTATAAGTTTTCACAAATTTTTTGATATCCATCACGCCCCACATTTATTATCATTATTATTATAGTATTTCTAGAACTCGTGTTACTTTGGGAAATTGTTCAAATAATTATTATATTTTATAATTGCTACGTCCATTTGTATAATAATAAATAAATAGTTAAAAATAGGATCGTTTGTCAATGTGTCGTGTCGTCGTAACTTATATATTTTTTCCACATAGTTATAATAATGAAATACCTAGTAACTTACTTACTTTTTGAGTATCAGTACTTATAACAGTTTATTTTGTGTAATTCAGGGGTATAGTAAGGTTGTCTTATTTTGTTAAGTACCTAAATCTACTTCAAGGATATTGTTAAATGTATTTGCAAGACCAAAGTTTGGATACATTATCGATAGATGTCATCTAGTTTGTATGGTAACTGAATCATTATTTGCGGTCACTCGACAAAGAGTTTATTACTACGTGCATCAGATATTGCCCTTGTACCACAGTGGAAATATTCATGGTACAGAATTATTATTACCTACTAAATTAGGTATCCATTTCACCCATAATGACATTTCGAGCAGACGGATATTTTTGGCTGTGATCTATTTATGCAGTGAAGCCTTTCTTCGACTTCACGATACATAATACTTAATACATAAATAAAAATAAAATATTTCCAATTTCTTGTTTCCAACAACTCTCAATATGCATTTTCCATTGTGGTATCAACGATTTTGATGTAGATTTTTCTGAATGCGATTGTTTGAACTGTTCGTTGTGTGTCAGTCAGTACTTACTTATAAAAGATGAATTTCTATACTGTTACGCGTAGTACAAACTTCTCATTCCTGTGTTTTTTGTTAGGTGACCTGTGTAAAATGCATTTAAGTATCTCAAATATTATGTATATGATTATAGTGTCGATTCAGTGACTTTGTAATGTGGGTAAAATGTTATCGATGTTTATTTTATTGTTGCACAGCACTTTTGTTTTCGTGTAAACAGAGTTTTATCGTTCTGTAGGTAAGATTTCATTGTGGTCTAACAATGTTCTTAATAAACAGATGAAGATAATAAACTGATATTTTTATTTCATAAATCTTTTTGTCCTTTATATGCATCTAACTAAAGTAAAAAAAGCAAGTTATCAAAAGAACTTTCTTGAGCTTAAGCTATAGTTTATATTTCCATTTTATACTATTTATGAATTTATCGTTACCTTGAAAACAGGCATGGATTGAAGTTCCTAAGTTTTATTATATTAAACGCTACAGGGAATAGGATAGAAAAATAAAAACGAATTGACAAAACCTTCACCATATATTTATTAATAAAGACAATCTAAAAGATCACGTAATAGTCATTGTCTTAAAAAATTAGTTACCCTAATAAATTTATCAATATATATAATAGAGTTTTTTTTTATTACTTATTGTTTCAAGGATATGCGAAGTTGTGAAGAGTCTCCCTGAAAAGGAGGCGACTCGTCGGGAGTTTCTCGTTGTCCATTACATCATCACATTGAATATTACCAATGAATCTATACGTAAAACACTTACATCTTTCATTTGGCGCTGTCTGAGAGTGGATCCCAGTTGTCCGGACATGTTTACATTGCAGTTTCTACGCTACATAGAGGAATCTGTACAAATTTATTCCTCAAGCTTCAACTTCGTAACAAGTTAATACAGTTTTGCCTTTGTAAATGGGACCTTATCTCTGACTCCACCAATGATTACCTATTTCAATGTAATCTAAATGCTTAAACTTGAACTAACGTGTCTACGCGAAGAATTGTGCTAATCTAAAGAGGTTTCTACAATTTTCTCTTAGTATTTCAAAGACTTTTGTAATTTACAGAACGTTCAAAATCACAACACAGAGTGTAATATCAATTAACGTGCGATGCGCACGCTATTATTGGCTACGACTATTATTATACACGTTCAATGCGATATACTTCATTTTATATTGTTCAATTGAACTATCTTTCAATGTGTAATTTTTTTGAAGTTCGTATATTCTAGGCGATGATGTAGAAACAGCCCTAAATAATATTCTTTTATCAGTATGTATGTCGTCGGCAAATTGTAGAACTCGTCATTTTACAGAATGCATCCGCATTTTACAAACGCTCGCTGTTTTGCAATATGCCATAGGCAAGTTGTAAATGCCTTGTCATTTTATAAAATGCCAAAATAAATCGATCGCATTCTGTAAAATGCCGCGGCAAATTGTCTAATTGTTTACTAATCTGTCCACGCGCAGCGCTGTTTTGGCAAAATAACAATAAATGAATAAAACAAATACAATTCTGCGAAATCAGTGAAGTTAGTGAGTGAATAGAGTTATTTTAATAAAGCTATGTTTAATATATCAACATTAATTAATTATTTATTCTTGTATTTAAAGCCATTTGTGATCAGTTTACTACATCATTTAGCTTCATTGTGCCACGTTTCTCATAGAGAAGAGGAATATTACAGTATGCTAAGTGTTTGTAAAATGCCAAAGCATTCTGTAAAACGACGAGTTCTACGATTTGCCGACGACATGTGTAGTTTTAATCATTGTTTATAAGTAGATCTAGGTACATTACAATATGAAATGAAGTATATGGGACTGAAACATCGAAGTGAAGAGACGTTATCGTCTTACTCTTTATTCGATACAAAATTAGAAGAATATAATATCCATATATCCATTTAGTTAGACTTACAAAATATTAATACTATAGTAACATTTCACATTTAATGTTGACACAAATACAGAAGTACTTACAAAAGTGCCGTTTGTATATAGCGGGGCGTGTTTAATCAACATTTGTCGGAAATTCATAAAAAGGGTGTTGTGATTCAAGTTCGCTTATTATAACATTAAAATTTTCAGCTGAACGCATGCCAATTACATTACGAAAGCAGACGTTATTGCTACAGAATAAAGTCTCTATCAAGTTCTGTTTTAATTGGCGTACATTCAGTAATGGGGAATCAGGGTTTTGGTGGAGTAAAACAGATATTACAAAATGTTTTGACAGGTTTAAATAGTTATTAATTACCTACACGTCGCAAACTATTCAAATGCTGTACTTACAAATAGAAGCAAATCCAAACATTTGCAGCTGTCTTTATCTTTTAGTTTCCTTATGTTGACAAAGCGTTTATATTTACCAGGTTGTAAATCTACACACATTTGTATTTAGATTATTATTTTAGACTATTTCTTCTCTTAAATGTTAGTTTTCATTCAATTGACTCGAAGTTATTGTAGGTATTTTTAGATGACTATCCTGTTATAAGTTCTTGTTTTTTTTCTACCAATATATATTTAGTTACATGTCTTTACTTGTATGTTAGCTGTGTTAGCTGTCATCTTTATTTTCTAAATAATAATAGTAAAGTGATTAGTAAACGAAGATTTCAATACTGGATCCACACTGCGCTCTCTGGCGGCGCAGAGAGTTATGTGAATCCAAATAAATGCAATTTCCAGTGCTTTGGATTTCTTGTTATAAAATAATATTCGTTAAAGGATTCAACTAAAACTGTAAAAGAAATGAATTGTAAGGCACTTCTATATTTAAGTTTGAAATAAGGTAGTTATATCGACCTTAACTATAAGTACTTGTTTATAATTTATAGTGCGTCTATTCTTGGCTAGGGAAACTATTTGTGCTCGGTGGCTTCTAACATCCATTTTTCAATATTACAGTTTTTATTTAACTATAGTAGGGATATCTACACAGACTAAACAACTTAAAGACTGCGCTTACGACTGTATTAGCATCATAATATCAACGACAAAATAAACTGAGTATTTTATCAAACTATCGAAAATACAATAATGTTTCAGTTTACTATAAAATATGATGTCTTAAAAACTTCAATATTTTTCAATGTTTACTTAGCACAAGGTCGCGGATTCGAATCCCGCAGGGCAAAAATTCGTGTGATGAGCACTTGTGTTTGCCTTGTGTCTGGATGTTGTATATTTATATATGTATGTATATCATCTCCCCGACACCCATTGTACAGGCTCTGCCTATGGTAGGCAAATCCCAAGCTCATATTCGACCAAATTCTGAAGCTCGTTTAAAAGAGCTCTAGACATATCGACGAGCTAATAAGAATAATACTTTTGGTCTTTGCACAGTCTCCAAGTTTTGTAGTCAGTGGGTATCTATAAGTCTAAACCCTGACTAAGTAGATTGGCACATGGAAGGGGTACAACGACTTAAATAATTTAAGTAATACGAAGGTTAGATCGGATCTACGTTTGGCCATCGATTCAGATTTGTAAAAATCACTGAGTACCTTCAGTCTTAATAGCTAGAAGTGTTTATCTTTTTGGAGGGACTTGACTTCAATACGTAACTTTATGCTGTATCTCCAGTGAAATCTGATAAATATTCAGTATTTACAAAATAATTTAATTAGAGATTTCCTTAATATGAAAATAACTTTGAAAGAGAAACTACTGAAAGCGAGTAGGCTTTACTGAATAAGACAAAATCTTGTAAGTATAGTTTTTCATTTTATATACAGATCGTCAATACAGTGTGGCAGTTTTTAAGCATCAACTAATTTATGTAAATATTATATCAATTTTAAGACTGGGGTTCTCGTCAAGCTTCATTATTAATCTAAAACAATAATTCATCTATTCCTTCTACATGTTTTTTCTATGAATAATCCAATTTACTTCTAAATATGGCGTATTTAACTAATAATAGTTTTGAAATTACTTTGGCATCTTGAGAGACAATTCCTACATTTTGTTAAGATAGAACACAACCAAATAATCACACGGTTAGTGACGTAATGTATAGAATTTAAGTTTTGCTTTATTACCTTAATTATATATGTTTACTGTATCATGATCCTAAATGAAAATATTTTGGCTAATATTTGGCAGAAGTACATTCAGGTACTTATGGAAGGAAAAATAACATTCCCAGTTAACAATCAGAAGAATAGCCTTCCTCATATTTGGCATCGAGATATTGAACTAAGTAATTCTTTTATAAAGTTATATCTTTTGAACTATACACTTAATACTGAGAGCGTTATACGCTATTCGATTACTTTAACTTGTTAATCTAGAGGGATTTGTTAATAACAATAAATAATTCAAGAATATTCAAAGTATCAACATGTCTTTTCTAAGGAATACTGCCTCAAAATCAAGCTAGAAGGCGTCGGAAGACACAGAGCCAGATTTTTGTCACAACCACATCATCTTTGAGTGAAGGATTCGTTCAACGCCTAGTCGTTAGCTAGCGCGGTTCAATACTAGAAAATTGTGATAGAATTGAGCAATTCAGGTTATTGCCCGTTTGTGCTTATACAGATTACATTGAAACAATAAAACATACATATATCACAACACAGGTACACGTAGACACAACAGTATTACTTACATTCATAAAAAATAACAGCCACTCAGAAATAACATATTTTGAGTGTTAAATAATAGCATATTAAAAACTATTAACAAAGAACTAGGTAATAATAATATTATCAACATAAAACATAGAAGATTTGAGCATTTTAATAATAATAAAAAAATACTATCCCTCCATTTTGTTTTGCTGCCCGTTTCTATGTAAGATCAAGTCAAATCAGTTATTAAGATTTCTGTGAACAAGTAAATGGTTTGTTCAGTAGAAATTATCCACATTTAACTTGATGCCATACAGAAAAGATGTGAATTGGTAACTTGATCTCACAAAATACCTGCTAGGCGTCGCGTGTCTTTATTTGTCTAAACTTGGATATGTGACTAGTAGGTACGGATGCTGAATTGAATTCCGTCGACATGATAAACGCCAGACTGAGTGTTCATTAAAAAAATTCTACGAGTAATACGACTAGAAATCAACAAAACCAACAGTAATAACTAAAACAAAAAGTTGGTAACAATATAATGAGCAAACAAGCAAATTTAATAGTGAGCTGGGCTCGTAAATGAAACGAGGTAGTGTAGTTCCTACACGAATTATGTACGTATCACGAATAGTAGTAATACCTATACTTAGTAAGACCAATACTTGGAGTAGAGCTCGCTCTCGTTTGCACTTCAGCGTCAACAACCAACTACTGTTTATTTACAACATCACACTTGCAAAGTCACATTAAGAAGTCTGTCATATAAAAACTTTACGAAGAACTATATCTATGTATCAATCGTTATACAAAATATCTTCAGCGCTCTCTTCAAGCTTAGCATTACGAGAATTCCGAAACAATATAGGTAATCATTCGGGTGGCCCGAAGCTATCTCTCTTCTATCTACTAGTCACTACGTCGTTCTTTCTAGGTCATTTTAATTAATTTTATAAATCTATTTTGTAAATATAGTAAATGCTTAATCGTTTCAGCATTTCGCCCAAGTCCGGTCCACTTGAGGGTGAAGCTTGCGGGCAGCGGACAAGCCAGAGCCGGTTCTAGACACATCAGCATGTCAGTCAAATTATAATTTGATTAGTTGCGTGTATGTAACATTCAGACCTTTACAATCATTTCTCAAAAGTCTTCTAGATGAGACTAGTTTTGTATTAGATCAATTTCTAATAAGGCTATATCCAAA
The DNA here is from genome assembly GCA_948473455.1 of Teleiodes luculella. Taxonomy (NCBI): domain Eukaryota; kingdom Metazoa; phylum Arthropoda; class Insecta; order Lepidoptera; family Gelechiidae; genus Teleiodes; species Teleiodes luculella. Next base: position 4,711,529 of record OX419602.1, read on the forward strand.
AAACCTCCACAGTTTCATAATTTGACCACTTCGTTTTCACACCCGTTCTCTTTATAATCTTCAAAGTAATGTTATACACATTTTAACTAAGTATAGGTTCAAAAGTGAGAAGATGACCCAAAATAAGACGAAAAAGTCATAATGCCTCACAATGTTTATTTAAAAAAAGCGGCCAAGTGCGAGTTGTAATCGCCCATGAAGGGTTCCGTAGCAGCCAGTAACATAATATAAAAGTTTTTGTAGTTCGTTGTGACTTTGATCGATGTTTTAATAATAGTGAAAGGTAAATTGCGGTTTACGATTTATGACGTATTAAAAAAAAAACTACTTACTAAATCTCGTTCAAACCAATTTTCGTTGGAAGTTTTCATGGTAATGCACATCATATCTTTTTTTTAGTTTTATCATTCTCTTATTTTAGAAGTTAGAGGGGGGGGGACACACATTTTTCCACTTTGGAAGCGTCTCTCGCGCAAACTATTCAGTTTAGTAAAAAATGTTATTAGAAACCTAAATATAATTTTTGAAGACCTATCCATAGATACCCCACACGTATGGGTTTGATAAAAATTTTTTTTTTGAGTTTCAGTTCTATGTATGGGGACCCCCTAAATTTATTGTTTTTTTTCTATTTTTGTAAGAAAATCCTAATGCGGTTTACAAAATACATCTACTTACCAAGTTTCAACAGTATAGGTATTATAGTTTCGGAATAAAGTGGCTGTGACATACGGACGGACGGACAGACAGAACATGACGAATCTATAAGGGTTCCGTTTTTTGCCATTTGGCTACGGAACCCTAAAAAGAGAGAGACAAAGCATTGTTAATTTATTTTATTTTGTGGAACCAGATAGAAAAATAAGAAATGACCATGTTTGTTTGAGGCTTTCGCGCTTACTACACATTAGAAATGAAATGACCAAGAAATGACCAATTGGCTATCCTTAGAAGGAGGCCTTGTCAAGAAATCGTCGAATCTAAAACTAGTCGGCATGCATTTTTGGAAATGATTTCTTGGACTGTTTACTACTGCATGTATGCGCCAAGTGGCGCGCGCGGGCGGAATGAGTGAGCAAGGTGGTTTGGTTACATTGCGGGCGTTTTGCTTTGGTATTCGGCGGTCGAGTGCGGTCTGTCATCGGTTCTCTCGACCTTTTCATAAGGTTTTTCGAGTTTGGGCCGTTTCGGCTCGGCGTCGAGTGGCCGGTGTGACTTCATGTGTGCGCTACGACTTTTAACTTTGTTAAATACTCTGAAACATAACAGGGTACACTATTAGATACGGCAACAGAAAAGAAATAAACGAAGCGAAAATAAGTCGAATCGAAAATAAGCATACCTGCGATAAAGCAAAGCGTGAAGCGTTAGTGCTGTCGAAAACCTATATACATACAACATTAACACACAAACCTTTTCAAATATTAACCCTATAAGTACGATAAATAAAATATAGATATATACCATTTATCTCCTATTGTAATGGACACAAATTCACCGTCTTAATATTAATTTAATAAAAATACACTATAAATATCCATATTCACAATGATCGATGTTAAATAATTTACAATACCTATATATTCATTATAGCATTTTATGGCATATTCACTGCTTTAGTCTTGAAACTCTGAAAACATCTGTCGTTTTAGAAATCTACGAAAGTCAATAACTCTGCTACAATGAACATACTCACATAGAAACAAGTATTTCAAAGATGAATTTATGCAAACATTAACTTGACATGCAATTAACATCAATAACACTGAACTGGGCACTGGCTCAGCAAGCGAGCTGAACACTTCACCGATACCGGCTGTATGCCGTTCACTGAACCAGCGCGCTATGACTTAACCTAACATTATTCTCTTCCCGAGTTAGTTTACCTACTAAGCTTGTTTAACATTAAATTCCTATTTTCTTAGTGCTGCATGCACAAAAGGCAATTTAGGTGAAACAACTGTTTACAACCGAATAGTTTGAAGCTTATGTCTTAGGGGCTGGCGGAGCGGGGTAGGAGCGTGGGCGTTCCACGAAAATTGCTATTGCGCGTTGTCGACTTTTGAAGCGAATGTTCGCACTTACTTCCCGCATATCTTGCAGGGGAATTCTTCTGCGTCGAAGGTGGTCGGTCGGTCGCTCTGCGGCCCCTGCCCTACGGAGCCCTGACAGACATGGACAACAGTTAGAACCCCGCCATCACTCGTCCGCGAGCCGGAACACATAATGTAGGCCATTGTGGGTGCTTACTTGTGACGCCTGCTCCATGTGCCAGCTGCGCAAGTACAGCGTCTTGTAGTCCTTGGTCACTTTCTTCCAGAAGTAGTAGAACTGGATGCACGCCTTCGAGTCTTTTGTTCTTATCTGAAGAAAGAAAATGTAAATCCGTCAGTATCTTTGTAGCTATTGCTACGGCGTAGCTACGGCGTAGCAAATGTCTACGACCTACGACTAATGTAATTCGTTTTTAAATAAGTGTAAAGATCTTGTCGCTTGTTGGTGTTAACATTAACACATACGTTCCCTGTAACTTTTAAAATCCGTGGAAACATGGGATTTGATGATTTTCTGCACCTGGAGAATCTGAAATTATATTGTAATCGGGAGTCGAAACCAGTCAACAATCTACTTAAACGGCCATCATAAATAAAATTGGTTATAGGACTGAATTTAGATATTTCATAAATATGACATGTAATTATTTATTTGGATATTTCCCCCGGCGGCGTAACACTATAACCCTATCTTTGGGGGCACGCATTCTGCTGCTGCTGTTGCTGCCAGCCACATTGCGAAGAGCGTCGCGTCCTATTTCGATGGTCGTGTCATATAGCCGAGTTCTGCACTGTTCGCTTAATCATTGCAAAAAACTATGAGGCACTCTTTATCAGGAGATCATCTTTAGGGATCTTGTTGGGATATAATTAACACAAAAGACGGCCTCGTAGCCTAGTTGGTAGTACGTCTGCCTACGAAGCACAAGGTCGCAGGTTGGAATCCCGCCCAGGGCAAACATTCGTGTGATGAGCACTTGTGTTTGCCTTGAGTCTGGATGTTGTATACTTATATATGTATGAATGTATATCAGCTGTCTGATACCCATAGTATAAGCTCTAGGCTAAGCTAGTTTGGGGTCAGATGGCCGTGTGTGAGATGTCCCACATATTTATTATTATTAATTAACTAGCGACCCGCCCCGGCTCCGCACGGGAAAATGGTTATTATTGGTTATCCTATCATGTATTATACATATAAACCTTCCTCTTGAATCACTCTATCTATTAAAAAAACGCATCAAAATCCGTTGCGTAGTTTTAAAGATTTAAGCATACATAATAGGGATATAGGGACATAGGGACAGAGAAAGCGACTTGTTATTGTAATCTTACCAGCTGCGAAATCCTGTAGAAGTCCTTGTCGTAATGTCCGAGGCCGGCGAGGAAGGCCTCGACCTCCTCGGGCGCCCAGCGCGACTGCTGCTGCGCGGGCGCCGCGGGCCGCGACATGAGCCGCAGCGTCGCCGCGCGGATGTCGCCCGCGCACTCGCCCAGCGTCTGCAGCGCGAACTCCCGCGTGTGACCGCCCACAGGCATCGCCGCGCACATCGCTAGCTCCATGAACATTCGCACTGGAAATATAACCACATTTCGTCACCCGGTTGAGAAAACCACTTTAATGCATTCAAAAGATCTTTTACAGGTGACACAAAAAACTACCTACTGAAAAAAAAGTATGATAGGTAAATAAATAATTCTGTAGTTTTTTAGTTATAATATGATTATCTTTAGAGCTTTAAAACAAATGCGTAAATTTAATAGTGCAAATACTGCGCGTTTTTTTGCCCAATTTGTAAAAAAAGGAATTTGACAAAAGCTGTCCTTTACGAGGGTTTCTCAGCCGGGTGACGATTTCCCATTTGATTGATTCATCGTGATCATCATGATCATTTCAGCCGAAAGACGTCCACTGCTGGACAAAGACCTCCCCTAAAGATTTCCACAACGATCGGTCCTACCGGCTAGCGACTTCCTGTGACCCTTACAAGATCGTCGGTCCAGCCCAAACTACGCCTTCCTGTCAGTTCGTTTTTTACTATTTTTAGTCCGTTTTCAGGGTTTCGTACGTCAATCAAAAATGCTAATTAATTAGCCATATTATATGGCGCTTGCATGGTAGATCAGATAAAATCAGTAATGATAAAAATTAAAAGAGCAGGACTTGTTCTTAAAGACTTCGACATTTCCTTTTCAAAACGATTTTCTCGTACTTAACTGCCAAATTTCGTTTATTTTAAAGCTAATTTAAATGAAATAGGAGCGAAAAATGAAAAACTAATGTTTGTTTTTTTTTGCTGGTTGATAAATGGCATCACAGGAAAGACTGTAAGGGTACTTTTTACCGTGGGTGAATACCTCATTCCTACAGAAATAAAAAACGCGGGCAAGACCGCTTGCCATATGGAAGATTCCGACGAACTGAGAACTTCCTTTTTACACGTCACTCAAATAATAGGATCCAGTACCTTCGTTGTCGTCCAGCGCGTCGTTGATGCCAGGGTCCCATAACAGCTGTTCGGGCACCCGATGCAGGTCCATCCTGTCGTTGCAGAGTTCCGGGATGTCCGCTTGGTGGTCGCGCCCGATGTTGATCTGCGGCAGACGGGGTTCTTCGATCTGCGATAGTACGTCCGTGTCCGTTGACAACCCTGAAACAATTCTTGAGTCTTTAAAATTTCTCTCACTGAGTGACATAGAATATACTTATTCAATGAAGCCCGAAGTAGCTCAACATAGGGAGCTGTGGATGAAAAGGGACCCCTTTGCCCAACTAATGTTTGAGGCTTTCGCGCTTACTACATATTATTACGATTGTTTACGGGTCTTAGCGCGATAATTTTAAATAGGTAGTTGTGTATTACGTACGATACTAGGTACTAGGTAGGTACTAGGTTAGTTATTATGATGTTTTGAAAATTTAATTTTTTTTAACACGAAAACATGTGACGAATCCTAACACTCATATTAGTAGAATTTAAGCATGGAAATAATATTAAATACCTAGTATCTACTGTAATCGTAAATATCCATTAGTGTTAGTGGCATTTCTTTTTAAATTGAGATAATATTATCATTAATCAACCAGATCGACTTTCAGGTTCGTTCAGTTTCAGTAGTTTTCTCGGAAGAGGGATCAGATTGATTGTATTTTGCGAGTAGAATGATGGTCTGAGTTCTCTATGACAGTTTGTGAAGACCTGTCTGTCAAAATGTAGCTTGCTCAACTTGTCACTCACAATATCTAGGATTTTTAAGAGTTAATACGAGATAAAATGGCCGAAGTTGGCGCGCTCTTTTATTTTTCCATGACTATGTCTATATACATCGTACAAACCTGCAGCAACTTCAATAAACAAGCCGGAGCTATCCCGGTCCGGCGGCAGGATGGGCTGCGGCGTGTAGTGGCTGATGGAACGGCGCATGCGCGAGCGGTACGGGCCGGCCGGGGACGCTCGGCGCTTGCGACGCTGCGGGGACGCCGGCACGCTGCTCGGGCTTAAGAACACCGCTGGTACTGTGTCCCGCCCTTCCACGCACACCTGAGGGGCATTCAACTTGGTTCAACATTTCAACTCAATGTTCAAGGCTCGAAGCCAATACGAAATATACTGGCTGTTGCCAATTGTTGAGGCCATCTGCTAACCAACAACTTACTCCAATACTTTTTACGTATTGCACGAATTCAGCGCCATTTCACTACCTTTCTCTCATCTTCAATTCATCTGACCTGTCACGTTTCGTCTTTCCATAGATGCAATCGAGGAGTTGTCCTTACGGTGTCGGTTGAGTTTGTTTAGAAAAGAATAATTTTCGTGTAGGACCATAAAATTGTCAGCTATCTAATGTAGGTAATTTATTTAGATAGTGAATCTTGTCATAGATTTAATGACAAGATTAACTTTGATGAATTATACCTGCAAAGAAGAAGTATCATTCTGCCAAGGCAAGGACGGCATGGTTGTCAAAATCCGATGGTGTCGTCGTATTGGCCGCTGATGGGAGAAGTCGCGAGGACTGCTTGACAGGAGTGGGTCTTCGGAGTTGAGCATGATTCGCCGTGGCGCCGGCGAGGGTTCTAAGGCATAGGCGTCGAGGGACCTGCATTCTTCTGGTAGTACTTCTTCTAAAGCTTCTTCCACCTAAAGCAGAAAGATGATGAATAAGTCGCGATTGCTGTAAGATACTTGATAGAAGCCGAGAACCCTTTCAAATAATAAATACGTAATGGGTGAAAAATAAGTAACTATTCAAGTATATTTACCTCTTCTTGACTAGACATAGTTGCTGTGAAAAAGGCAGCTGACAACGGTGAAGATGCGCGAGGCACTGTGTGCGCTGGAGAATGAGCATCATGAGAGGCTGGAGGCGTCGGGTAGGCCAGTCCAGGAGACGGCTCAGGCTGAGTGGAGTAGCTGCCTCCAGGCGAAGCGGCCGTGTAAGCCAAACCCGGAGAATCTCCAGTAGAATACGACAGCCCTGGAGAATTGGCCGTGTAACCAATCCCTGGAGATGGTACAGGAGAGCCGCCATGGCAAGCTCCAAAGTCAGCCAAAGATTCTGGTAGTGGAGAATTCAATACGGCAGCGAGCCGTCTACTGGACGGGAAGGTTACAGGTGATCGTTCTCTTATAGAAGCAGCTACAGTGGCGTAGTCCTCTAACGAAGCGAGCTCATCCAAATGATCAGGAGTTGTTGTAAATTGGAACGTATCTTCATTAAGTGCAGGCGAAAAGTATCCATCGTCGGAGTTAAATGAAACTCCGAAAAGTTCTGGTCGAAAAGTGAATTCTTGTTGTGGAGACGACTGTCCCGGGTCTGAAGCTGATCTCTTAACAACCTAAAACAACAAAAGGCTGTTAAAATTTTTGTATCAAGAGGGACTTAAAAGAATAATAACAAATCGAGTTTACAGACCTTTGAGTTTCCCTTCTTCAAAAGCTCTATAAGGGTGGAGTCCCTGTGAACCGAGTTAATACTAGCGGAGTTTGTGGCGAGTGTGACGACGGGTGGTGCTCGCGGTGATACGAATTGACTCGATGTGGCTGCCGGTGACGCCGGCGAAGTTGATGTGCGGATTGATGACAGAGGTGGAGGTGCTGGAGCTACGAAACCAGTCCTTAATTCCCCACTCGACCCTGAAACATAACGTTAGTCAGATTTAAGCAACATACTTGTATTTTAAAGCAGTATAAGGTTTTGTAAAGGATATTTACCTGAAGTAGGCAGCGAGGCTACTGTCGCTCCTCGGCGGCTGATGATCTTTTCTTCGATGAGCGCTCGAACGGACACTGATGCAGTTTGCAATGGAGGGCCTGTAGATTCTTTCTTGTCTAGTTTCTTGCTATCCGAATCCTGAAAAGATTCGAATTTTATATTAACACTCACCATTACTGTTTACCTTTCGCAGCAAAATGCTAGAAACGCATTTGGCCAAAACACCTTTAGTTTGAAATGTATTTATCTTATACATGTATGATGCATAATTGAATACATTCTTCACACAGTGATAATGTGAGTATTAATCAAGCGTGATAGTAAAATGACTTACTTTTTTGAAATATCCTCCATGTAACCGCATGTGGCCATTGAGAGCGGGTATGTTCTTGAACTTGCGATGACATAAGTTGCACTCGACTGGCTTCGCTTCAGTCGGCCGCGGCAAGCCCGCCCCCGCTCCGCTCGACGCTGAGCTCGACGCGCCGCTAGAACTCCCACCACACCCACTTTTTTGACTTCCTTGCTGCGCCTGTGAAATTCCCGATGACTTTTACAAAAGTTCAAAAGACTTTTCAAACCTATTACGTACTTCGTAATTTCAAGGTATAAACTTTCGATCTTCAGTAGCTCGTTAATATTCCAAGTTAATTAATGGATTTTGATGGACTTTCGTTAATCTCCTTGGATTTTGAAGGAAATTAGTAATTATAGGTCGATCCCACGCCGCTTGTTTGGTGAGTTTTGAGAGAGTTTGTCATAGGAATTTGTGTGAAGTTGGGAAAAGTTATCGTGGAATAGCGCAGAAGGCCACTGTACTGTAGGTCGGTGCGCTGCAGTTACTCATTACGTAGAATTTTAATTAGTTGCGTATTGCGCACCGGTCGCCGCAGCGAACACGCCCCGTTCATCATTGGACTACACAAATTAATTATAATGTATTGTTTACAAATATCGTCAAAATATTAGATTCAATTTTGCACCCAATTTCAGCACCTACTTTTTGTTTGTAGATATCTGCTACGGCGTAGCAAGTGCTACGAACAAGAATCTGCCGTATGCAAATAACTAGTGTCATACTGCTACGACCGCGTTGTCTCTCAAATCTTTCCATGGGATATCATGGTTTTAATGGTTCTTTTTGCGGTTAAACATAATTTATATCGATCTCAAGCTCTTTTCTCGCTTTTATCTTTGTCAAACCTACCGCTCCGTTTCTAAATCAAATAATACGGCCCCGTAGCCTAGTTGGTAGTACGCCTGCTTACAAAGCACATGGTCGCGGGTCTCCCGCCCAGGGCAAACATTCGTGTGATGAACACTTGTGTTTGCCTTGTGTCTGAATGTTGTATATTTATAAATGTATGATGTATATCAGCTGCCTGACATCCATAGGCTCTGCCTAGTTTGGGGTCAGATGGCCGTGTGTGAGGTGTTCCCACATTAGCCCACATACTAAGGTACGGGCGCCGATGAAGGCCCACTTAATTTCAAATCCTTGTAAAATCTTGCAGTTAAGTAAAGTAAAGAAAAAACATAATGGAAATTATAATATATTTATTTGGGAAGCAAGATACCTAAAAAAGTAGTACAGCTTTTGGCATTTTAACACAAAGATAAACACTTTTTATAAACTTGGTATTGGGCTATCTTGGGAAGCTGGTCGCCGAAGATGGCCCGAAAAATATTAATGGAAATATATGCATTATAAACATTTTAACACTTTTAACATAAAATATCAAAATGAAACACAATCTTCTCATAACATTATTCACAAAAGGTAAAATAGTTAACGAAAAATTCAAATGTGGGCCATCTTAAATCTATCAAAATATAAATCAACTATAAAATAATAACTAACTACCAAATAAAAATATATTTTACTTTTAAATTAACTTTGAAAGTAACTTATCGAAAATATAAAGAAATCAAAACTTTTTTCTAAAACATTTTTGTTTTAGTAGGTGGGCTATCTAAGGGATACTGATAATTAACTTTGAGATCAATCAAAATAGGTGTACTTATTAGTAAAAACAAATAAGACGCTATTGTCTTTAATTATGTGCGTGTATTCTTAACAAAAAAATAAATTATCCCAAAATAATCTGAAAAGCGAATGGGGCTATGTTGGGGATCATATTATGGGCCATGATAGGAAATTACCCCCAGTTTCAGTATAATCTCGTAAAAATACAAAATAGGTAATAAAATAATAAAACTCATCTGTAATTTCGTTGATTAATAAATTAAATACGAGTTTTCACAGTTTAAAGCAAACAGATTTGCTTTTAATTTGCAAATTTTCAAAAGAAATGACATCGTGGAGTTTATAAAACGTGTATCGTTCTGACATGACCAAGCAAACTGTCGTCTGTCTTCAAAATGGTGACGCCCCGGTAATGAAACACACTTGCACTATTGTCTATGATACTAGTAGCATAAACCCGCGTAATTTCAAATGTTTCGAATAATCATAACTGTATTTTTTTTTAAGTGGGCTATCTTAGGAGCCGGGCTATCTTCGGCGACACTACCTTATTATTATTATTAATAATAAAGAAAAAAAAGGCACAATTCCTCATGAAAAAGAATGTTTTAAAAGGGATACGTTATTGACTAATAAGTTTCATAGAATTGTATAGATACGTATAGCATGTGTGTATCACACAATTTACCGCGACATCAAATGTTCCTTGCTGCGAAAGTCACACGACAATCAGAGATATTCCAATGTACAGTCATTTAGTTTTAACGATGATAGAATACGAGATGAGGTCGATAAGCAAATGGAATTAGGACAGGGCTGCCTCCATTGTTCCTTGCAACAATAACGCGCAGAGATGCCGAACAAAAGCTTCATAAGGTGTCCGCTCGGAGGCATCAAGGATATTTCACAGGGCCTTTTTTAACGCGTTTAATTTAATATAGAATACTGTTGTTCTGCAATAAACAATTCATTTTAAAATCGTAAATTTAAAGAGAATATGAGGTAGGTTAACCTCAAAGAAATCCATACGATAAGCAAGCAAAAGAGAACAATAAAAAAAAACAATGTTTTATAACTAAATTACAGTACCTAGTGATTTTAAATAAGTATGATTTGACAACAATGAAATAAGAAAACAAACTAGCAAACATCGATTTTATGCAAGAATAATCTTAAAAAAATATGTGATTTACTATTTAATCAAAGCGATTTGCATGAACTTGCATACAAGTATGTATTTAGTAGGAGTACTATTATTTTCTTCTGTGACTAAGGGCAAAAATAGAAAATATATTTTTATATTTTTAATGTTGATTGATATTAAGTATTACTTTACTTACTATAATATAATAAAACAGTATTCCAAACCGATTGTTGACCTCGACAGACTTTATCTTAAATTAGATTTAAATACGCGTGACTTACATCTTGATTCTGAATATCGTCCTAAAGGCAATAGATATCGAGAATAATCCAATTTTTCATCTATTATTGTATTGTACGGCGCCCGATGGGCACACTTTCCAGGTGGAAGAGCCTTAAACGACTTTCAGTTATACCGACTTATGCCCGCTTATTCCCAGTTATATTCTCTTAAATGTCGTTAGGCTCGCAGGAGTTACACGTTAATGGTCTCTTAAGGGCTTCTTGTCGTGTTCTACTGCTCCCTTCAACTTAGCTACGTTCAATCGAATGTAAAATTCATTTTTTTCATTCTTAACCTATGTTTTAGCTATTAATATAACCAGCGAATTTTCACGCGTAATTCCAGGGACTTGAAAGGAGTAACAATGGAATACCTATTATGGTAAGCAATTTTCTTAATGTTTTTGGTTTCTAAGAATTACAATGTAACAGGATATATACGGGTGGAGTAAGGGCTGTGATGTTACGCTAACGTTTCGTACCTACTTAAATTTTCACTAATTAAACTCCAAGTTTAAATGTGAGCAAATAAAGTTAAGTTGAAGACAACTTTGGACAGATAATTGCGCTGCCTGCGGAAGCAGCGGGAATATTTTCAAACTCTTGAAAAATTTCAAAGCTTGGACTAGCTTCTTCGCCGTTAAGTTCCCCAAGTTAAAACTTATTTTTTTTATATCTAGTGAAAGTTGGAAATAGCGTTACACGGACACGTCAATAAATAAAGTTCTTTTACTCGCGAAAACGCTGTGATAGACTCACACAAAAAGTGGAAAGAAAAATGGTCTGGCTAGAATAACGCTACATAAAAGAACATTATATTTATTGTAGAAATACAAATACCTACTCGTTACAAACATCGCTTCGTTAATGGTGCATTCACATCCATTACAACGTTACATCGCTACATTCGAGATAACTGTTTTTTGGCGGCTGACAAATACGCAAGCAGGACACATGTTAAAACTGGGTCGAGTAATTTATTTGATTTGGTTTTTTTCATGACGCAGCCCTAACAGGCGCCATTAGGCTCGCTCGTTAGGTTAATGCGAGCGGTAGGTGCTACCGGGCCAGCAGATGTTCGCCGGAGCTGGCGGCCACGAGCGTTTTTGCCATACATCATCCTTGTACCGCAGTTAACTCCACTCTGTTCTGCTTTTTTGGTACCAATGGTCTTGTTATTGCAGAAGGTATTGCTCATAACAAATGGATGGCGTGTAGTGGCTGTGAGCTATGGGAGCGGTTATCGTGTAACTTGCGCGTGACGTGGATAGATACATAGAGTTTCAGCAAGTCTGTGACGGAAAATAAATTGGAATTAGGTTCAAGTTTTAACACGACCCTCGTCACCGGCGAGTTTGACGTCCATCTCTAATATTTCGTAGACTTAGAAGGAATTCTTACGTACCTTTGGTTTACTCAGGTTAGTTGGCTGAAAAAGTTCAGTAATCCAGTCCATTTTCAAAATTCACAGAAACAACGCGAATAGCATCACAATGATTAAGTGCAAGAAGTTCAAATATAAGATTTAATCGATGTCACAAGAACTGAAGCTAACTTAATACTGGCTAGTAGAGGTGGTGTTCATCTCACGATATTCGAAAATGAAGTGATACGAACAATGTATGGGAAAGATATCAGAGAGAGATGACCCCTCGACGGCGGCGGCCTCGCGAATTGTGAGATAAAATGACCAGCACAAAGCGGGGCCAGATTCATTTGCATTCGCTTTCAATCTGCGCTCGAGATTTTCTATTAATTCTTTGGCGAATAAATGATCGCGGGAATCGGTATGGAAATTAGGTGGACTACTTTTTGTTTACGGCGAGGTGGATGGTCGTAATTCGCGATAGTTCCCACACGAAAACAGGCACCTGCTTGTAGACCAGATTGCTATTTCAACTACGCACGTAACGTATTTTATTCATGAATAGCGTTAGGTTCTCATCATCGATTTATGAGAGGGGTTTAAGAATGTTGCTGCTTTATATCTCTTAACTCGTTATTATTAGTATATAGAGTCGATATCATGAATAGTAATACATTGTTTAGATTTCGTTCTAAATAAAGAACTTAATATAGAAATGCTAAGAGACAGTTTAAGTAGGTATAGTAACAGGTAAAAATTTACGTAACCCGTAAATATAGCAAATTTTACTTAATATGCCTTGTTGTTTCGGGATTAAAATACACTCAGGATACGAAGGGCATAAAATAAATAAATTAGTAGATTGAAATTGAATTAACGCTGGTGTCTTTAGATTTTAGAGATAATAACTCGTAATTTCTAATAGAATAAACAGATTTGTCTTCATTGTATACTTTTATAATGTAAACAGTTAAATAATAACGCGCGGGCTTTTTTAAGTAAACGGAAGTGACCATGACAAAGAAAGGGTGACGGACGTAAAGGTATCGTGTGAAAATTTAAATATTTTATTTTTAGAACGAGACAGTGAACGTGTGACTTAGCCATTAGACGAGGGTAGTGCCACGTGGCGCGGCTCGCCAGAGGTCGCAACACATTGGAAAGGTCAAGAGTATTTTTACTTTCAAATTGGGGTGGTTACCCCAAACGCTTCATATTTTAATTTACTCATTCTTTATTCCGTTTTTTATTGCTGTCTACTCTGAAAATAATTTAGTCTCTTTCGTCGACGCTCGAGTTTACATTGACCGTAAAAACTAGACGGAATAATGGAAAAAATCCACTTTGTGCTCTTTTTTGCTACAAATTCTATTCAGTAGCTACATTAATCAAATAGCATCACGAAATGTAAGTAAGCCTCCTAGTGTTTTACGAAAAAGATTCAGCGAGAGAAAAATCTTCGACGAAGATCTGCCTAAGCCGTTTTCGGCGCGACGTTTATTTTACATCTCGCGTAATCCATCACAGGATCCTATTTTAAGTTGATAAAACGCACTTAGAAGATTCCCGGGCAGGCACGTAAGCCGGTAGACACATGTCGTCAATTATGCATCGTGTCGTTTATCGGCGGCACGGCACCTGCGTCGTTGTCACCCTACATTATTAATGTTCCGCGCCGCAACTAGGGCTCTTCCACACGCGACGCAATCGCGACGAGGAGCATTTACTAAATTAGCGAACGTGTAGACGTGCGCCGGGATCAAAATGTGCTATTTCCCGTTCTATTCCCTATACGAGAATAGTTGGCTGAGAGGCTGTGAAATCTTTTATTTTTCTAAGCGTTTCGATTCGTACATATCGAAGTATGTACCTACTTAGGTAAAAATAGTAAAATTGATTTTACATTTTTTCTATTTGCTTGTAAAATTTAAGTTTTTTATCTAGCCTAAATTTGTTTTCAGGTTATGTTGTATTGTATATAAAATACGGCTCAAGAATTTGTAGAATACCTAGGTACTTATATCATTCGCCTGATTTAATAAAACAGCAGAATTTTTGAATCCTGTTAGATTCGAGTACATTAAGATTCGTTTCTTAAAAGATATCCATTTACTTTTGCTTCTTAAATTGCTACTAAAATTCTTAGAAAAAGTAATCTTAAGAAAAGTATAAATATATAAAATTGGCGTAATATTCAATATACAAAATGTTATTTACAACTTATCCTTTCTAAACCTTCTCCGATAATTCATCGCTCTTACAACATAAATACCGCGAATTCATACAACAAAGTAAATAAGATAGAACACGCGTGTTGCCACCTGACAGCATTAGCATTCCATCTAATGTGGCAACCCCATCACTTCACTTGTTCCAAACTTACCCACTGTTCAGATAACATTGTAACCCAATTCGCAGGCGGCGATTCCCATGCGACAACCCAACGAATCTATCACAGGGGAGATAGTTTCTTACAGTTTGGCAACTTTGATTTTGTGGTAAGAGTTTACGGGAATATGTTAGGTTAGTTAAAATTACTTTAAGGCGAAAAACTTATAATTGGAGTAGCTTTGCGCCGGCTTTCTACCTAGTGATATAATTTTCTCTAATGGCATGAGACCGAAATGTTTTTCTATCTACAGGGTAAAAATTAAAATTTTACTATTGATCATTCCAGTTTTCTGTTCATTTATTTAGACGTAAAAACAAGCTTTCATTATTTGCTATGATTTGTTTTGAAAAACAAACATACGATTCACGTACATCTAAGCTCAAGTTAATGAAAAGCTTCAATTTATAACACAGTACTTCAGTTCGAGGGTGCTCAAAAACATATCGAAGGAAACTCATACCAACCAGCAATAAGAAAAATTGTAGACGACGTTACTTTCATTTCAGCTGACATAAAGAGTTCTGAAGAGTTCTTAGGAAATATAGATAAACATTTAAACTGGGAAAGATTTATTTACCTACGCGTATACAATACCTGTAAACAACTTAGAGAAGGCATATTAGCGTGAGAGCAAAGTAGACAAACTTTAGTTCCAAAGTAAGTTAGCGACTCAGACAGGAGGAGTGGGAAAGTCAAAGCTGTCTGTCGGGCTGCGAAGCATTCCTTTTGACGTTTATTATTAAACATTCGAGAGGCCTGTATTCTATTACTAGCGATCACATTTCGTGTTAGATATTTTGATATCCATTACTGCATTTAATTTAAAAGTAGATAGAGAATGCTTTGTTGCATTTGGCAATGCGATTAGAATTATATGGAGAAGTCGCCGTAATTACTTACGGGTAACTTGTGAAACTAAATGAACATTGTCATATTTTTGCACTTTAATTTACCTCGATACAACATAATAATATCCTAAACAACACAAAGAGTATTGAAGACTTTTAGAGACGTAACACATGCAATCTTAAAGAAACAACTTCTGTCAATGGGGCTGTGATTGCTCCGAAGGCATGCAGCTACTTTCTATTGGCCGAAACTGACGGAAAACAAAGATGACAAACAGCTGAGGACGGAAAACCATTGAGGTGTTGACAAGATCGGGTCGCTTATGTTACGTCTCTAATCTCTATTCTACCAAAAATTTCTTAGCACTCGTCCAGACAACTTCATTTTTATTGCTGTCATTCGTACAATCTTACACGGTATAGATTTAAACATGTTTAATGACCTAATAATGCATGTGGTGCTAAATAGAGCGCAATGCATAACCGTCTGTAGTTACGTAGGAGCAGAATGGAAAATGATACACACACAGTTACAAATAAAGAACTCTCAGTTATTTCCTCCCGTTGTCAAGGAAAGATGAGAGAGCAATGAAATATTCACCGCTGCTGACAGCTGAAAGAAATCGAATTTGGAACGCACGTGGCCTGAAGAGGGCACGCTAAGAAAGATATGTAAAATTGTATGCAGACAGGACAGCTACAAATTTTAGTGGGACACGGTGGGATATAGACGGTGGCGTTAGGTTCGCGACACACGTACGACAGAGAAGAGAAGGAAACCTAGCATTACAGTCGAATGCAAGTAGATTTTTGGTTTGGATTTGTAGGTAGAAGATATCGATAATCCGCACTGAACCAGCGCGGTGTACTAATAAAGGGATCTCTCGGAATCAGATAATGACAAGTATAGGTATGGAAAATAACTTTACACTCTGTTATTTTCTCATTTCTCTCTCAAAAAACAGGAAATATAGTTTGTTCGTTAGAGGAAAATAAAAGTACACATTATCACTTTTTTATAATATTAGGTGGTAAGGTAATTCGACCTGGAATAAACTAACAAAAATTAAATAAGTAAAACTAAGTAAGTATCAACAAATTGTAATTTTTAACACATACCAATTATTATCCTTATGCAAGAATTGTTTGCAATAAAAGATCATAATTTCGTTTTCTTTGGTGGCTTTATTTTCGTTTTTATATTCTGGAGCGAGATAGCAGGTTAAAGGCATAATATTATTACAGCACAGTGTACTCCCGCCGAAATCAGTCAGTAGGTATACGAGGTGAGAAAGTCGGCGGGTGGTCCGCAGAGGCTGCAAATGCAATTTGTGGCGCGAGCAGAAATTGCAGCTCTGGAGGCAAGTACCCCAATCTAAACTTATTGAACACCGGACCAGCGCCGGGAGATACATGCCCCCGCCTAAAATTGGTTTTGCAAAGAATGGCCGGAGGTGCGCCGCCGCCGCCGTGGCCGCACCGAAACCATTTCAATCGTAAAGAATTGCATGCAATGCATTCTCTATTTTTCGCCGAATGAAATTCGACAAAGAGCAAACAAAAATAGCACCCAGTTTCACGGTTCATCCTGGGGGATTGATCCAGTTTCACTTTAATCCCCGAAGAGCCAAAAACGCGAACAGGGATTTTTGTCATTGACAAAACGGATTTATGATGGATATAAAAATAAAATGTACGAGTACGTGTTTGTGCGCTTCGGAGAGTGAAAAGCTCTTAACACTTCAGGCAGGTATGTATGTACCTACTTATATGTATAATATGAAATTCCTGAAAGCAGAATACAATTGAATGAGTAATTTATTTTTTTATCGATTTTTGGTTTCGGATACAGTATAAAATTAAATAAGAAATAAAAGTAATATTTCAGGAAGGAGTCCACAGATGAACTGCTGATATCTTCCCCCATCTCCTCTCCTATGCAAGCTTACTTTAAGTAAACAAAATAAAATACTGATCTCAACGTTTTAATAAAATGCGTTTTGTTGACTGACTTTACAATTAATGTATCAATTGACGAAATGTGTTTTTACAGGGTAATAATGAAGTTTGCATTGCGGCTTGTACGGGCCACTGGTTTTAATTTTGTGCGGGTTTTACGATTCAACGAACTGTCTATATTAACTGCGTTGGCCGAAACACGCGTAGTTTTTAGCGGAGAGTGGTGAATCGGCAATAGTTAAAATGAAACTGTATTTTTTTCCATTTCCATTATTTATTCATTCTAGTCTTTTAAAACAACTGACTGTTAAAATAAAATATTGTTCGTTTAGTTAATAGCTCTATCTTCATGAATGAATTTATCAAAGGGTTGGCGATTGTTATCACAAAGGACTTCTAAGGTCTAAAATGTATAAAAAACCATATAATATTCTTAAATTACTGTAATAAAGATTGAAATAACTAGTACTGCTATGTACTACTTTTATGATGTAGTTCAGTGACTTCAGTCACGTGACCGATATTATCCAGTTTCAGTACCTACAAAAAATCAGAAACTAATTTTAAACGCCTTCTATGTATTTATACGAATCGCCTCTACAAATTTTGAATAGCACTGAACAGGGCGAAGTACTTGCGTGCGGAAAACTAGTGTCATAATAAAAATCTTTATATATAGCGTTCAAGCCAGTTGTATGAGAGGAGTGAGGGCCAGAGGTCACGTCACGGCAATCGGAGGGATGATTTTTATTTAGGCGACGTGACCTCTCCGGGAGACCGACGTCGTCACAGCCGCCGTTTGCGTAAAAAGGAAAATCACCAAAATTGCTTCGCATGAAACAAGCGGTCCTGCTTCTGACGTTTACGTAAATTGATGCGGAAGTCAAGTTTTACCTACATATTAGATACAACACGTTGCAACGCGTTCATTATAACGTATTTTCACAGGTCTTATAATATGCGATATGTTGCAACGCATAGGTAGTTTTCATATCAACATGAATTTGAGAACTAATTGGTATCTATGACGCCACCGGATCTATGTGGCAAACGTACCATGATTGTTACTGAAACATATTTCATGGCTATTAAAATGTTATAATAAGGTTCTGAGCGTACTGCGTAACTGAATTAAATAATCTATTTCATAGAATATTTTCAAATTGAGTGAACTCTCTAGACTACTTAGAAGTAATATATTGTTTTAAGGTATATATTGCTATGACAGATGGAATTCATTAAATTTATAACTATTCTTTTTTTATAATTTCACTTATTCGGTTCTGCCAGAATGCCGTCAATATACTCACTCATGGTATGTAATGATTAATTGATTATGATTATTAGAGGGCTCTTTTTAAATTTAAAAAGGTTTTTTATTCTAAGTAAGAATATACAAAACCATTTTTCAACGTCAACGTTTGCAAGTAGCAAACACAAATTCGAAAAAATAATAATTAAATAATATAAAAATTATGTGATGTAAAAAAGTACCTAAACAATAAAACGAAATTTTATGAACGAAAATAATATTCCAACGTCAATATTGCACCCTTATACGTAGTTTATTACAAATGTTTCAATCTTCAAAATTATATGCCTGCTGATCAGTCCGACTGAACAGTGAACAGGTGAGCTGTTGCTAACGTATGCCATGCGTATACCTAATCCAATAATTGACAAAAGCAGTATCGGTGAATGCAAGCGTTGTGTACTTGCGAATGGTATTCAGAGGAGGGAACTGTGTTCGGCACTGTAATTAGAGCTGGCGGGATATTGTTTCCTGCGTGTGACATCACGGGCGGCTCGATCAAAGCGAGAGCTTTTAATAAAGAGGCCGGCCCTGGCCAGCTTACTCCGACCCCTGTTACATATCGTCAAGTGTTTCCGAGATGAATGCGTGAATATTAATTACTAATTACTATATAATATTATAAATGTGAAAAAGTGTTTGTTTGTTTGTCCTTCCTTTACGCCCAAACTAAGCAACCCATCGATTTGATTTTCAACATAGAGTTAGTTGCAAGAATGGAAAGTAACATAGGCTACTTTTTACCGCGGGAAAATGCTTCATTCCCACGGGAAAAACTGTTTACGCGGGCGGAGCTTGCCGGGCGGAAAGCTTGTTCATATTCATACATGGCGCAGCCCGGTGGTTGCACCCGTCAGATCATTATTTGTCTAAACAATAAAATTGTATGTCGACTCATAGCTAGAAGCAATCGGTTAATAACCTTGAGGCGGCCACAGTTAGGTCACATAATTATATGACTGAATTCGCAGTTTAATAAAATACCTTGGTGGTAGTACTGACAGGGTAGTACCGCTAAAACAGAGTTTAATTATATTTGAAAGCATATAAGAGAGAAAGTGTATTTATAGTAGCCAGCACATGCAGCTGGACATGTTGACCTTGAGAGCGCCCGTATTCCGTAGCGGTAGGGGTGAATTTCGAAGTGTGAATGTCCAACAGCATTTGTGCTGGCTTCTGTACCTATCTGTTTTACTTCTTATTTCCTAAACGATTAATTTAACAATTAATAATAGAATGTCACGACGAGGTTGAAAAGACCAAATTCTTCTTTTTTTAATATCAAATATCATAAAGGTAAAGTTAATAAAACACTTACAGATGTTTTTCACAAGAAAATTGAGCAATTCTTGTAAATCAACAAGAAATATAATACATAATTAGGTTTCTCAGAAACCGCTCGACCTAATAAAGGAAAAAGATGAGATACGCATTGATTTAGTAAACAATTTTGCTTTAATTTGGCATCAAATCACAGAGGGTTCAGCTTTCGTTGGCCGCCATCTCAATATCCAGCCAATTGCTGGGCCAATATTATTAATATTGCATCGCTAATTCGCCAAATGCCGATTCTGGGTATTAGTTGGATATTATTAGCTGGATGTACGTGCCTATAATGGACGGTGGATGAGCAAAATTGTTCGGGTAAGAGTCACCGAATTAATTGCCTTTCCCAAATAATTGCGAGAGAGAATTTTCAGTTGTTTGTTTAGTCTTGATAGCTAAGTTGGGTTGTTTGTTAGTACAAAATAAACCAGGCTAGAAACCTAATCCTTTACCCGGTTTAAATATAGTGTTTTATTTTTATTTGGGAACATGTCACACACGGCCTTCTGATGCCAAACTAGGCAGAGCCTGTACTATGAGTGTCAGACAGCTGATATACAAAATACATAGTAAGGTAGGTATCCAAATATCTAAATCTAAATATACAACAAGGCAAACACAGGCGCTCTTCACGCGAATGTTTGCCTTGAGCGGGATTCGAACCCGCGACCCTAACTAGGCTATGGGGCCGCCAGTGTTAAAGAGTGCAGTTATGTACTTAACATTATTGGCTCTGTAGGGTCGCTATTGTAACGCGCGTAAGTAATTATGTCATTATGTCGCGTTTGACACCTTCTCGACGATCTTGCGTCTAGTGAGCCTTGAGCTTTGAGCCGTGAGCCTATTGAGAGCTATAGACCTCGCGAGTAAGTCAAGAAAAAAAAAGAATATCTATAAAAAAAACCGGCCAAGTGCGAGTCGGACTCGCGCACCGAGGGTTCCGTACAAACCTGCAAGGTTTACAAAGTTCTTTCATTACGACAATCGAGTCATAACTATGGTAATCTTATTGCAAAATGAAATTCATAACATTACAATGGGGAAAGATGGAGGAGCATAAATTTAAGACAAAGATCTCTTTATCGTTTAAGTAACTAAGTACTAAGTAAGTATTTCAACTTGATAGCTCTACGCGTTCATGAGGAAAAAAGTAATAAGTTTATATTTATTAAAAAATATATATTTTGTAATGTAACTAAAAATTTAAGGTTTTCGGAATTTTTCCTTTATGTGTGCTATAAAACGTTGCTTCATGCCAAATTTCAAGATTCTAGGTCGACTGGAAGTACCCTTTAGGTTTTGATTCCCTTGCGAGTACTTGCGAGTTTCAAAATATGCAGCTTAAATTGCTGTTTCTTTTGATTGCGTTGACATAGAAGTTTGATTTTGTTACAGCTTAAAGGTATTATAGACCTGAGTATTTGGTATGAATTTCAATTTAATACCTCTACGCGTTTATGAGGAAATGGGTAGTAAGGTTAAAATTATTAAAAAAATATATATTATGTGATGTAACTAAAAATTTATGGATTTCGTAATTTTTCCTTTATCTATGCTATAAGACGTTGCTTCGTACCAAATTTCAAGATTCTGAGTTCACGGGAAGCACCCTG
This sequence comes from Teleiodes luculella, assembly GCA_948473455.1. Classification (NCBI taxonomy): domain Eukaryota; kingdom Metazoa; phylum Arthropoda; class Insecta; order Lepidoptera; family Gelechiidae; genus Teleiodes; species Teleiodes luculella. The sequence continues at coordinate 4,733,028 of OX419602.1, forward strand.
TAGGTTTTGATTCCCTTGCAAGTGTCGAAAATTTGCGGCATAAACGGCTGTATCTTTTGATTGCGTTGGCTTAGAAGTTTGATTTTTTCACAGCTTCAAGGGACAGTAGACCTGAGTAATTTATATAAATTTCAGCTTCATACCTCCACGCGTTCCTGAGAAAAAGGGTCTTGACAGACGGACAACAAAGTGATCCTATAAGGGTTCTGTTTTTTCCTTTTGAGGTACGGAACCCTAAAAACACCAGAAATCATTTCAGAACAGCTGTACTGACTAAGAATTTAGAAAATTCTTTTTTTGTTGCGTACGAATCTACCAATAGAAATATTGTGAACTTTCTACTCATTATTTCTATTCATGCATAGTATTATCAAATGTTTTAGATTGTTAGTTCGTCGACGTCAAGCACGCCTATTTTGCGTGGGTAGGATAACGGTGCATTTGAATAGTTCCTTTACTACATATATAATCGTTCCACTCTAAGAAGCGATATTCAAGTCCGGTGAAGCTTGATCCGTCGTACTTTTACGACTCAAGCATAGGTCAATTACAAAAAAAAAGAAGCGATATTTGACAGCTTTTATGTTTTCCTTATGCCCATAGAGTTCACTAAAAGACATGAGATTATAATATTGTACGAATTTGACAGCTGTCAAATGTCACTTCTTAGAGTGGCGCGATTTAAGCGAACGCGTTGCTTGTAAAGGAGTAGCATGGGTTGTTGAAGTTTGGCTCTTAAGTTACAACTAGTTATTGGTTCACATTCACGTCAGAACCGGGCGAGGACATGTTCTAATAAGTCTAATGGAACTAGTTCCAGCCGAAGGGTGCAATTCTGAGTCGACAAATACTGGGTGTTACAAAAAAAATATATGACTTTTTTATATTTATTTATAATTATGTATAGGTATTGAATAAAAAATGAAAGTTGTTTAGTTAATGTAGTTAACTATTAAAATCAATGGGGACTAAAAGCTACAATTCATTCCGTTTGTATTGTGAACGACTTTAATCCGTAAAATTTACATTGTATTTAATTAAATTAAATTTATAAAGGTATAGTAGGTATTATTTTGTGCTTTAACCTCTTCTTTTATTTATGTTTTGTGTGCGTTATTTTTTTTATTCTTAATCTCTTCTGCGGGTCGTCTTTCTTTTAAGTAAATCGTTTCATTTTCCATGTTTTGTGCTTACTCAAATATATTCTTGTTGAGGAAATAAATACATTATTATTATTATTATTGTGTTGTGTAACAATAATTTGATAAATAAATAAAAAAATGATTTAAATAAACACTGCTTTTCTGTCCCTAATGGATGGGTACGGATATATTATACTCTACCTTGTCAATGCAAAGGTAGAGTAGGTACATACATACTCTACAAATGCATAGCTATTATTAGGGATACCTATGTATGCGTTTATGGGCAGTGGTAATGCGACAAACAGGTGGAGGTTTCAGGATCACATTTCTCGGCCCTCAGTACCACGAGCCAGGTGATTATCGCGTCCTACTCCTAACGATAGCGATAGCTGGCGTGTGGTCGCCGGCACATCACTAGCGATTCTAGCGATACCTCGTGCGGTCGACGCCGAATCGCTAGATCACGAACACCGTGAATTGGAACGTAGATCGTAAACCGAGATTCAAGCAGATTAATGTAGAGTGGAGCAAAGATGAATTGAGTTGTATCTAGGATTGGAAATGGTCGCTGTTATCTCATGAAACATTGAATTTGTTAAATGGTGAATAAAGATTTAGTTTAGGTAGTATTTTGAAATACGGATGTCTTCTTACAACAACAATATATTAATATGATCGGATTAAGTGCAGCTCAAATGTCCAGAAGTGGACTGATATAAACTTTAGTCGGAGTCTTGATAACTGTCATCACTATACCCATACGAGTATATCAGCTAATCAGTTTCATAAATTTGAAAGTAATAAAATTGTGTTACAGTTAGGTCAACATTTTTTTCAGATGAGAGGTAAGCAAAACACAAAACCCTCCAGATGATTTTTTTCATATTTTTTTAAACGTGTAAGATTGTAAAAGCCTAAATTGATAAACATGTCTTTTTTATGCACCTTAAGTGATGTATAACGAGATGTGTTAACAGCTTTTTTCCGTACGAGCCCATTCACGAAGCAAAACAGAAAAGTTCAATAAAAAGTTAATATTACACGCGCGAATCATGGTAGCGGTCGAGCGGGGCCGTGCGCGGCCACAGCTGAATTATTAAACGCGAACAAAGGCTGATGAATGGGCGATTTAATCCGGGGACGTTTCGCACCGGCGGCGGCGGCGCGGCGGACCGGACCGACCGACCGGACCGAGCCGGTCGAACCGGACCGGCCGACCGATCGACCGCGCTTCTACTGGTGCATATTTTCTAGTTGCACTTCGTTAGCTTTGTGAAGCTCGCATCCGCATCGAGAGTAATTTTATTTATTTAGATGAATGTGCAAGTCTTTCTATTGATCTGTCATTTTGAATCTGAATATTTGGCTACGAATTCGTTGTATCCATGTTGTATCTTTATCTAAGTTTGATTGATTTGTCTACAAATGGACAAAAAATAATGTAGGGCTCAGGTAAACTATCAAGGCTTTAAAGATTTTATTTCAGAGAGTTTTGTCCGAGTTCAGTACTTTTATATATTCTGTGGCCTGAGAGAGAAAACACGAAAGCCATATTATTATCAAAAATGTTACATGGAGATTCTTATGAGTGTCACACACAAGTTCAAAACACTATAATGATCGAAATGAAATACTGTAATTGGCGTAATAGACGTGCTCCGTTTTCTCTGTTATAATAATAGCAGAGCTACCGGTATCCACTCTGACGTTATGGAGATTCCGAGTTCGAATCCCGGTGGGGACTCGTCGACAAATATCATTTGGTGAAACTTTCCTCAGTTTGGTTAGGACATTGCAGGCTGAATCACCAGATTGTCCAAAAGAAAGATAATTCCGTGCTTCGGAAGGCAGGTGATCCAGGCTACTATCTACGGATGTAGGTGGTCTAAGGCGGTTCTATAATTCCGACACCAGGGTTTGTGAGGTAGGTTAACCTCGAAACCCATACATATAAGCAAGTAAGCAACCAACCGGTATCTAACACATACAATAGTCGTCTGAAATAGGTGCACTATCGACCCCGTCCGCCGCTTACTGCCACATTTGCATGAGAATTTGTGACCCCGTTCCCACGGCGTTGTTTTTAAATTAGGGGCCAGATTAGCCCCGTTTGCATATTGATACAGCCACGTATTGCTAAAAGTAAATAAAATAAATATGGACAGAAATAAAAATGTCGTTTGTGTCGTTCGCGGAGTGAATGACGATTTGGTTTCAAAAGGAGTTTATTCTTTGTGTGTGCAATTTTCTAATTAATATATATTATAGTAGATATTCTTTTCCCGTTGCTTTTTTTGCAACCAAAGAATGGAATTTTCTTTTTCTCTATCGTAGATCTATTTTTTATTTGTGTTATCATGTTTCGCCGTGAGTTTTATAAACACTCTCACAGTTATACCTATATCCTTACCGAGATAAAGTAGCACCAATAATGCAGGAATATAAATGAAATTCGCAAAATATAAATTTGGCCACTCTAATTATTCCATATCGTAGAAGTCCGAATTAAAGTGGTTAAGTCAATTAACTAATATCAAGTCAATACAATACAATAAAAAATACTTTATTCCAATAGTCGTCAAAAGTCACTATTCTCAAACTGGTATAAATTTGGTGCTGCTAAATTGTGGAATTTTATAGACACCAACTAATCAGAATTAAGTTCTTGACTGTTAAATAAAATGAGATGATTTTTTTACGTTTCAATATTTTATAGAAATTATGTTAATATGAAATCATAAAGTGGTGCTAAAATTATGAACATTATTCTTAATAATTTCTTCTCAGTTTGATTTTAACCTGCAAAACAGTTTAAATTATCTAAAAAATTCCGTGTTACAGAAGCTATTTAACCCCTTGGGCAAATACTATAGTTCGTGAGGTCGGTTATTGACCTTAGAACACAGACAATAGAAGAAGAACAATAAAATGTTGTGTAGTTTCTAAGTAAACGAAACCTAGTAAAAGGCAACTATGGTGAAACACAAATGAACAAACATCTTTATTTTACGTATAAACTTCAGAAGAGTTCATAAATCTTATATACTTTTCCGATTCTCATAAAAACTTATCAGACTGGTACCAAAGATTGGTTTATAGACTAAGCTATTAAATAGTCGTACAGGGAGATCTTCTGAGTTATAGGATAAAACTGTCACTAATACGGGTTTCCTGGAAGACCTTTTTCATACTTTTACATAACTGGTTCCCATGAAATATTTTTTAATACCTCTACCTATTATTTAACTAGTTTATTATCGCAATTTATAGTTTATTTATTTATCTTTGGGAACCAGTTAAAAGTTACATAGAAGTATTTAAAAAATCTCAGTTTTCAAACCAGTTATAAAACCCCGTTTTCCTTGACGGCCGAAGCGAAGGGAAATAATGTAGCGATCCGAGAGCTACAAGTACAATAACAGATACCTAGACAGATTTGTCGGTTTGCGCTACGGATTGTGAGCGCCCTACACAGTAATATACGAGTACACAACAAAATCACCGACATACAATGTTCACCGGCCAGCAATGTTGCCATAACTTACTTCTCTGATACTTCGACTGTACCTCGTAGTAAACGTCTACGGGCTACGGGCTACGGGCTACGGAATTACGTAGTTTATATGTATTGCTACGTGGTTCACTACCAAGAACAATAATGTACAGTGATTGGACGATGTTATTCTATTTTGATTCGGCGTCGTCGCTTTGTTGTTTACAATGAAATTTGAACTGCAATAGCCAGGTATTCGAATTGTTTCGAATTCAAGTGCTGAGTACCTATTTATAATTTGGATTTTAGTTACGAAGCGCAGTTTGATTTATTCGCAAAGCCGGAATGTAGTTTATTAATAGTGCTTGATTCAATAGCACGCCCTTCACAGGGCTTATTGTAATATTTTAGATTAAGTTTTAAATAAAGTTGGGACAGGTAATATCCAAGCCAATCACGCACGTTCGTTTAATTATTGCCTCGGCAGCGCCGCCGTTTATACGCGAATGAAACGAATTGCTAATTAGAGGCAGAATATTAATAAAATATTGATGCTTCTGTATTCAATATTTATTGTAGTTATAAAGTTATCATGACTATTTGCTATATTCTGTAAATAAACTAAAAATAAAAATTTAAATAACCCCCGCCACAAAACCGTTACTTGATCCGTTCAACAACTAGAAAAAAGCTGATAATCTTCAAATGGCTGAAGATATTTTCTCGGATCATAGCTAAGAACACTCTCAATTGTTACACCTTGCAAACAAAAAAAACTAGATCAAAATCGGCTTATCCGTTTAGGAGCTACGATGCCACAGCCAGACAGACAGACACGTCAAACTTATAACACCCCGCTTTTTCGTCGGGGGTTAAATCTTACCGCTATCGATGGTTTGGGCTTGCTGCCCGATGACTTGGTGGGCCTAGGGCGCGCGGGGGGAGTGGCGGGCGCGGGTGGGGTGCAGGGCGGACTCTCCCCGCTCCCACTGGCGCCAGTGCTCGCTCCACTCGACTTGTCCGAGCTTGTACTTGACTGCAATAGATATAATACCAATATTATAAAGAGAAAAGATTTGTAAATGTGTGTGTGTGTGAGTGTATGTGTGTGTGTGTATGTTTGTAATGAATAAACTCAAAAACTACAGAACCGATTTCAAAAACAAAATCAGAGACAAAACTCTTACCATTAGAAAACTACATTCACCCTGAGTAACTAGGCTACCTTTTACCGCGGGAAAATGCTTCATTCCCACGGGAAAAACTGTTAACGCGGGCGGAGCCGCGGCGGAAAACTAGATTATGATAAAAAATAAGACATTCCAGATCACGTATATTAAAAGAAATTGCTACGATAATATTACCTTAAAAGATTGGTACATTACTATCCGAGGTCCATTCATGAAAACACGACCTACTGCTAAATTATTACGGGCATAATACGCTATTCAAAAGGACCTGTGAAGTTGACAAATTATTCACGAAAGCAACCTATTACTACCCACTTTCAGATACCCACATTATATTTTTACGACGGCGACAAAAGCTAGGCATTCATTAAGATTTGAACGCGACAAAAAATTTTTGAGGGTTTATTCACGTACCTAATTTTAGGTACGCTCATGCGACGACAAATTTTTATTAAAGGTTATGCTTTTTGCTATACTTACATCTGTAAAGCTTATCATATCATAATAATCATACTTATAAAATTATAAAGAGGAAAGATTTGTAGTTTTATCTGTGTGTGTATGTTTGTAATGAATAAACTCAAAAACTACTGAACCGATTTCAAAAAATATTTTACCATTAGAAAGCTAGATTTACCCTGAGTAACATAGGCTACCTTTTACCGCGGGAAAATGCCTCATTCCCACGGGAAAAACTGTTAACGCGGGCGGAGCCGCAGCGGAAAACTAGTTAAATTAATAAAAACTGAGACGGTTGAACGTTTTACCTTCACTTGTCTTATTTTCCGGATAATAAAATACATTAAAATCAAAAGTTTCACTAAGTAATATTGTTTTGGGGGTCCCAAGTCCCAATATAGATAAATATAACCCTTCATAATGAATGAGAGTGAAACTCTTTATGTCCGTTTGTAATTTTTAAATAGCCTTCGTTTGTATCACGAAAAAAATGTTTAACTCTAAATACTTCGTACTCTACTTACTGCTTAATTACTCTAAAGCTCCCGGCTTGATAATATTATTAGGCTTTTAACTATTTGCTTCAGCCAGCCCTCACACCTATAGGTACCAGAGAAACTAACTTACCTATTCAGGTAAGTTAAATGAACCCTATTACATTTCTGTCATTCCGCGTGTGTGTCGTTACGCGTTTATGTCGTTCTGTGTGTCAGTCAATCTGCATATATGTCATTTCGCGTACTCGAAATGTGTTATGCGTGAAATTGTTGAAAACAACATTAAATAAAAATCAATGTAGGTTTTTTTTTTAAGCACGGGCGGAAAATTCTTCTAATAAGTAATGGGGCAGAAAACTAGAGCCGTTGCCTTCCATTTGTGAGCCGCCGGTGGTGCTAGCCTTGATTCGTTAAAATGTGTTTCCGATTTTAGAATTTACTAGCGACCCGCCCCGGCTCCGCACGGGAAAATGGTTATTGTGGGTTATCCTTAAGTATATTATGCATGTATTATACATATAAACCTTCCTCTTGAATCACTCTATCTATTAAAAAAAAAACGCATCAAAATCCGTTGCGTAGTTCTAAAGATTTAAGCATACATAGGGACATAGGGACATAAGGACATAGGGACAGAGAAAGCGACTTTGTTTTATACTATGTAGTAATATGTACTTGACACTCTTACGGTGAAAGAAAACATTGAAAGCAAATCTACACACGCCTGCTAATAAATGTAAAGGTTTTATGTGTAGTTGACCAACCCGCAATGGGTCAGCGAGGTCGACTAACGCCTATTCACCCTGATTTTAAGGTAGGCTGAATCCCCTCGGTGGGGACATATAATATTGGACTGTTTACTGAGCTATACTAACTTGGGCTATCTTTCCTGACTTGAGTCCTAAATTCTTGTCTTTTTTTACTGTTGGAATATCACAATTAATTTCTCGTCATCAGTGTCATTCTGCTGAGATTTCTAATTACCGTTCCATCTCAATTTGAGGTCCGTCACCGCGGTCTCTGATCAACATTTCATCGAAAACAAAGCACGACCTTCCTTTTCAAATCGAAAGCTCGTTTCTATTCCCGACTTCGCCTTCAAAACAAACCGATTTTAAATTCTAATTTGGGTACAAAGTGTTTTTGGTTTCGGCGTCCCGGGGCCGCAAAGCATCCGCTAATTTTAGGGGAAAACGAAATAAAACTCCTTTCGCTTGTTAAAACCTGTTTGGAACGTTCAAATTCGTGCTCGCCGCCAACAAATGTTCCGGGATCGGGTATTGAATTGAAAGCCTTGCAGGGACGGAGTCTAATATGGTAAGTATTTTATTTATAAAATATTTTGGGTATGAATCTTTTCGTCGATCTGAATGAACGAATTCGCCGTGTGGTTCTCGGGTTGGAATTAGATCAACCGAAATATATATATCTTATCTCTCTCTCGTTTTATTTATTCTCTGGATATATAAGGTCACTAAAATACACAAGTAATGAACTATAGACTGAGAGCTAGCGACCAAATCCTTCATGTGGTTTCAGCTGTATTGAAACTCCGTTGGCTACTTCCCTAAACATCCTTTTCCTATAATCTTCGTGCTGGCAGGTCGCGGGCGGTGGGTGCGGGTGTAGTGGAGTAGGAAAAAAAAAGAAAAAAAATGTGGGCTCAGCGACTTTAATTTTTTTTTCAAACAGTTGCTCTGTACTCCCTGTGCACCCACAAAAAAAATTAAATCGATCGGGTGGTGGGAAGGGGTTGCCAGCGTTAATTTAAAGTACCAAAATAATAATTATTTTCGTGTGGCCTCAGCTGTATTGGCTTTTTTTCTGACGCGAGATTAATCAATATGTAAGCCCCAAAAAAATTGCAAATATAATTAATTTAATTTTTTTTTTTTATTAATTTTTTTTCAAAAATTTTTGGAGCTTACATTTTGATTAATCTTGCGTCAGAAAAAAAGCCAATACAGCTGAGCCCACACGAAAATTATTACTATTTTGGTACTTTTAATTAACGCTGGCAACCCCTTCCCACCACGCGATCGATTTAATTTTTTTGTAGGTGCACAGAGAGGGAGTACAGAGCAACTGTTTGAAAAAAAAAATTAAAGTCGCTGAGCCCATATTTTTTTTCTTTTTTTTTTCCACCCCACTACAACCGCACCCACCGCCCGCGGCTTGCCAGCACGAAGATTATAGGAAAAGGATGTTCAGGGAAGTAGCCAACGGAGTTTCAATACAGCTGAAGCCACATGAAGGATTTGGTCGCTAGCTCTTAGTGTACTAGCGTTTACTCAATTGTTTAGAAATTATATACAATTCCAATTCGTCTGCCAATGCCAAATGTCAATATTGGGGATTAGGTTAAAACCTCCCACCTCACATCTCGGAAAATCACCTTTATCGTAGACTGTCATTAACTATTGTTTTAAGTTTAGAAGTTAACAATAAACTCAAAATAAGTTTATATGAGTAGTTACAGATTTTTGCGATTATTTACTGAAAAAAAAAAAACCGTAGTACAAAAGTAACTCTGGGCGCCCGTCTGTCTGTTTCTTACGTTTTTACGCCAAAACCACTCAACCAATTTTGATAAAACTTGGTACGAAGTTAGAATAGACTTTGGGAAAGGACATAGATTACCTTTTACTGCTGGAAAATACCTAATTTTTTCAGAAAAAATGTTTAAAGTGGGCGGAACCGTGGGACGTAAAGAGTTCAGAGTAAATTATTTACTCTTGTTTAGCTTTTTTTTTCAAATAACCGAACCGCCCCTGCATCCTCCACAGAAACACGACCGCTATTTATCGCACACTTTTTCGAGGAACCGTACCTAATGGTGGCGCGAAATGAAAAGGCAGGAGTATCTGGGCTAATTGGTTAATTAACAAGGGTCTGGGTTTTACACACTCGGCGAGTCTCTGACAGCCGCTAGAGCCTGCGTGCAGCCAGCTGGATTCCCGCCAAATGCAACGGAAAACTGGATGGAACCGGCGAATTGGAGTTCGCCGGGTTCCGTAACTGAATTTGAAGGTAGTCAAAATGCAACGTATTTCTACTGAATCACGTTGTTTCACGTTATCTATCTATCGCAATCTTCGATCAGATATCAATGTTTATCATACATCTATGATCGCAACGTATTTCTACTGAATTACTTTATCAATAAATGTCAATACTTGTTGTTAATAGTGTAACTAAGGCTACATAAAAATTTTGACCTTCTTGGATGATAGTTTCTCCTGCCTAACTGACACAGTATTGCCCAGCTAAAATTATTAAGACAGGATGTTGAAACAATTCAGAATAAATTTATTTTATTGTGATTTTGTGGAATTAGAGATATTATGGAATATTCAGTTTCCTTCTTGCCCTCGCATTTGTACGCGTAATTTGTATGTGTAAATATTTTCTGATCCAAGACTAATAAGTAGTAGTAGACAGATTGTAATTCATTAATAAAGAATTGAAGCATAACAATGGCGTCGCTTGCGAATATTCAATGGGCCCGATTCTACTTACGCTGTAATTTAAAATTATAAAACCTTAAGTCCCTTTCACGTACTTAAGAACGAAAAGATACAGGTGATTGTCAACTTAAATTTAGAGACGTCAAACATCGATTTTTCGCGTAAGTTCGCACTATATAGTTTAGCGGGCATGCGAAAATATCCCACTTAAAATTAAGCTGAATTTTACAGCTGCGCTGCTTAGTCTCATTCAAAATTAAATTAATTCATTTCCCATCCTTTTTTATTCCCATATGAATGAAAGAGACCAACAACTTAAATTTAGTGTGTGTGCGATGTGTGTATACAAGCCCGGTCGGCATGTTGTGGGTGCTTCAATTATCTTTCAATGGGTCTGCTAGTAATACGAATTTCTAACGTCCTTTGTCTAACACTATCTGAGTTTGCTATCACATTCAAAAAGAAGAAGAAATATTTTAAATCCAAAAAAGAAAAAGAAAATAAATTGTTGTCAAGAAAAACAGGACAAATTCCTTACCATGGGAAAGTCCTAATGATGTATGTAACAGAATATCAAATTCACTTTTATAATTAAAACATCGCATGAGCGCGTATTCTGCAGAACTCTAAAGTGTCTCCGAGGTAGTTTTGGTGAACCTAATTCTGAAGTAGAGGTGTTAGCATGTGCAATCTGCAGAGGAGACCATTTCAGCTAAGTGCTCAATCGCGGCCGGATAAGAAAAGTTTGCGGGAAACCTCCATTACTATGAAGCTTGTTTATTTTGAACGTTGAATATCTTGTACTTGCTGAAATCGTACGCTTTAAAACTATGACAATAAGCTAAGAGATTTTTGAGTATTGGGCTTATTTCTACGAATGTGTGTTATGTACGAGTATTTTCGTATTTATTATGCCCTGTTTTGTTTTTGACAAATTAAAATCCGAACAAAATTCGAATTTATTATAAAACTAGCTTTCCCGCGGCTCCGTCCGCGTTAACAGGTTTTCTCGTGGAAAATAAGTATTTTTCCGCGGTAAAAAGTAGCCTATGTGTTATTGTGATGTATGAGCTATATTATTATAAAGTTTCATTAAAATCCAGTTTCAGTCCAGTAGTTCCAGAGAGTAGCGTGTACAAACAGAAAGATTTTTTTTAAACTTGTATTTTTGTGTTCAGCGTTTTATTAGGTCACACTCCCTTTATTAGGTACCTACAAATAGTTTTTTTTTAAACAAATCAATGTACAGACACGATGATTTTTTAGTTTTATTATAGTATAGATAGATAGAAGAAGATGGAAGATAACCGAACGGTGCAATTTCTAAAAGCAAATAATTTCAAATAATCTTTACTGGACTAGAATCTTAGAAAACAATAGTATAGTATTAGATGCCTCATTGTTTATATATAATCGTCCTTTGCCACTATTAAAATCTAAGTTAAGATTCGGCCCACGCGCACACGGGTCCTCATAATCCGGTGTCTCTAAAAGCTATTTGTGCTATAAAGGAAATGATTCCCTAACAATGCACGGCGGCGGCCCTAACAATGGACCAAGAGGTCATAAGCGATTGTAGGGCAGCCGGGTCGACCCTTCCTTACAAACACCTTGGTAATACTCTGTGATACAAGTTACGCAGTATCACGGCTTGCTAAATAAAAACATTAAGCTCAATTACATTGTTCAAGTAAAATTATACTACGCTCGCGTTGTTATTTTTTTCATGGGTATGGACATATTCCATGGTAAGAATTTGCCGAGCCTAGACAGCTAGTATATTCTATAGTGCTTGGTAAGTAATAACCAGATTAGGCACCGCTGCGGCTCCGCCTGAGTTAACAGTTTTTCCCGTGGGAATATGGCATTTTTTCGCGGTAAAAGGTTAGGTTAGGTTAGCTTATGTTACTCAGGGTGAATGTAGCTTTCTAATGGTGAAAGAATTTTTGAAACCGGCAATGTAGTTTTTGAGTTTATTCATTACAAACTTACACACAAAAATACAAATCTTTCCTCTTTATAATATTAGTGTAGATGTAGATAAGTAGCGGTGCTTCAACCATCGTCTTTTAATTTATTTCTTACTACGTATCGTCATATAAAAGTTGCCAAATAAAAATTATTTATTCATTATACGTTAGAAGCTCCATTCATTGCTATTATAAACTCAGTCTATGATTCGAAATTTCAGACAGATTTTGTTTTTGGCGGCAAAGAATATTAAATTAAAGTTTTAGCAGAACTTTAATTGCGAATGTTATGCCTACAGACAAATAGAATCGAGTTTTAATTACTCAAAAAACACTCACTAGAATAATAATGATGTGGTAACTGCATTATTAATCAAAATCCATATTGTGTTCACAGAATTTACGCCGCACAGGCTGAATATTTTCGTTAATGTAATAATCTGGCTAATCATTTTCATTACTGTAATTGCGGTCGATTTTATACCTCTGCGTAATGTTCACTAATTAAAATAAGTTTTTCCGAACGATCATTCATTAAACATTAATTTAAATGGAAGAGAAGTTTTTGAAGTTGCTAGGCTACTGAATTTGCTCATTAAGTTAATGACGTAGGTATAACATCGATTCATTTAATTAAAATTAAATAAGAGACAATAAGAATTTGATTAGAATGATCTAGTCAGTCAGAATCTTACTTTGTATGTCATGTATTCTTGGAATTGGAAGCAACAAGAAGTTTTTCCTCCAACCTATGTCGTATGACATACCAAGTTACGAATGTGTAGCCAAATCGGCTATTCTGTCTTAGATTCATCCAAAAATATGAAACAAAATTCACATGTATCAGAAGGCAAAATTACATTAATTAAAAAAGTTAATTATGATTATAAAATCAATTGTAGGACTAAGAGCTTTCTCTTTAAACGGTAGGTGTTGTATCACAGATGAGTTGTGTTTTTTTTTAACTCTCAATGACGTCAGAAATAAAAAAAGCTTTGCTCATACCAACCTGTACGACAAGATAATAAAGACTCAACATCACAAACTAAAAAAAGAAGCGACACGATATCAGTTTGAACCATTAGTTAGACCTTGTTTTCTTAGACCATGGTTTGAACGAACTGGCAGGTTTGCGTAATGTGCCGCTACTGTGGAGAAGAACCTGCCGAAGAAAGTCAGACTAATATTAGCTGTTACTTACGTTGGGCTGGGCACATTGCGCGTAGAACTGACGGCCGTTGGCGAAGAAAGGTTCTTGAATGGCGATCGCGCGCCGGAAGATGTAGGTAGGCCCCCCATGAGGTGGACCGACGATCTGTGAGGGTCGCGGGAAGCCGCTGGATGCGGGCAGCGCAGGACCGATCATTGTGGAGATCCTTGGGGGAGGCCTTTGTCCAGCAGTGGACGTCTTTCGGCTGAGATGATGATGATAATGACTTACGTCCGAATGTGTGTGGACGGTGCGATTGGTCGGCGAGATCGGTGACGTCACTCTGTGCACCTGCGTATCCTTCTCTGTGCTCGCGTGTGTACTGCTGCTTTCTTTTGGCCCTAAAATTAAATACGAATAAAAATATTTTAAAAAGCGGAAATGAAGAACATCGTGCTCGGGCAGGGACAAAAATTTGTTTGTGAAAACGTTAAACTTTTGACTAATGAAACGTTGTCAATCGCCTTCATTTTTTAACAACATTAAGGACTCACTTCAAAGTAGCTTTAAAATATTTGGGGAAATTGCTAAGCCGTCGATTTTGCACATGCAACAGCAAAGACATCTTTCCAGTATTTTGTCGATAAGTTACATTTATTCTAGGACCGGTCGTTGTAAAGATCGTTGTCGGTTTTTTTTCCGGCATCAGGTGAGATGACGATGAGTTACCGGTGTCAAAAAAAGGCGTCAAGAGCGTCAGGGGCGTTGACTTCCAATCGAAAGTTAGCGGGTTCGAACCTCGGCATGTACCAATAAGATTTAGATTTTCGAAATTATACGTACGTTTATTTGACGCTTTTACGGTGAAGAAAAACATTGGGAGAAAGTCTGCAGACACCTGCGAAGTAATTTAAAGGTTTTGTGTGAAGTTGACCAACCCGCACTAGGCCAGCGTGGTTTTTACCCTGGTATCGAGTAGGCTCGAGCCCCTCGGTGAGGACATAAGCTGTTAATGTATGTATATACCCGACCCGTGGTCCAATAAAACAAGGTCTAACAATTACACCACGTGACTGACACAAGCCTACGTCATTTCTACGTCATTTAGCCTGTTCATCCTTGTCGAATGCGTGTAACAGACAAGGATGAACAGCGCAAAATGACGTAGGCTTGTGTCAGTCACGTGGTATAATTGTTAGACCTTGTTTTCTTGGACCATGGTATATACCGGTGTCAAGTGGCGGCGGTTGGTGGTGGTTCTCAGTATGTCGCCGCAGGGATCTGGCGTCGCAGTACGACTTGCCGCATCCATCCGCCTTGCATTCGTACGGCTTCTTGTTGCGATGTGTCAGCATGTGCCCATTTCTGTGACCAATAATATACCTTATTATTAAGTTTATATGATAGCTTTTAAAAAATATCTTAGGAGAAAAGATTAAAGAAAAGGAGAAGAGAGGCGTAATTTTAATTTCTATTTCCGTGATATTTTTTAATTACAATAAATTATGTAAAATAATAATTTAACGAGTTTTATACCACCTAAATTTTATTTTCATCTTTCTAGCTAGAGCATTGAAATAATACTTTGTTTCCAACCTGCAAATATTTGTCAAAGTATTTCAACCCTATAGGTGTAAATTTAAAGATTTTTTTTTGCTTTTATAGTATTAGTTTGGAATAAATAAAACATATCTTTGCATCGTGTGTCGGTAAAGAAAAACAGAGCCTGTTAAATTTAATCCTAATTTTTTGTAGGCGAAAATTGATTTGAAACTTTTACAATTTTCATTCGTATCAGTTTTAAATTACTACTTAGTTTTATATTTTTTCTGGGTTGCTGACGTTTATGAAATTTTCTATTTTGTAGTCCTTCCCCAGCAATTATCGTGTATGCGGATGTACCAACGTGTGTTGCAAACAGTATTATCTTCGTTGGCTTGGGGTTTAGTCTGTGGCTTGCTATATTCCTGGAAGACTACCAAGCAAGAGACATAACTTCCAGAACATTTTCTTCTTATATGTATAGTAGTTCCAATATTTATATGCCCAATCATGTAACGATGGCAAATGCAAGGCAAGCTAAATATCTGAAAATATGATCAAGTGCAAGCAAGTGATTTGACTTCTAAAGTCATTCCAATTAAGATCACAAATTTGACAGCTGTTAAATTTTCCTCTTGCATAATAGTTTCAATAGTAACATGGCCAATCATGTAACGATGGCAAACGCAAGGCAAAGCAAACTAGGTCACAAGCGAGTGCTCAAGTCAATATGTTGATATAATGCCATCCACAGCATGTTCCATTAATATGCACGTGAGTAAGCTGACCGATTAAAGGGACACCCTGTAACATGTGCCACAGACTAAACAAGGGTAGAGCTGCTTTGATCTCTCGTAAATGCCTAGCCCCTCGTCAAGTTAATGGTCAGGTGTACTTTCATATAACGTGAAACATTTGATTTTCTCTTTGTATACCTTTTTTTAGATTGAGAACCAATTTTTTCAGAATCCTGAGAGCTGGAGTTGCTTTTTTGTTGTAAAGACGTCACGGCATGGTTTAGTTAACTATTTTTTTCTAAGGGCAAAAATATGTGTCCAACCGCTTTCTACTTCTTCACTACATAGTATAAAACAAAGTCGCTTTCTCTGTCCCTATCTATGCTTAAATCTTTAAAACTACGCAACGGATTTTGATGCGGTTTTTTTCGATAGATAGAGTGATTCAAGAGGAAGGTTTATATGTATAATACATGCATAATATACTTAAGGATAACCCACAATAACCATTTTCCCGTGCGGAGCCGGGGCGGGTGGCTAGTTTAGAATAAATGAAATTGGTAACAGAATACTAATATAGTTTTGGTTGAACTTACAGGTGATCCTGCCTCTTGAAGGCCTTCTGGCAGGTGATGCAGACGTACTTCCGCTCGTCGCTGTGCGTCAGCTTGTGCTTAGCCAACGCCGACGCGTTCCCGAATATCTTGTTGCATACCTGAAGGCAAAAAACAAACATATCAGCACTTTCATCCGAAGATACAAGAGCGTCCATGGCCAAGTGGCTAGGGCCGTTGACTTTCATTCGGAAGTTCAAGGGTTCAAGCCTCGGCTCAAAAATCGGAAATATATTGGTACGTACCAATATATTTCCGACTTTTGAATGTGACGTTTCACATGCAAAGGTACCTTATGGTCGGTATTGAGTTATGCATATCCCTGTAATCAGCAACTCATAAGCTTTTCAAATCCAAAAAGATTATATACGTACTAAAACCCGCCATAGGTACCTTTTCACGTGGAACGTCACATATGTAAGTACGTTTATTTAGACGGCTGCGCTCTACATCGTGAGGAAATCAGCACACACCTGCGAAGCAATTAAAAGGTTGTGTGTGAAATTGAATTGAGGTGTGGTCGACTAAGGCCTATTCACCCTGATTTTAGGGTAGGCTCGAGCCCCTTGATGGGGATATAATATGACCTGTTAAAAATCCAAACATGATCTAACACAAGAAGGTCTTCTCCTCTAGGTAAGCGAAACTGAAATGTTCTACGTCATCAGCAACATTTAAATGCCGAACATGCAAGCAGTGTACAAAATGATGACATAGAACGTTCCACCGGTCATGTGACTGACTGTGGAATACCAGGCACATTTTATTATTCTACCATGAGTCTGACTTCTGAAATATCCTGACTTGAAATTGAACCAGCCTATCACATCCCATGAATAAACAGATTCTTATTTTAAAATCAGAACTTAAATGACAAATATAATCAAATTCGGGCATCCTAAAACTTGCGTCTCCTTGGCTACCCGGGCCAACACAGGCCCCAAGTCATTGTACCATTTGTACAGTCAAGAGTACGCTATGTTGAACACTTTTGACCACTATGTCCATTAAATAAGGAATATGATCGCGCCGCGCTTGTCAAGCTTACCTTGCACTCAACGAAATCTTCCATCGCTTCTTATTTTAGTGTTTTGAGTGCAGCCCAGCGTTCAAACTTGTAATGGACACTCGTGTTTTCAAGTTTTAAATTTATCACTAGTATACCATGACAGTGTCACCCACTCGATCAATACTTTTGAATATTCAGCCTCTGAAAGCTGTTTTGCCTAAAGCGTACCTGCTCAATATTGATATTAAGCACGACTAAAACCAAATTTAAGTTATAAATCTGTTTTGCTCAAGTACTTAGTATGTATCCATTATAAGTTCACGCAGCTAAGCACAAAAGTGATGAATCGATTTGATCAAAACACAACTAACTTTATAATTGTGTCTGAAAATCTCTATGAAATAATAGAAAGAAATAATAATAGATAGAGAAATAAATTCATGCAAGTAAATTTTAGGTATACCTAGGTATGTGATTAAGTAACTTATTACTGTTTTTTCTTCATAGCTTTACCGGACTTATTAGGGTGATTTCTTGAAGATTTACAAGACCGATTTTGCGACGTAAACGTAAGTCAACTCACAAAAATAAAAAAAGCAATTTCTTCAAATAAACAATCAAATTAGTAGCATAATGTCGCATTAATTTAATTTTACAGTGACTAGACAAATAAAATACATATACTGCTGCTATAAATTATGATATCTTTGTATCTGGAATAAGCCGTAGGCATACTTGAATCTAAGCCGAGACTAAGCCCAGAAACACTTAATTTTTAAATGCGCACATTTCCCGAATTACGTGACCTCTTTAAATAGCACTTAATTAAAGAAAGAAACTCAATATTTATTCGGAAGCTACGATAACATTGGATTGAGGAGCTCGGGGCAAAGTGGGCGCTACTCTGCGTTCGTCCATAAGTACCGCGCCCGAAAGCTTTGCGTGGTTCATTTCTTGTTGGAGAAAATAAACGTTGTTACATTTTAGGTTATCAACATTTACAGGTAGACTTGTTGGAAACTTTAAGAAAAAATAGACGTTTAATAATTATTTAATTATAATTTGGGCCAGGTATTACCGCTTTAAAAAGTAAGTATATATTTTTGTATATCAAAAGTTATGGCAAGACTTTTACATCTCTGTAATTTAGTACAGATACGTGAAATGGGTATTTAAAAAAATGAAAATAGGAAAATTTTTAAGTTTGCAGAAAACCAACGACTGTACAACTTTAGAGTTTGATTTCAATAACAAAGTGATCTTTGTAATTTGCGATACCCACAAATTTACCAGTTGTGGGTTTCGCAAATGTATATCAGGTAATTTTAGTTTTTGGTACTATGCGTCGAAGTAAAAAACAAAATGAAACATAAAAGTCGCACCATATAACACTTATAACAATTACTTATCTAGATTAAATTATAATTACTTATTTAGACTATAGCAAGACCAAAATTGTGCGATTAAAAGGATCGAATGTTGAGAGTGGTTGTAACAAGTAATGAATAACAAAGCCACCTCAGAAGCAGGCTCCACTCCGAGGGCCTAATCCGTGTTTGTTTCATCTAATTAGGCCCTTTCGGCCGTTTCCCGTTTTTATTTCGGATGTTCGCCCCTTGGGCCTACTTATCGATGGGCCAGTTTGGGACGAGGACCATTGTCTCCTAATGGGTTTTGTCAATTTTTGGGAAGGCATTAGCAGCAGTGGATTTGTCTTCATTGTTGTTATAGAGTCAGATAGACTAGGACAGGTATTCAGCTATTTTATGTGGCATCCATATTTAGTATAGCTTTTGTTTTATTGTTAGACGCCAGCGTTAACGAGATCAGTAACCTTACATCCTACACAAAACTATTTCTTCCCTTAAATGTTATATTGCGTAAAAGCTTTTTCTTAATGTTGATGATAAGATTTACTATATTATTTAGAACAGATAATGTGTGGATGTTTACACGAAAGGAACAAAGCGCACGCTTATGCAATGCAAAACAACTCATACCTACGAATTTTTATTAGTACTGGTGTATGATTGTAATAAAAATATCAACGACGATATTCTAAAAGATTTTTTAACAAACAAAGTATGTATTATTTGTAAACAATATTCTCTGGTTCGGAGTGTCAAATCAATCAATTCATGATAATTTCAAAACCATTGAACCAAGCAGTAGATAGGAAAAAAAAATCGTGTCGCCAAATGAGCAGTCATTTGGATTCGATATTCAAATTATCCAATCTCAGAACGATCTTGTTATCTGCGTCAACCAATCGCAAGCTTGATTGCGTCTGTGAGGGACGCTCAATAATAGAATAGGTATAGGTATGTTCGTTCACAGACTCCGGAGTATATTGCAATCTAGATAGATGTTGAACTAAATCATCTAGATTTGCCTAAAGTTATCTGCTATAATAGTTACCGTCTAATTAGATAGAGAGGTGATATTATGTACTTGTACCAGGTACCAGGCATCTACCTATTTGATATTTTCCATGGTATTTGTTCTGGATGAAAAATAATAATATCGAATTACTGAAACGTATCATTTATATCATAGGCGCATCACTTCAGAACGGCTGCACTAACTTGAATAATTATTTTGTGTTATGTTCATTCTTGTCGGGACAAGGTTTGTCCGTACTTTAAAAACAAAGATACAGGCAAAGCCACTAACGTACAGCTTGTTTTAAGAACAGTTTTTTTTAACTCCGTTACAAAAATGTAACCTAACCTAACAAGTAGAAACTAAACGTAAATACAAAAACGAACGGTTGTTTACCCTATTTCCATTTCAAAGGCTTCTTAGAGCACCTTCTAATAATAAAACAATAAAGTTGATCTCGACCTTCACCATGAAAAACTGCAAAACAAACATCCATTGTTTAATTAAATAGCGTCCACAATGGGTCGTCACGAGTTGGGTCGTCGATATTCAGTGGGGCGCTGGGTCGTGGGTCGACCCTTTGTCCGCGGTCCTGTTATTATTCCCCACATTTGAATATTTTACGACTGCCCCTTGGGTTTTTTTGCTAACGTGTTTTTGAAGATAGGAATTTATTTGGAGACAAAGTGGGATCTCAAATCCTGGGGGTGCTTTTCTTTATAAATATATTTTCCCCCTTTCTCGAAAGAATCATTCTAAGAGATCCTTTAGAACATTTAGTGGGCTTCGTTCATGAAAGTATTCTTTTGTGTTTTTCTTGCGAAGGTAGGTACTTGCTTTGTTGCGTGATGATAAATCTCGCGGTGAGATCGTGTTTCAGTGAAACAGCTTTTTGTTTTCAATTAAGGCGAACTTAGATTAGATCTAGACACTAATAAATACTTACATTGTTACAGAGCCTGCTCCTGCTGATATTGTTCAATACAGGATGTGTAACTATATTTAAATTTAAATAATTGGCATGAATGCCACAGAAAATGACCAGCAACATACGCCTGTATCACCAATAATCACCGAAAAAAAAAAGGAAATAGTATATCAAAAGATTACTATTTGAAGTAAGATTGGATGGATGGGATTTGTCATCGTGGTAGACCTAATGGACGCCTCACACAACGCTGTTGAAGGGGCTGAGTTCTGGGCCGCAAATATTTAGGGTTTGTCATCGACTCGCAAAGAAGAGAAGAAGAAGTAATATTTTACAAATGATTTTGCAACGTTAAAGCTAATGATCAGAAGTTTATAAGCTTTGCTCAATCCAAGGCTGGCTCTCGCCTAACAATAATAAATAATAAACTCTTAAAATTTAAAGAGGCGATGCGATATAGCGTAGGCAGGTTCGCGCAATGTGTGTGCTGCGGTAGACAAGAACCCGCCGAAGAAACTCACAGGATCGCATTTTGCCGAAGAAAGCTGCTAAGCGTGGAGATTATGAAAATAACAACACTTCCTAACCAAAAGGAGATAACTTAATCCAGCTGTGAATTTTTATAGGTTTATTGGTTGTAAATAAACAGTACCTACAAGGAATCAGAAAACAATAATTCGTTTCCACGACGTATAAGGGTATATTTTTTTGCATTTTCCCTATAGAAAACGTACAAAAGGCCCCGTATCTTGCGCACAATGGTCTCGGAAGGAACCACGAATATCCATCCGATACAAAAAAATCAGGAGCTAAGTATATACTTGATGGAGTAAGTATTACTTTTTTTTAAAATAAATCATTTCTATTGTACTTATTACTTGTACAAGCATTATCATGAACCCAAATTTGGAGTGTGTGTGTGTGGGACGGTGCAGTCTATGGCCCACCTACCTAGTGTCCTGCCTTGCTTGCCCTGCCACCTGCTCGCAGCAGAACTTGATGGATGCCACAGATAATGCAGTCGAAGTAGCTAGATTCTGGGCCAAAATTATCTAAACAATTTGTCATCGACACGATAAGAAGATCATGAAATGCTTTCCACACACGATTCAGAATCGGATGGGTATTTAAGCACCCAGATAACTGATGAGTTTAGTTGTTTTTACATACGAACATTCAAATTAATTATAATTTAAGGGTAGTATCTGTTTGCATGTGTACCTAATCTGCTGAACTAATTTTAAAATAAAATGATATTAATATAAAAATTGCATCAAAAGCTGACTCCTGTTGTATTTCGTCCATGACGTGAAGACGTTATAAAAATACGGAATGGTTTCCTTGTTGTTGTATGGTGGGACGTTAAGATATCTCCCGGCCGATCGATGTTTATGTGATAGAATATGTTTTTATTGGCAAATAAACCGGGATACTCCCCAATTGTAACCAATAGTCGGTATAATGCGAATGGGATTTAGCCCTGGAACGTTTTACGACCTTCAAAAGTATCCGCTGTGTTTTATTTTATCGGCTAAGTCTCGTGGAACGGACGTCGTTTTTGTGGAACTATGTAAAGTTTAGAGACAAATCGTTTTCGAAGACAAATTGTTGCCATTTTAAAGACGTTTTAAAATTTATAAACAAAATTTAGTACTCGTTAACCATTTTTCCCGCGGTAAACGGTAGCATATGTCTTTCCCCAAGGCCTATCTTATATCTGTACGGCAATTTACAAATACAAGACTCCCACTACGATTACATGAATAATCCATGTAACGTATTCTGTGACAACATCACACACGATTTGAAACTAAAATAAGTACCAGCTATAGTTTAATAAGTAAGTAAGTCTATGTCTATTTTAGTGCTAGATTTATTTTCAAGTTTGGTTGTAACTACTACGAGTACCACAGTGGTCCAAATAAAATGCTATAGGCACCTAAATTCGTAAAGCGAAAAAAAAAAAGTTTTAAAGCCCCCGTTTATCGTCCCAATGTATTTTTATTTTCGAATTTGTATACATGCATACATATAATATGTATGATTTCTTCGACGCTCTTAGGAGTGAGGAAACCTGTACACAACCTGTTCAAAGGTCCAACCCGCACTGGGCCAGCGTGGTCGCGGCCTAAGCACCCTAAATTCAGGCTCGAGCCTTCTGGTGAGGACGTATATGAACTGATAACGATAAAAATAACAATTTCCTGATAATCATTTCCTCGTGTTGCGTATTAAATGTATCTTTGTCTGTTATCCCCTTACCCAGCCGCAGCGAGCGAATACATCCACTAATAGGTCGATAAAGTGAACGTTGTCCCAAACAGACTAAAAACCGATTTAGGTCTGTAATCCCCACAAAGCCTGGGCTTACGAAAGTTGGATTTAATACACTGGCTATGGCCACCCGTGTAAACTCTCGCGTGTACTGTACTTTTTGTTCAACCTACGCACCACGGTAGGCACAGATGTCAGCCTTTATGGCTCGTAGTAAGCCGAGAAAACCAGACAAAAATAGTTTCTACCTAGTTTTAATAAATTTTTTGGTGACTACCTTTAGCTCCAGTAAGCCGAGTAAGTAGTTTAGGTATATTTAGAGTTGATGTAACGCTGTACTTGTAGAGATGTTCTGACAATATGTGTATCTAATTGGGTATTCATCCTGATATGCAACAACTTTCAAAAGCGACACAATATCTCTTCTTATTGGTTAAATTGCCACATATTTTTTATGACACTTTGACTCGTGTTTCTTATAGTAAATTTAATAATAAAGCTGAACCATTTAATTATTGATATAGCATGATATTATACATACACGATATGATAGAAATATCTTTCGCTTTCGATTTAATCCTCAAAGATATTAACTATGACAACACAAAAGCACAGGCAAAGACAACAAAATGGACCTAATTTCATTAAATTACGAATTGAAGAGGTGTACATGTATGAATTTTCTTTAGTTTAAAATAAATATTACTCTTTTTAACTTCTGCTGGTGGTTACTTCCACATTATTATAAAAGATTTTTTTTGTTAGAGTAATATACACTTTTACCATTGTCCGGTGCGATGCGACACGAGCATAGGTAGGTACTCGTAAATTAAAAAAATGAAGCGACCAAGGCCACGGCTTTTGCCGGTCTCGTAAAAATCATCCCATCTTGACTTTCCTCCATTTTCAAGTTGGCCTACTTTACAAAAGTTGAGCGTGGCTGACATTAGTGTAACAACACGAGTGACCTCGATTTTTGCATGCATTCAGCTATGTGGGTCACGGTGAGACAAATCAGGTCACGCCAGTGCAATGAGGAGCTCAAACGAGATTGATTAGGTTATATCCAACTTGTGGGGAGCCAATAACAAAACTTGTTAACATGACGTTCTTGCTTTGGTGTTTTTGTATTTAAGTAGAAACACTGGTGTGGATAATTCTGTCAGTGCATACATCTAATCATCTAATAATTTAATAATCTCAACATGTTGACACAATAAGTTATGGGTGCGTGCGTTTTCATGTTACACCGGTTATATAACTGCTGTGATCATACGCTTATTGTACTTATTATACTCGTATTTGAAAATAGAGTTCACGCACTCTTGAATAATATGTAGTTATAAACGTCCAAAACAATAACGCAGAGCTGAAGGGGAGCGGGGAAATCACGGAATATAAAGGGAAATGTCACTCAGGAAGGAGTCAGGGTCGGCAGCGCCGGTAAACCTTTTTTAGCGACATCCCGGGGCGTTATTGGCAAATATGATGCGAAAGGGATCACCTCGGCACAGAGGTGTACTCAGGATTACTATACGTAGGAATAATTTATTTCTTAACTTTGTATCACTCTCTCACGCACACACACACACACATACATCACTTAGTCGCTTAACTACAAATCACACAATAACAAACAAATTAGAAAACTTTTTTCTGGCGAGGGTTTTATTTATTCTATTATAAATGCGATCGAAATCTGTTAATTTGTTTCGTTTTAACGTCTTCTTGGTCTCAATGAATAGTTAAACAAATCGCTATAAAAATAATACTGTTATATAGATGGCTTCAAAGGCTGGTGGGACAGGTTTACAATTCAAAAAATAAGGAGCTTTCTCAACGCATTTGATCCGATTAAATTATTTTTACGTGTTGAGAAATAAAACCAAATTTACTAAAGTATTACCTCCTTACTTAACCTTTACTGTTCTTTACACATACAAGGATGTTGCGTATGCATACTATTATTTATTGTGATAATTTTTGAAAGAAATGCAACACATACTTTTATAATTTTCAGAATTTTATTATGTAGAGATGTTCAATTAATGTATTGCTACAAAACAAACTTGTTATTAATTTAATTCAACTGTTGATTGTAGAGTGTAGCCCCTTCTAGGTCCGTCCCTGCGCCGCGAAGGTGGCGGCCCTGTCGGATAAGCCGCGGGGGTGGGCCGCGCTCACGCATCAAATTTTTCCGTCGCCTAATCTCCTGTCTCCCGGACTTTGTTCTACCGCTTGCGTGAGTCGCCTTAACAACCATAGACACAGTTTTTTTTATGGCACTAGTCTATCTTTGTGCCAGTGTCAAGTAAAGCCACACTTCCCAATACCCCTAATATATCATTTCATGGGCGTGGCCGACTGACTATTGATTGACGTTCATTTTTCTCTTCATTTTACCTAGCTAAAGTATAATGGAATTTAGTCCTTACTTACTAAGTCTCTGCAAAACTTGGTGCGCGTCGGGCTAAAACGAGATTTCTTGGGCTTTGGAAGATACTTCCATAAAGCGTTATGAGAGAGTCTGTATACCTACTTGTGCTCACTGAAAGCCGCTAGGAATAAATGTTAAATAACTATGTTAAAACTAGATTTACAAAAGTAAAACCAAAAACTATTGTATGCCATGCCATTGTTCTATATTAGCCTATATATAAGAACATATCCATCCCCCGTAGTCTTAATTCTTGTTAAGCACTTCTGAGTGCTTAACAAGAATTTGTCGCCAACTTAACTGTCAAAATTCTGTGAGAAAGCCGTTTCCTCCAATAGAATGAGAGTATAGTTGTGAAAAAACTATGTCATGTCACGTATTAAACCTTCTGCTAACCAGGGGCCTATTTAATAAACGTGACAATCCGACAATTTTGTCACTTTTTGACAAATAAGTCGAATTGTCGCACCAAGTGCCGTTTAATAAACATGACAATTATGTCCAAATGCGACAGGTAAATATTGACATAATTGTCAGGATAAAGATCCGTTTAATAAAGGCAAAAATTGTCAATTTTTACCTGTCGAGTCTAAGGAAACATTCTATGACTTAATTGTCATAGTCTTTGACAAATTTGTCACTTTTTCTGACATATTTGTCACAACATAATATCGGAGAATGCTTAGGGGAGAATATATGAGGGTAATATTTAAAAAATATTATTATTTCACTTTGGTAATCAATTTCTTTACTTTTGTCTATGTTTTCTATTTTTAATGGATGTCAAATTAACAATTTTAGGTCTTATTTATGAAAATAGAGACGTTTGAAAATAGAGAATATTTAACTTCACTGCTACTATCACTGCTATCCGTTGACGACATTAAAACCATTTTTACACGTGATTACTCGTATTAATTAACTGCCGAATTGCTTTGACATTGGGTGCGGTTGCCTGTCGAAAATCTCAGACAATTTGACAAATATGTCCACCTGTCATGACAATTTAGTGTTTAATAAAACAAATTTGACAAGTTTTTCCGGACAAATTGTCACCTGTCGCCTGTCAAGAGAAATTGTTTATTAAACAGAAATATGTCAAAATGTCGCGACAAGTCGACATATTTGTAGTTTTTCCACCGTGACAAATTTGTCAGGGATAATCTTTATTAAACAAGAAATTGTCAAAATGTCGGATTGTCACTTGTCGCCTGTCACCTGTCGCCTGTCACGTTTATTAAATTGGCCCCAGGTAGAAGGGGGTAACTACAGAAATGCGAGACTCGAGAAGGTGTCCTAATGCGACATAGTGACAGAACTACTGAGACTCTTACGTCACTGTGTCGCGTTCTGCCACCTTCTCGAGGTACTCGCGAATCACGTAGTGAGCTTACTGTTATTTTTTATTAAACATTTTTTTCAATTGTATTGGATTCTAAAGCGGATTCTATTAATAGCATTTTTTTATTACTTTTCAATAACAAATTAAATGCGGATCGTGTTTTCCTTGCGGCGAATCCACAACAAAGCACAAATTATGCCAAATTACAGTGTAAGCGGACAAATTGAATAACTTTTCGCAACATAATCCGGGCTGTTTTTCTTGTTTCCGATGTTCCCGCTATTCCCATTTATTCCGGTTTTTGAGATTCCACACCGGAACATAGAAGAAAGGAAATTTTATTGTTTTTGCCCGATTGTAGTTTAGGATGACGAAATATGAGGAAAAATCGTCTTTAGAATTTTGTAAAAATGGTATTAAGGCAAATTACAATTTGACATGTCGGTGTGCTGATTTCAATAGGCATTATTAATAGTCTCATTACATGACGTAGTACGCGTGTATTTTATTAACTTTTTTAACTTTGAAATTATCTTTTGCTTTGCCTGAATTGTAGGTAATACGTCGAAGTGACTCGGACTAGGCACGGTTTTTTAATCGTAAGCTTTTAAGCTCTACTTTTGGCCAGATATATAAATATAATCTCTCTCTTTCAGATATAAACCGTAATCGTATACTTATATAAAATCTGGGTAAACCCATCACATCTCTGCTCATCAGTGCCGGATTTATAATTTTTATGAGTGTAGGCCACTTTATTTCCGCCGCCCCATGTCTTACAAACCTTTCTAAAATATATTTTTTCCATTGGTAGCTAGGAAGGCCTTATAGTAAATAAACGAATAAATTAAGAGAGTAAAAATTAGGAACAAGATTTTAATTTTTTACGGGACTCTTAATAGCAAAATTATCACTATCACTACATATTATAAAACAAAATCGCTTTCCTTTTCTGTCTATCTCTATGTGTGCTTAGATTTTTAAAACTACGCAACGGATTTTGATGCAGTTTTCTTTAATAGATAGAGTGATTCAAGAGGATGGTTTTTATATAGAATACATACATAGTCGTATTATAGTATTGAGAAATACTGATAAAATTTAAGATGTTTCTAATGTGATGTCGTAAATAACCCATTTTTTTGCGTTTACATTGCAAATGCTGGTTGAACCCTACGTGATAGATAAAAATAATGTTCTGCAGTACCTATTGTACACCTTAAAAGGGTCTACAAAAAAGTCCGCTATTTTAAATGTTTATCTCTTACCGAAGAAATAAAAAGCCTCGCCATATTTGCGGAATTTCAATGGAACTAATTTAATACAATACAATACAATACAAATACTCTTTATTGACACCAAGAAAAAAACAAAGCAAATAACACAGAAAACAACAGGTTTAATAAGAGAAATTGTTGCCATAAACATAAAAATATACACGTGGCGCCCGCCCCCAGAGCAGGATTTTTATTTCTCTGGTCAGGCTTTACGAGAAATAGTGACTTATTTACGAAGCGATTTTAAGAAATTACGCATTAATCCTTATCCAAATAAGTACCCTAAATACATTGTACATTTAATTTAGATTAATATGGATTTTACAGAATGTCATTTAAATTAATACTTTCGACAAAGTTTCAAAGATATTACCGTAGTAGTAGGCCGGCCGCTTAGATTTGAGTAATTTTCTCGCAAGCGCAACGGTTGCGAATCGCAATAGCGAAAACGGCCGGAAGGATAAAAATATGTCGCTCTTTCAAAATTTTCCTTTAAGTATTGTTTGAGACAAAAAAGCTGTGAAATTTGTACTTAAAGACATTATGTAGTATATTTAGTATCATCATTGCACCGGTGCGTGCGTATAATAACCAGTGAACTTATTGGACTTTTATCCTCTGAAATTGAGTGACCGTCCTCTGAAATCTGCCGCCCCTAGGACGCTGCCGCCCCTAGGCCGCGGCCTATACGGCCTATTTATAAATCCAGGACTGCTGCTCATCAATCTGGGCATTGATCAGACTTATAATTGTACGTATTCATCTGTACGTATATTACCTCCCTGACACCAAGGCTCTGCCTAGTTTGGAGTCAGATGGCCGTGTGTGAGATGTCCTCATATATATATTTATTTAAAACACTTCAATATTTACTGCATACAATACAACTACTAATAAAACTAACCATGAATATTATTTAGCGTCCATATTACCTTCTGTTATTTATGATTTTATACAAAGTAGGTATGGACCCTTTTCTAGGCCCAGTGGGTGTGGGTTGGCGTTGACGAGGACAAAAAACTTGCTTTCATCTTTACAAAAACGACCCGAACCGGGATGAAAGGGGTATTTATAACATTTTTATATGTATAGCTACGAGTTTTTGTAATATTATTTATAAGAGATATTCGGAAACGCGAATTCCCCCTTTCAATATATGACTCTTTGCGAAAATATCTAGACAATAACAAAGTAAGAGCGGCTCTGTATGTAAATAACGTGATATTACAAAGCCGTGAGGTATGAGTAAGCCCGTATTGATGTAGCGATATCACACTCAAGTTTGAAACAATATGAGAGCACATATCTAGTTTCAGCGAATTTGAATACGAAATGTGCCGTAAAGATAGGGCTTATCGCTTAAAAGCAGGTTGCAAATTCATTTAAATATTTTTATATGAGGTTTTAATGTATTTGTAAGTGCCATGTAGTATTAATATTTTTAAAACTTTTGATACCTACTACATGAACGATGTCTTTACGATATAAATTTAAAGAATAATATAAATTTAATATTACTGAATATAATTACTATACTGAATATAATATAAGTGATTAAAAGCATGTACCATTTGTACTTAGCGTACATAAAATAAAGTAAATAATTATAAATTTGTATTTGAATTTTATACTTCAAACACTTGAGTTGAATACAAGCACAGAAACGGCACAAATAACATTAAACTATATTATTATTATTCAAACACAAATGCCCGACTGCTTCTCAATATCGTCGAACTGTGGTCTTGTGCTTCAAACCGAGAATTACTAACTCGACATGCGTCGTCGACAACAAAATCGGCATTATATTATAAGTACTTTTACTATTTATATCGTTATATATTGTAATTCATATTATCATCTATTTCTCACATAACATTCAATCAAACCAGACGCCACGCAATGACGCAGTGGCCACCACAATAATTGATGACCGCACCAAACACTGATTATACAGCCTGATTCAGAATTAGGTATCTATCACGGCAAAAATCTATGTAATACTGCGCAACTATGCCACCTACCTAACTTCGCAATGAATTAATTACAAAGTGTAAGTCAGACGTACATCATTACGTGTGTCGAAAAATCATGTATGTCGTTAAAACAGTGAAAAAAAAATCATTTATTGTGGCGCAGTTGGGTAGCAATCTTTGCAGCTGATTGTACAGTATACTGTTAGAAAGACATTGTACGGTTACATACATAATTTCTGTCGTGTCACATGCAATTATACTTTATTTCTGCCAAGTGCATTCAAGATATGGTATTATAATTTTAATATGTATCTCAAAAAAGAAAAGATACTTTAGAAAAACTAAATTAACGTATAAGTGCAAGATATGACCGAATGAAAGTGACTGTAGCCACAGAATAAATAATAGTACTAGTACTATAATAATAGTACTAGTAATAGGCTGTAGCTCGATGATATGTACACTGATACTAAGTTAATTCTCAAGCCTGCTACGATATTTTTAAGCTATTGTACATCCCTACTTCCTTACTAATATTATAAACGCGTAAGTAACTTTGTCTGTATATGTCTGTTTGTTACCATTTATTTAAGCACAAAATTTTAAAACAGGCAAAAATTTCAATTTGTAAACAAAAGTTCAATATTATATAAAAAGAAAGCAACGCCATAGTTTTGGCTAGTTATCTATTTTTAATGAAAAAATAGGTTTTAATATAACTAACAGATTTACAAAAAGATATCTTTTCAATAGAGATTAATATCGAATTTATGTAATCCAATCTTTTTGTATATAAAGCCTTACTTTTTATAAAATTCGAGACCGAAGACGATATTAAAACCTTAAGCAAAGTTTGCTCTGTAAATTTTCGTATAATCGTTAATTAATCTTTCAAACGAACTTGAGCTTTAGTTTTATAAGTTTTAATATTACATAATGTATTCGAGACAAAGACATATTAAGGTAGCCCTGTTGAAAAAGTCATTTTTGTTCAGGTTTATGAAGAATTTTCTCATTTCAGGCAAATAAACCTAACTTTCGCTTCGTAAACATTTTTTTGTACGCCGTCTTATTATACCGGTTCACTGACTACGCCGTAGCACCGTAGCAGTTGCTACGTGCCGTAGTAATTTACCAGAACGCTCTTTCGAGTCACAAATAACAATCTTTAATTTTCAAGTAATTTGAACGAGAACAAAGAATACTGGAGAAGTCTAGGGAATAAGTTTGACAGGGGGTGTGAGTGTGTTGTGGGTCAGCTGCCAATAATCGGGGGAATTGGAGTCGTGTGTCGGAAGTTTCTTTTATGTTTCCATTCGGCTGTGACGGGCGGCAGTCCATTGTTGTTTGGCTGAAGCCTGTTTGTGTCGTGTTCGGGAGTTGCCCGCCATATTCTCACTTGCGATGGCACAGAACTCGGAAATTCAGCGTTGCAGTTAGACCTGTCTTTTGTCCTTGTGTTTCATTTTGAGAGAGAGAAGTGACCCTAAACATCTCTAAAAATAAACAACTCTACCTTTACTTAACACGAAATATATATTTTTTAAATAGTCAAGTATTCTTATTTATATAAAATAAGCAGTGTCTTTCATAATAAGATACCAGAAATTAATCATAAATCATGTTTGATATGTAGGTAGTAAATGTTAGTAATACAATGTAGCAATAAAAAAATATTTAATTGAGTAAATATGCGAGAGATCTGATATTAAAAGATAATTCAGCAATTAAAACAATAGGTATTTTAAAACACGTAATCGCTTCTACTTGACTCGTTCACCATCTTCTGTTCCCATTCCCATTTCTTGGAGTCGAGAACGTGTAGAACTGTGTCAGCTGAAAGTATTGTTTTTATTATATCTCAAATGAAATAAGAAATCCAGCGAATGTGGTTGAAATACTTGTTTTGAAGACAAACAATGAAGTGCTCTCAAATAAGCGGTTTGAATCGCTCGAGATTCTGAAACTTGCCAGACCTTATTCTCGCAGTTGAAGCATAAAATATTCACTTAGCGTTTATGACCGACTCGGGGTTTTGAGGTTATGTAGGTAATATTTTTAAGTGCCCAGAGTTTTTTCCACAAAGGGCAGGGTGCAAACAATGCAATATTTTAATATCCTTTTCTCGGCTGAGCCATTTGCGAGGCAGTTTTTGCGGGGCCTTTGAAAGTGGCGGCGGCGGGACGGCGGCTATTTGTCATCCCTGCTGAGGCTTTTGTCTTCGTTTTCGAGATATTTATCTTTACAGCAATAGAAGGGAGTTCATTATTTCAGAAATGTTATTGTTTAAATCTCTGCTGTACACGAATTTAGGGAAGAAAGGGTTCGTCACGAATAAATATAATTAAGTTTCTTTTTTATTATTGTTCTAGGTTATTGTAGTATATCAATAGATCAATTATTATAATAATAACGATCACCGTATATATGAATTATAAAGACAATATTTTTAAAAATCTTTTACGAGTTGGTACTCTTTCCCAATATTTATCTACTCCTATATATGTGGTAATAACGCGTGATTATATTAAGTGTATTTGATTTTATTCCTATCTACTCGTATCTATAGTATTATACTATAGTATTATATGTAATATTTATGTTAAAAATACTAACAAAATTATCGTCTTCTATTTTGCATACCGTGGTTTGCAAAACGACGTTGAACCATATATTATGTGGGCATGTTAATCTATACTCATATTATTATAGAGGACATATTTTATTGTTCGTTTGTTAGTTTGCATTGAATAAGTTTCGAAACCACTGAACCGATTTTAATGAAACTTGGTACATACAAAGATAGACCACCTTGAGGAACGAAATAGGCTGCCTTTTACCGCGGGAAAATTCTCCACTCCAATCAAAAACGTGGGTGGAGCCACGGGGTGGAAACTAGTATTCTATAAGGCTTATAAGGTTATGCCTCATTTGAACACACTATAAATTCTTACATTGCAAGTATGTAATTGGAAAATTCATACGTGAATCCAGAGTCACATATCCACTGAAACAACAGCGTAACTTTAACAAAAAGGACAATACAAAAGATATCGTTTTATTACCTGGACGTTCAATTTTCTTTGTTTAACTAACCGGCGCACATTTCCTTCGTAGCGTAATAAAAGTGACCTTTTTTCTCTTTACGGCCGCGGACAATGGAAGAAATATAATGTGAATTTGTCAAGAAAATCCAACACCTTGTGGATTGGATCAAGTTTACCTTTTTAGGAAAACAACAGGGTCCCGGGGGAGGGGATTTACCTGAGCCATGGTCTTTTGGACTAGGGATGTTGTGTGAAGCTCTGAATGGCGGTAAAAACAAGTGGCATTGATTGTATTTTCTTATGGCGTTTTCATAGCTGTTGATAATCGGGGTTAAATTAAGAGAATAAGTTTATTTATTTGCTATCTGTTCATATAATATCCTGACCAAGTTAGTATGAATAGATCACTCATTCAGATCAAATTCTAAATATGGAATGTATGCTGCAAAGTACATATACTCGTATGCAGGTTTCCCTTCGCCAAATAACCGATCGTAATTTAGAATTGAATAGTAAAAAAATAATAATTACTATTTTACTATCTAGAACATTATAGTTTAGTTTGTTACCATATTTTGAATTATATTTTTTTCTCTTTTGTACTTTTTATACTTTTGATGAACTGACAATGAAAAGTTTATATTTATTATTTAACTCACCATAATCTGCAGCATTGAGTAAATTAAACGCACCAAAAAAAAGTTGTACCGTGTCGTTGCGTCGTCATCGTCGCGTCGGATAAAACTAAGATATTCCTAAAACGAATCTATTTGAAATGTATTACGCATAAGACCAGTTTAAAATACGTTACAATGTTGTATCGAGTTGCGTACCTATAATAATAATTGTATCCGAATTAATTAGGCCAGTGTGGCCATCCCTAGCGGCGGGCGCGGCAGCCGGCGCGTGCGGCCTGCGCCCGGAGGCGGCTCAGCGCGATCACTCCGAGGCTTTACAACAAAACGCTACTAAAAAAAAGTTTACTTAGAGCCTCGTCCCTTTATCCCTTTTTTGGGCGGATTTATTTACCACCATCCATCACACACGTGGGTGGTACGGTGGGCCAAACAAGTGTACGACTTGTCTATTGTTAGTAGTTTTTGTTACGGGATTTACTTATCTAGAGCACGATATTCACTGTTATTTTTTCCTTTGTTATGCTCGTAAATGTATTTTTCGTTTATTTGAATACTGATAGTAGTTCTGATAAGTTAAGGCCGACTATATTTGTCACATAACAAAGGTAGCGTCTTTTATTTATATTAGGTAGATTATCCTTCCTCTATAAAGTATTAGTTTGGGTAATAAGATGCTTTAACAACAAACAATGAAATGAGTATTTGAGAATTGAGTATTATAACAAATGAATATGAGTATATATTTATCTATCGTGCAATATACTGCGTGAGGGATACAAACAAAACAACGATTATTTTCGTAATATTACATTTAATTAGACTAATGTCAAGTATACAGTGAATTTCAATAAAAAGAGGTCGTTAGACATAAAATTATGTTATTATCTATTGCACGTCTTTTTTTTGTGCTGCATATTTCACATTCTGCCCAATCTTATATAAAACTAGCTTTCCGCCTCGCGCCTTCGCCCGCGCTAACAGATTTTCCCGTGGGAATCAGGGATCATCTCGCGGTTAAAGGTGGCCTATGTATTATTCTGGTGTATAAGCTATATTATTGTAAAGTTTCATTAAAATCCATTGTAACAAACATCCATTCGTACATACATCCTCACAAACTTTTCTTGTAATATTAGTTGTGTGTTAGATACTGTGGTTTTGTGTATGGGTTTGTTGGTGTAGGTGTATATGATATGATTATCTTGAAATTTATCTACATTTACACTGTCTATTATAATCTATATATTTCATAAATAGTTATTGCAATAGTATTGGTATTTTTTCTTTATATATGTATGGTACCTGTGTATAATGATATTTATTTCTTTGTTTTTCTTTTAAACATTAGTTTTAGTTAGTGTGCGTGCACCCGTTTATTTTTCTCTGTTTGCCTTGTGGTTGGCCGGTGGAGAATGCCATTACGCCTGACAATTGTGTTGTGCAATGAAGTTATATTAAAAAAATAATAGTAGGATGATGAAAAAATGTGTTTTTTGTTCGGACGGTACCGGTGCGGTCTACAGGTGATTCGATCAGAGGATAGCCGGACACAGCTAACGTGACGACGGTCCCGCTACAATCCCTTCCAGGCCTTCGATCACATTCAGCGCGATTAGATATTTTAACAATATGACACATTTCAGCCAGCCCACAACATTGTGTACCGCCCGTATAACAGAATGTTTGAAAAATTGCCCTACCCGCGATTGAGCCAGAATTATTTTGGGATAATGTGCTATCAATTTTGATTAAATTATTAGCCGGGTTGAAAAGTTTGTGGAATTCAACAAGCACCATTAAAATTGTTTAGCATGCATTTTAGCTAGAGTTATTTAGGTATTAACGCCAAGGTACCGTAGGTATGAGGTGTCAAGTCAACTGTGTGTTTT
Organism: Teleiodes luculella; assembly: GCA_948473455.1. Lineage (NCBI taxonomy): Eukaryota > Metazoa > Arthropoda > Insecta > Lepidoptera > Gelechiidae > Teleiodes > Teleiodes luculella. Next base: position 4,768,491 of record OX419602.1, read on the forward strand.
TTTGCAGTTTTTATATTTAGTGTTGTATTTATTAATTTAGACTGTAATGAAGTTTATATTTTCTTCAATTTAAGAGCTGTATGTCGGGATTGAAGTTGTTTATATTTCGTAATATTTCTAGTGGATATTAAACGGTAGATAGTCGTTTATTTAGTGGTACACTTGTCAAACAAAAATAATGTCACTTTGTGGAACTTTCCCCAGTTTGATTACGACTTTGCAGTCTAAAAAATTACCTGATTGACTAAAAAGAAAGATGATTCCGTGCTTCAGAAGCCACGCATAGTCGTTTGTACTGACTGGCTACTATCTACGGATATATTTTCATTATTATATTCTGACACCTGGATTTGTGAGGTAGGTTAATCTTGAAACCCACACACGAGCAAGTCATTTACCAATATCAGAACAAGTTTTATCTGACTCATGACAGGTTGAAGCATCTTTAACTTAATAAAGAGCTATTAAGCATTATGAGCTAGCGTTTCTAAAGCGCTTCGCTTCGTACGCTAAAGGTTTACCTAAGCAGAAATTTCAGCCCTAAGTTTACGTAACGCTTACCCGTGTATCGCGGCTTACATAATATTTAACGGGAGCATTTCGGGTACATTATTATGGCCGCGGGCATTGCGGCTAGCTTGTGACCACGCGATCACCTGCAGTTTGGCACCCTTCCAACCCTCACGTATAAACTTGTACTCTAAAAAACACTCTAGAACTTTAATAAGGTACGGCAGATGTAACCGTGGACCACGATTACTACGCGAGGAGTGTACGACTAAGAAGAAGAAGAGTCTAAGTAAAAGAAGCGAAAGTAGTCTGGAAGGAAGTAAGTATCTTTGTATTGTACTGTATTGTATTGTAAGTGGTCTCTACCTAGCCCTCCTGGAAAGAGGAGTGACTTTATGTATGTGTGTAGCAATTACTTTGCTATCGATTCTTAGATAAACTTTGACGAAATTTAGGTAATTTGTGATTGAAAATACGTAGTAAAAATAATTCATGGTAATGGTATATCAGAAAGAATGAAACTAAAGTTCACTACATACGCCTGTAGATATAATTTTGTGGTTGATTTTAAATATGGCGACTTCAGTAATTTTGTTAATTAAAATAGTCAAAATTATTAACATTATATCGAAATGAAACTAAATGCCAGTTAAAACATGGAAAAGCTCAGCGAAAGAAGAAAGGAAGATAACGGAGTGACGAGTGATAAAAATGTTAAATGTTAAAGGCGCGAAAAGATGTCGCAGATACAAGACGTTGCATCTGCGTGCGACACGATCTGTAATCTAATCTTTTCTTCCAAAATTGAATATTAGAATTTAGTCGAGAAAGAAATGGAAAATGAGTTGAGAATGAGGTTGCAAGGCACTGTTTTTTTAGAAGTTAATAGAAAGTTTGCCTTAAAAGCCAAGCCCCGCAAATCAGGCTGTACGGAATGTTAAGCTTAGTGACGTGTGGTTCTGTTGGCGGGTCGCCAGTGGGCGGTAATCCCCGCTGTGGGCAATAGCGCCCTGCCTGCTACTGCTGATAATTAACGCGCAATGCTTTAAAGTGTGAAGATTATTTGAGAGTAATGATACGCGATTGTCGAGTCAAATGATCAAAGAACTAAGAAACTCTGCGCGTTTCTTTACAATAAAAAATATTCATTTTTGAAACTGATAATAAAATAGGTCAGTTCTGAGCAAATATTAGTTGATATAACCTTTTCTAAGTAATAAGTGGTCAAAGCGTAAAAATTATTACTCCTTTCTGTCGAGAATTTGTTTATAATCGACATAGCATACATTATTTGTCAGTTTTTAAGTTTTAAGCGAATTTCGACCTATTAACTTACATTTCAATGTCCATCAATAAGCTTCGCGTGGGTCATAAATGTGTACATACTCGTACATACGTTTCTAACTTCTCGACAAACATATAAAGATCGCTAGAGAAAAAAATACTTAATAAAGAAAAATTGTCTCCTTCTCGGAATAAAAACCCACTCGTTTCTCACGAATTCATCATAATACTATCTACAATTTTCTCGTAGCCAAAAGCTACGTGTTTGCTACGACGTAGCAGTCCGTCGCACTATTACAACTGGCAGCTACACAGACACATGGAATGCTTAGAGATGTGAAGGATTTATCTCGACTGGCAGACGTTCAAAGGATCGCTGGACCTGCAGCAAAGAGAAGTGCATCGGCTTAAGTCTTCAGATATACGAAGCCCCACTTAGGAAATGCATTAGGTCAAGTAAATAGACTCAGTCAGTTTCATCGTTTCGATGACACAGCAAACGATACTTAGTTTAATCTCTTTCAAGTAGAGCTATGTTCGGGTGATAAAAATGGAATTAAATTTTGAATGAATGTCAAAGGGTATTGCAATGTATTTTATCTTTATTTGCTAGACCTAGAGTTGCGCCCACACTCTAAGTGAAGTGAAAATAATGGTAAGGTACAAGAATAGCCAACTACAGAATTAAATAACAAAATGATGTACAGTAGCCAGCCAGCACATGCGGCTGGACATATTGACCTCAAGAGCGCCCGTATTCCGTAGTGGTAGGGGTGAATTTCGTATTGCGAATGTCCAACCGCATGTGCTGGCTTCTGTACAATAAATTGGGCACCTACATGTCAGCATTAAGAATAATAGTCACATGCGTCTAAGGTTTATCGCAGCCGCCCGAATGTTGGGGCTTACGAGGACTCAATAGGGCTTTCCCCGCATTTAATCCCCAGACCAAACGTAAGCTTTGCTGTTTAAAATATTGATAAATTGTTACTCGCAATTATTTCACTTAATACTCCAAGTGTAGTTACTCGTATAAATTATGTATCAGATAAGGTACTTCTTTTAAAAATTTTAGATTCATAGAAAACAACCAAAAACGTAAACCTTCCGGCGGGACTTGAACCCACGACCTTCGGCCTATACGCAGCCAACGTGCTACCATCTACACCACGGAGGGCATAGTGGCAGCGCCGAAATTCGTTCTTGCTTGTTTTCTATCAATCTATGACGTCACCATCATTATAGGCAACCACTTGGCACGAACAGCGTGCTGTACGTACTTCTTTTAGTAATTAATTTTAATGTGATAGTATATTATGTTTAACCCCCGACGAAAAAGAGGGGTGTTATAAGTTTGACGCGTGTGTCTGTCTGTCTGTGGCATCGTAGCTACTAAATGGATGGGCCGATTTTGATCTAGTTTTGTTTGTTTGCAAGGTGTCACAATCGAGAGTGTTCTTACCTATGAACTAAGAAAATATTTTCAGCCATTTGAAGATTATCAGCTCATTTCCAGTTGTTGAAAGGACCAAGTAACGGTTTTGTAGCCGGGGTTTTTTAATTTTTTAATTTAATGATTCTTTTCTTTTTATTTTCAATGTAGGTCTTAAAGAAGAACCGAAACGTACATTTTGCAGCTGGCAGACATAAAGATAATAATGTGTAGAAATATGCAAACCGCTATGTGTGAGTGGCTTAGCGTGTACACTACACACTTTTTGAATAGGATTTATACAGTTATAGAAGTTATAATTAAAAAGGGGCTAAGGCATTATACCAAACTGATCACAAACAGCGTACAACTTCGAAACAACATATCAATTTACACGTTTTAACAACACGTCTCAAACACGTATTACGCAGAACGTTCCCGAAAGTTCTACAGCGATATGAATGGTATTTACGAATATTCCCGCATTCGGCAAACAAGAGTTTGAAGTACATCGTAAACAATAAAGTTATAAGAAGTTTAATGGCATTAGGCATTCGCGGCGCGTCCCGCCCTTTGGGCAGCCCTCTCGGCCCAGTCACTCCCGCGCCGCGGGAAACGCGCCAACTCCATACATAATACACTTTCATTTATCAAAAAAAAGTTGGATAAGACAAATACTTTTACAATCATAATTTACTAGAAGATAAATAACGCAGAGAATCGATTGCCATTTTGTTAACCAGGTGTCACTGTGGAAATTTATTAAATTAAATATGATATTGACTAACATGGAACCACACCTTATACTAGGTACAGATAACTAAATGGTTATCCGCTCATAAATATAATATAGCAATTACTGTTTCCAGATAGTTCTCTCCAAAGTGTAGCGTGTTGTGGCGTGTATTGTCGTGAATGTGATAATGTGTGTGTGATTCATACACAACTTTATATTCAGCCTCGGTTTTCTTGAAGATTCTTAAACCAAATTTAATAAAAACAAACTTAAACTTGAAACATATTTTTGATGAAACAAATGAGATTATAACTAAGCTATTCATCAAGGCGGTGAGATGGGTAACTGTAATATGATATTCGTGCGCGCTCCTATAATTATAATGAGTACGCAGTAGCAGTACGCACTTACGTGGTATTGCCCGAAGTAGGTACGCGTTGTACAAACTTGTGCGTACCAATCGCACACACGACTTGCTTTATTCTTAATGAGTTTTAACTTTCTGCGCGGAGACGAATATACTACGTGTTATGGGAGAAAATTGCAATTATACGTTACTTTGATTCTTGTATAGAAGACTTTTCTACAACAAAAGATATCAATAAATTTGTACATAGATTGTTTAGTTTTTTCTGCACTTACTAGTATTTTTTATATAGATTTTTTTAAACTGAGCAAACTACACTAAAACTTGATTGTAAACAGAATAATTTAATTAATCGTTCTTAGAATTTCTGAAATATAAAAAAAAACTTATCAAATTTAATTATTTCTCGGAAAACCTACCCGGTCGTCAGACGCCTCCCGCTTTAATTTGGCTAATATGACCTCAGAGAAGTTATGACGAATTTCGAAAATATCTGTAGCAGCGCTGATCTTGTTAATTGCTTGATTAATTATTAGCGAGCCGAGATGGGGTTGGTCGAGAAGGGACAAGACGAGGGTCGCGGGATCTCGCGGATGACGCCAATAAGCTCTAATTGGCGAGGACCATCAGCCCATTAGGCGCCGCCAATTATATCGGCGATCAACGCGGTTTAGCTGGTCGATCGAATATTACAAATATCGCATCTTATAGGTGTGTTGCTTGGTTGCTTCTTTTTTTATTGACCTAACTTTTGTCGCAAAATTGACATATCAAGCCACACTGTCATCACAAACTCAGATGTATTGAGCAGTCCAAGGCTTCTGACATGGCTCATGTGATGACCGTAGATCAACGGTTTTACGTGATTTCCGATGCACGGAATCATGTTTTTCAGACCTGCTGTAATGTCCTAAAAAACCTACATTATTAGTGATAAAATTAAACCAAAAAAGTTTCTATTTACAAATGTAAATGTAAATTTTACAAACTAGAAGAGACTGTATTTTTCATTTTATGTAGTAAGGTATTAATACGAAATTATTTCCCATTTCATTTTAAGAAATCAATGGACATTTTCACCCTGAAGTCAACAAGGAAAAGCGACTTCTGAAATATTTTATTTTATAAATTATTTTATTAAGTAGAATTACGTAAACATCAAATGATTTTCACTGGTTTACCAGGAATTTATTTACCTTCAAGTAAATAACGGTAAGTAGTTCGAAGTCTAAATACTGATAATTAAATTACAGGATAAATCCGAGACGAGACAATATTTATCATCATATATATACTATCTATACTAATATTATAAAGAGGAAAGATTTGTATTTGTGTGTGTGTGTGTGTGTGTATATGTTTGTAACGAATAAACTCAATAACTACAGAGCCGATTTCAAAAATTCTTTCACCTTTAGAAAGCTACATTGGCATGAGTAACATAGGCTACCTTTTACTGAGGGAAAATGCCTCATTCCCACGGGAAAAACTGTTAACGCGGGCGGAGCCGCGGCGGTAAGCTAGTTATTATTGATAAAAGTGAAGTAAATTGATAGTTTATTTTAAAAAGGAAACAGAAATCAGATGATACAGTAAATAGACAATGAAAAATATGTTTTACGAGTACGAAACTGTAGGTAAGAAGTGGGCGGCTAGGCGGCTGTAGTGTTTAGAGGCATTTTTTCCAGGCAACCATCGAAATAGGCATCAAGACAACGAAAAGAGCGGGATAGTGCGTGAAATTGTATTACAAACTAGCATTCCTCCGCCTGCCTTAACAATTTTTCCTGTGGGAATAAGGAATTTTCCCGTGGCAAAAGGCCTATGTTATACCCCTAGGTCTATTCTATCTCTATACCAATTTTAATTAAAATCGGTTAAGTAGTTTCAGAACCTATTCAATGCAAGCAACAAACAATCAAATCATTCCTCTTTATAATATTAGTATAGACGTAAAGATAACCAAACTAGATCTAATAGGTAAAACCTACGCAAAACAATACGTATGAATACGTAATTTGCACAATCCCAAGTGCAGTGTCAGCATCCTACGCCGGCAACAATTGTGCGAATAAGGAGAGGAGATGAGTAGATATTTGGGAGTATGTCGGCCCTCCCACGACCCTCCCGCCCTCTCCCCCCTTGCCTCCCTTTGTTGATATTTGGCTGACCTACAAACACACTTTCCGATCTGTGCAACGATACTTAATGTTTTCCATTTCGTCTGAGGGTTGATTAAGAGATTGCCATTCTAGCTCCAGTTAAGGAAGCCAATAAATAACGTTGACTTGTCATGCTTCTTCTCACTGATTTACTAGGCCATTTGTGATAAAAAATTAAGCATTTACAAGTCGTTAAACCTCGTGTTTCCCTTGATAAGTAATCGAACCTGCGACCTCGTATTTTGGAGGTGTAGAAAAGCAAATAATATAGTTAGGTGGTTAGGTTACATTATGCGTACGAATTTCTTCGTGGAGGTTATGACAAATAATACCATGACAAGATTTTTTTTTTAAATCCTGAAACTGAATTAACACGGCATAAGAGCAGTTTTCGTTGAAATCTAGTTTACAATAGATTTCGACTCACTGGCACATCGAGTTAGGGAAGTGTCCTCGGAAAAAAGTAATCGATTCTAATTAATCCCTTTGTTAAATTATCGAAAAAAATTTATCAGGTATATTTTTTTTTCAATTTGACGAAGATTTACCGAATCAAAATGTATGAGAAGGGTACTATGACGTCACTTGTTTCGTACAATTTGTATGGCGGCGGCGCGGCGTGTCGTTACTGGAAATTTCAAAGTGCTGTATCGTCGGCATTTTTCGTTTGCCACACGAAAAGAAAAATACGTGTACATTATTTTTTAGTAATCTAACTGACGGACTAATTAGATTTTTTTAGGACACTTCCTCATTATCGTTGCAATAGCTTTTCGGAAAAACGGACGTTCGAACTAAAGGCTTGTCGATATTCTGGTACATCGACTGAATGACTTTGGTTAACTAGATATCGGTCGAATGACATTCGAAATCAAGTAGTAAACTCATGGAAAAGGGTTAGTTATAAAAGTTAAAAACTGATTATAACTAAATGTTATAATACATGGTCCTATTACTCGTAATAAAAGCATTGAGAGAAACTTTAGAATTTTCATCATTATTTTTAAGGTTGTTTTTTCCTGGATATTCTCGAAAAGCAATTGTCAGGTTATTCAAGGAAGACATCATAATATTCTATCGATGAGAATCGGGCATAATTCGAGCATTATTCCTCCTGGATCGGAAAACCGAATCTCGACTGAATATCTTAGAGCAGCAGCGTTTCTCAAAGTATGTCTTGCAAATGAATATCAGTAAGAACTCTTATAGTGGAAGCATGAAAAAGCGTAAATCCTCTCAATCCAAAAATATTTACAAAAAAATACGCTTGCTTGCTGAGATATTTTCCGACGGTAAAAACTACCTAAGATATTGACCAGGGATATAAGGTACCACCATGCAAAATTTCATTTAAATCGGTCCAACAGTTTCGGAGATTAGCCCGTGCAAACAGACAATCAGATAAACAGACAAAAATTGAAAATTTGGATGTGTTCTATATCACTTCTCACATCCCCCTGACCCGGTTCTTAGCATTTTTTTCTATGTACCTACAGATTTTTGACCTCTATAGTTTTATTATATAGATTTTTCACATTTCCCATCTTAATCTCACTCTTAATCTTTGGTATATAACAATGATATTTTTCTTTACTTTTATATTTAAGAACTGCTTAATCTAAACCGGATCTAAAGTATTTACACTATGTATATTGCGAGGGAAACCTAGCTTAGGGCTCTACAAGAATGTTTTAAAACTGGTGTTTGTGAAAATATTTTCTTGTTGTGTGGAAATAAATACTTTTTTTCTGCTACGGAAGCTGCTAAGAATGTCGCCATCTTTACACAAGTTGAGAACCGCTGTCCCAGGTTGTTCCTGAACATGGGTGGGTAAATGGGAAATCAATGGTTTCCGCCTAATGCGCTCCGTGCACGTCCTAATATCACATAAATCGCGCCCGCTAATCGCGTGACGCCTTCCTTTGTGATTACCGCTCCTGTCAGTAAACACGACCATCGCAGGAAAAGCGATTAAATGATACACAGTAATCAGGTGGGCGAAGGATGGGTTCTGTAGGATTCAATACAATACAGAAAATATTAATGTTCTTTATCACCTTTAGGCGAGCTTGGTCAATTTCTTAGATAGTCAATCATACCTACTAATATTAAAAAGGGGAAATATTTGTATTTTTGTGTGGTTGTAATGAATGAACTCAATTCAGTAGTTTTGAATTGATTTCAAAAATTCTTTCACCATTGGAAAGCTAAATTCACCCTGAATATTATAGGTTACCTTTTACCGCGGGAAAATGCCTCATTCCCACGATAAAAACTGTTACGCGGGCGGAGCCGCGGCGGAAAGTTAGTTATTTATATATTTATTTATGGAGAAAAAACAGAAAGACAGCACTAAGTGTTCAGCAGAAACAAACATTACACACCAGTAATTAAATAGTACAGCTACAATTTTCACAAGAGAAATAAAGAGTCAATAGGCGGCCATTAGCTAAAGTAGCGATCTCTCCCAGGCAACTAAGTAGGTAGGTAGGTAGGTTCTGTAGGATTAATTAATCTGTTTTTGTATTGCAATTATGAGTCAAGTGAAAATCTTTAATACTGTTGAATATTTTTACTTTTAAATTAACTTTTACTGAAAAATCTTTTACGACAATTTTCTTATTATTTTATTAGACAGACATGCAAGTAACGTCTGTTTACCTAGACAGCCACGTTTAGTTTTAAATAAAACTAATAAACATGATTTATTATGTAAATAATATCGAAAGTCACTGTAATGTAGGTAAACGTTAACAAAAATAAAACTAATTTAGTTTTGAATTTTAATGTAAATTTTATTTAAAAGTACCTGATAAAAATTGCCGTTGTTGTCGTCGTTAAATTTGAGAACCTCCTTTTTTTAAGTCAGTTACAAAATAGACTAATCTATGTTTCTTTTTAATTTTACTTTATTATTATTTATTTGTATTATCTTCCTGCTGATTCCCGAAAATGGAGGAAAATGGATAAATAATATATTTGTGCGTGTTGTATGATAACACATTTCCGAGGGCCCTCGATCTCGCGTGACGATCGCAGGTCGCAGGAGATCGGAAATGAACCACTCAACAGTGCCTTTTAGCACAGTAGACTAAGAACAGTAAGTTATCTTCATACCAACGTGTGCCGCATCGGCTTGTATGTGTGCGCGCCGTGTAAGAACGCAATGTCACGCACACACTAGCATAATAATAAAAAGCCTATACTGCCGCATGCCGCCACCTTTTTACCCCGTTTATTATGCTAGTATGTGCGTGACAGCGCATGCATACACGGCGCACGGCGCGGACGCACACATTCAAACCGACAGCGGTACGTTTGTATGAAGATAACCTACTGTTCTTAGTCTACTGTACTTTTAGCGAGTTTTACGACCGCCCAAATCCCAAACGACCCCACTTTATTGCGTAGGTGTGGTTCAAAGTCCCGTTTTCAAATACATTTCGTTTATTTTCAACATTTCCAATACAATTTATTAACAACTCCGCAAATTATACGAATTTAGTTTACCATCAAAGAAAATAAACGCTTTTCCATTTCCGTGAATGTTAAAAACACCGAAGAACGAAAACCAAATGAAAGTTCCCTAGCAAATAGTTTTCTTTTACACAGATTACACACTTTCAAAATTTTCCAAGTACCTACTGTAAATGTTTTACTGAGATTCGTGGAAAGGAAAGTCTGCCATTTAATTCTTTCAAACAACTTTCAACTAATGGAGACGTAATTTTTGTGCAATCCGATTAACTGCAATACTTTTAGCGGAATCAGATTAAACAGCGTGCTCCATTAGCGAAAATGAGCGATTACGAACATTATGCAAGCGCAGCTGAAAATTCTGGGAAATAATTAGCATTTGTTTTTCAAAAGTTTTTAAAGCACAATTAGCGCGAAAATGTGCTTACGGTTTAATGTAGCTGTTCGCTCGCAGCGAATATTTTTTGTTTTGTACTCGTATTAATAAATAAGTTTATATTTTCAGTTCATATTGTTATTTCATTGAAATGACTCAATGTAAAATTGTATTATCTGGTCGGGTATTATATTATTGTATTTTTGGAACAAAGTACCTATTTGTTATGTTGAGTTTATGAATTTAAAATATTTGTTTCTATTTTAGGGATGTTTTGTCATAATAACATGAGAAGCAGAAAAGTAAAACCTGTTAAAATAAATTGAGTTTCACTAAAAATCAATTTGTAATCTTAAAATCTAAACCTCATTTCAGTACAAGATGGTTGGTTCGTCTCCTTAAGTAAGACAAACCTGTTTTAAAGACTTCCTAAAGTCTATACAAGAGTTAATATTGTGCTTGATCTTGGTGCTTGATTGAAAAACAGCTTTGAACATAGACTCGGCTACTTGTGGTAAAGTAAAACTTATGCTAATTAATCATACGGTTGAAACTTACTTGGCACTGCTGCGGCCCCTGTCTGTTCGGCGAGGCGGGTTTAGGTCGCACCTTCTTGGCAGCCAGTGGACGAGTGTCCAGCCCCGTCACGGCGACAGAAACCGTCGTCACGCCACTCACTGGCCCGCTCGACGATGACGATGTCGTGCAATCTGATGACAAACACGCAATGGATGAGCAATACAATTTTACTTGCGATTGTTGGCGCTTGGCTTGATTGATTTAAAACCAGACATTCGATTGGGAACTATTTTAAACTGAAGCGGAAGTGAGAAATGGGACGCGAACCCGTAATTTTTTTTAAAGATAAGACAGGACGACGAGTTTTCTATAGTTGTTCTTTAAACAACCAACCATGTAACTGACTTAACTAACTGATGTAAATCCTTAAGTTAAAAAATAAATACTTTGACTTTGATAGATCGTATTTTGAAAACCTCTAATTATTTAACCCAGTTTTAAATAATTGTGCTTAGTGTGATCTTGACTTCTTGACTGTACAATGGGCTCAATTCTGCGTGGCCGCTAAAATATCTAAATTTAAGTTGTTATGTCTCTTTCACGTTCTTAAGAACGAAAAGGGACAAGTGATTGCCAACATACATTTAGACACGTCAAACATCGATATTACGCGTAATTTAGCAGGAATTTAAAAACATCCCGACTAAATTAAGCTGAATTTGACAACTGCTCTGCTTATTTTAAATATCATTCATTCAAAATTAAATTCATTCATCTCCCCATCCTTTCCGATTCCCATATGAATGAAAGAGACCAACAACTTAAATTTAGAGATTTTAGCGGCCACGGCAGAATTGAGCCCAATAGTTTCCTTTCCTCAGGGATATACACTGTGTAATTTAACTGGTTGTTTATCCGTAACATAGTGGTAGTACTCATAAAACTGAACAATTTTCCCTTAGGAACATAGGCTGAAATCTCAAAAAAACATTTTTATCTTTTCATATAAACTTCAGTCACGTGACCGTCCACTTTGTATTACAAGTTGAATTTTAATTTTGAGAATTCAACCAATGTATATCTGAGGACTACCGCCCTTAGAGTTATCATTATAACAGTACTAAAATATTTAAAACGTATTTTTTAAAATAAATTACTTTCAAATAACTCATTCACAACAGCTTTGTAACTAAAAAACGAGAATACTTTTATAAAACCACAGATTTGAATTAAAATAGAATACTTTTACTGAATAAAACCACAACTTTGAAAATGTCGACAGGGTGCATAAAACTTCGTGTTTTGTGTACAAATAGTGTTGCGTAATTTGTAACCAATGTGGCACGATCACCGCAGCTTACTGAATATTTATTGAATCCGCTAAGCAGCGTCGGTGTCACTCTGCTCTGACACACAATTTTATTACACTCAATGGAAAAAATGCTTTCCAGATAATAATTTAGATGTAATTTAGTCACGGTATTCAATTGTTTATGTAAGAAAAATAGACTACAAAATTTTCGATAAGTGCGCATATAAACTAAGAGTATGAGACGTAATATAAGGCGACCCTATCCTATCAACACATCCGTAATTTCGTACTGACATATTTTTATTTTTCGTCAGTTTCGACCAATAGAAAGTCACCATTAGAAAGCCGAATAACATCTGAAGCAAACACAACCCACCATACCATACTACCCAAAAAAATTTTTCCTTACTCTATGTTCATAAGAGTCATAATTTTCAGTTAAGTTGAGGTGTTTAATTCCATTACTACAGTAACAAATTGAACAAATTGGCATTACCATCATATACTTCGCTTATGCAATGAAAAAAATACAAATACATATTTAGTAGTCATAAAAGACATCTCCTAAAGTAGGCCTTCGCACCACTAACTTAACTTATTTTTCCTCTATCTCTATATGGAAGAAAATTGCATACTTATCTCATTGAAATCCGTATAAATCTCAACACAGCGCTACAACTCAGTTTAATATATGAACCAGCTTTGGTGCAGGACGCGTACTTTGAAACTGCAACCTGCGTTTAATCTCGGGGAGGATGTCCCACTCGACTTGGAGTCAGAATCAGTGCGGTTTTGCTCGAAGACAAATGTGCCAACACATCAGCGCGGTCCGCCCGCTCTGTGGTCCCAGAGCCGCGCGCCACAATGTGTGTCACTAATTAAATTTAGCTTGCACTGTTTTACTGCCTTTGGTTTGGCGCGTGACGAATTTATGTGTTCCATTCGATACAATGACATATATTTCCAATTAATGCATCTTTTGTCTAGATGATAAAGTTCAAGAGATTTTAATAGGTACAGAGTCCATCGACTTAAGATACCTAGTGCTTTCTAGATTGTGTTTAGTTACAGTACTTATTTGATTTTGATGATAATATACTACAATAACAACAACAAATTATTATGGGGAGGTCTTTTTCTAGCAGTGGACGTCTTTCGGCTGAAATAATGATTAGATTAATAATATAGGCAGTATGCAAGTAATTTTAGGATCTATCACCATATTAAGCATGGCTCTAAACTAAAAATGAAGTCTGTATGCATGTCTGTTATGGAAACTGAATTGCGTTCAAAATATCATTACGAGTACACACCAAGTTCTGACAATCTGAAACATAAATTATTTGAAATATGTTCCTACACAATTGATCGATCGTACACTTAAATCAATTATATAGAAACCGCGGTACACTCAAAGCGAGACTTTTTCACTTATTAATTCATAAAATACGCTTCCTAATTCAATTTTCTACGGAACGGAGTCACTGGCAGTCGCGGTGGCTCGATATTTTACTGTTATAAAATACAAGATGCGGGTACTTTGTAATTTTATAAAACTACTTTTCCGCCTTGCAGCTCTGCCCGTGTTAACAGTTTTTCTCGTGGGAATAAGGTATTTTCCCGCGGTACAAGGTAGCATATATCTTTCCATAGTTTCTTTTCTATCAGTGTTCCAAGTTTCATCAAAATTCGTTCAGTGGTTTTGAAGCGTAGGTAACAAACAGACAGACGAAGATACTTTCGCATTTATAATATTATTATTAGCTGCTCCAAATAAATATTTAATGTAAAATATACACAAAACAAACAGGTACTTAATAAATCTTGAGGAATTCGTTTTGTTAACTAGTCGATACATTTTATCATACTTTCGGGAATTCCATAGAAGGTAGTTCATAAAAACGTGCTTATATAGCTATGAAAAGTACCTATCAATATTTAAGTATCGATAAACGTAGCATAATATCATCATCATCATCATCATTTCAGCCAGTTGACGTCCACTGCTGGACAAAGGCCTCCCCCAAAGATCTCCACAACGATCGGTCCCGCGCTGCCCGCATCCAGCGGCTTCCCGCGACCCTTACCAGATCGTCGGTCCACCTTGTGGGGGGCCTGCCCACGCTACGTCTTCCGGCGCGTGGCCGCATAATAGCCACGTGGTAGTATAATATAGATTAAAAAAATCTTTTGGGATACTTTTTTAACCTAAAGAAAATAAGGAAACCAGATGGTGTTCCATCTACGTGAACTTATGTTAACTTAATGCACGGAGCTTAGTAGGTATACCATAGTTAGTTTTATTACTTTCACGACTTGCGAAGTTCAGACTAAACCTCAGAGGAGATCCATTAATTCGCCACTTCGAAATAAGAACATTTCTTCTTACAAAGAAATTAAGTCAAATCACACATAATATTTTTTAAACAATTCTTAGTGTTCGGACGTAATTTCAAATAGAAGTGGAAGTTAAGTATACTTTTAAAAATCATTAAATTGTTTTATGAAATACTAGCTTTACGTTAACAGTTCCCGTGGGTAAGAGGCATTTTCCCGCGGTAAAAGGTATGCCTATGTTACACAGAGTGAATGTAGCTTTACATCTACAAATCCTTCCTCTTTATAATATTAGTATGATAGTATAAAGTAAACTAGGATTGATTAAAGTTAATAAATATTTTGTTTTAAATTGCTGGCTCGACGAAAGTAGGATCGAAAGGTCAGCGGTTCGAATCACTGTTAGTCGAATAATACTAGTTACACTAGTATCAATCCTAGTTTACTATTTAATTAATTAATTACTAGTTTAAAAATTAGATTTACTACTAGTGTAACTAGTATTATATTATCTGTGGCTGGGTCGAAAATCTGCGGATTATTAATCTATACTAAATAGAGTCGTTGCCACACCGGGCCTCGATTCCAATTAAAGCTGACAAGCTGTACCATCTTAAGTTACACGTTAGGATACCTGGTTTATGCAATACCTATCAAGGCTTGACATCATTGCTGTTTTACGGAGCCGGTAAACTTGGGAACGGTAATGAGTCTGCCCTAAGGCTGCTAAGAGTTGCCAACTAGTTTGTAGACACGTGCGCTTGCGAGTAAAACCCCTTGTTCTATAGTTTTTCCAATATATTAACCACTAGTAACTGACTATTCTCCGGAGGTAAAAGCTTCTTTCTGGAAGCTTCTATTTAAAGCTTTTATATAATAAATACTACTATTATAATGTCTACAAGCTATTTAAATCCACTCACATACGACAACCGGTCTTTGTTTGAGGAAGGCTTTTATTATTGTGATAATGATTATGGTAATGATTAAAGGTAATAATAATTATTATTGTGTTCACTACAGCTCAATCTATTTTTATGTTTCAATCTTTCACAATAACAGCATTACTTTGTTATTTCAAAAGCACTAATAACTAGATATTTCTTTATATTTAAAAAACTCACACCACAATAAAAATTAGCAAAAAAATCACTATTTAACAAAAAAAACTGCGAAATATAGGTACTTAATAGTACGTGCATTATTTTTTATTTATTTATTTTCCGTGTTTATTTATTTCTTGTCTGAACAAGGTTTGTATAAACTTTTTTAACGGGATATAACACTTAATTCCCACGAGAAAAACAACGGTCAGAATGCTAATTGCAATACAAAATCTTTGAACTTACTAAAGATCAGGAAATCTAGACCAAAGCCTAATATAGTTGAGGACTATTTTACCGTCACGAGAACAAATTACCACCACCTATAAACTTTTATCAATTTCGCAGCCGGAGCCCAGGTGCTAAGCCACATAGGAGCCGGCTATTTACGACCTAACTAGTTTGATTGCGGTCTAACTACCGCCCGAATTATAATTAATGCAGAACTCGAACCAGCAGCCTAGAGCCTGTTCATTATCATAACACATACCCATTATAGGGCGTAACAATGAACTTTAACAACACCTCTGCAGAATTGACAGTACTTTAAACTGTTTTGATAATTGAGCCTTTTTGAGCCTAAATAAGACATACTGGATACTTAGTAAAAACCTAACTTCACAGGTAAAAAAATAGGTGGGTAATTTTGGTTCGTTATGTATGAAACAGAAGATTTTTTTTGTTATTTCAGAGTTGATTCCAAAGTAAAAGTTGTTTACATTTAATAAAAAGAACCATTCCCCTACAACCAGTAAAATTTCACGGTATAGATAGTCAGTATCAAAACATGTGTATTACAAGGGCATATCGACCGCTAGCCAATGTGACCCGATAAGCTGCTGAAACCTTCTGAAGCGTTCATTATACTTTTACATAACGACCCATTACAAGGCATAAAGCGCAAAAGTTCCCGCCAAGTTTTTATATTATAAGAGATCAATTAGGGTCTACCTTAAACTTCAAAGAATAGGTACTTCTTTGCCTATACTATCTGAGCTTTAGATCATGAGAATATTTGCATTGTAACTTTCAATCGATAAGCAGAAATTGGAGAGTGTTTGAAGTCATACATCTGCATAGGTATATAATTTTAATTGATAAATTTTTAGGCTGTTATATATACGTGTTAATTTAATAACGCAAAACCTCTCGGGTGATAGCTCAGCTCATGAAACTGAACAACTTTTGTTCTGCAAGTTTTCTGAAATCGCAATTTTTTTTTGGAGTGCCTGTGGCGGCTCAGCAAATACTGAAGAGACATGCACAAACAGCGGTGTTGAGCATCTTTACTAAAAAAACTTATCAGAAACGAAATATTTCGACAGTCCCATACAAAATAGTAATTTCAATTAGACAGTTTGTATTAAAAAGTCAAAATCGTTATTTAGTTTTTTGAAAAAGTATATGGGTAAATTGCTCAGATCCATAGAATGAGCCTATTCTTTTCGTAATTGCTAAGATATCCCTTCTTGTATAACAATTTAAAATAATTAAAATGTTTAAAATGTTCGACTTAGAATGTTTTTATTTGTTTGATTGGAATTTGTATGTTTAATTGGATTTTTAAGAGATTGAATAAAATGTTCCTTCAGCCATCAAACTGCCAAGCTTCTGTTCAAAGTCGAGTTGACCGTGTAATTTTCATTATTAATATTGTTATATAGGGTATAAGTGAAAGCTTAGCAAATACTGAATAGATAATTATGGTCAGTCAATGTATTGATCAACTTATCCCATAGAGCCGTTTTGTACACAACCGTCACGTTCCTGTCCTCCCAATTTTAGATAGGAATGAAAGTACATGAACCGTAGCCAACAATTTAATAGTGTAATCGATTATTTCCATAACGGGTTTAGCGTGCACGTCCGAAATGGCGGCGCGTACGTGCCTGTCGCAGCGGCTATAAACTAGACCGCAATCTGCCGAGACGGCCGCCTCCTGCGCAGATCCTACCATCGATTCCATCAAGCCTAAAGGCATTCATATTAGATATCGGTACTATTCTAATTCTAGAAGTAATGCTCTAACTTCTTTTTAAAAAACAAATCTTTTCGAATAAATATTAAAAGGGATGATAAATTAATGTTAACAAATATTTTCCAAGTTGTTTATTATACACAAGAGAAAATGTAATTTATGAATTTTTGTACCTATTCAAAGCAAATGAACCATTTCATTCATTCATAGTCGATAATTGTCTAAGCAAACAAAATGTGCACGCTTGAGATAATATAAACCTTTTTAGAGCTGTCAAAGATCTATATTGACGCATCGATTCTATTCTATTCTATTCGAATGATATTATTTATTTTTGAATGCCGTTCAAAAGGTTCAATCACTCAAATAATTGTGCTGATAAAAGTGAAAATGACGTAAGTATAGATTCTATGTTTATAAGTCACGGAATGTGCAACAACAGTTAGTCATATTATAATATAACAGTATAAATTACAAAGAGCGACGTTATAATCCGACTATAAAGGTAATACTACAAAAGTGTCGTTTCCATCCTGTAAGAAACCTTACATTCCAGCCCCGGCCTACCCCTACATTGATGGCCGTACTCCGTCACTGTCAAATAACCTCCGATTTCTTTCAAAAACTAACAAAGCGAATGTTTTAGTGACCGCTCCATCCAATGCGGGTCGGATACGTGAAAAAAATGTGGAAGTCGAAGGACAATCTTTATTTTGCATCGCCGTGGTACTGAAATATATTTGATATTAGTATGGTTATATCAGTTTTATAATAGAATCAGATTATGATGAATATATTCATGCTGATGCTTTAATCTTCTTATCGTGTCGATGACAAATTATTTAGGTAATTTTGACCCAGAACCTAGCCGCTTCGACTGCATTATCTGTGGCATCCATCAGGTTCTGCTGCGAGCAGGTGGCAGGGCAAGCAGGGCAGGACACTAGGTGGGCCATAGACTGCACCGTCCCACACACACACTCCTGGGTACTCTGAGAATCCCCACCTGAACATATTTTCCTTACTGCGGCCAACCCGAGTCCGGAGTCTATTTAAAGACTTCCAGATTGGCCATACTTTAATTAGATATGATTTATTAGTCTAACATTACAAACTCACGTAATTATTATCTATGTGAGTTATTATTGTTCTATCCGTTAAAAATATTTTGTACCTATGTGTATCACATTAGGTAAGTATATTTTGTTGCTTTTGTGTAATTAATGAACTTCCACAGCTAAGGAAAAAAATAACACGCACAACATTGTTAGAAAACACAAACCGAAACTTTTCGAATTTCAAGTTGGTATTGATGTTTTCACTCACAATCGCAATCAAAGTGATCCACCGCCATATAGGGTTACCATACGACAATTAAAAAATCAGGTTTCAAATAAAAAAATATATGTAATTTAAATTTTTTTTCAGGCTTCAAATTGCCCATATTATTATAAAATAAAATTACAAGATTATGATTTTAAATGAAAAGTCCTGAGATTATTATAATTTATGACGTAACGGTGATTATTTTTAAGAGGTATATTTTACACATACCTTATTTTTGTCGTCAAATTACGTTCAATTTCTAATTCAAAATGTATTTATTTAATATAGGCTCCCACGTCATATAAGAATCTAAAAAGCTTTTGCTCAAACCTCACACGCACGAATAGCACCATGATTTGTAATTTTTATGTGTTGATTTTTGATTCTATAATAAAAAAGAACGTTTTTTTTGTCAAAATTATGAAAAAGTATGTTGATTTAAAAAATGAGTAAAAATTACTCAATCTAATTGAAAGTGGAAGAACCATAGAGGAAAAAATTTTTTTTGCTTTACAATATATATAGTCCGGTTCATTTTAGACCAAAAGTGCTCTAGAACTTGAGTTTCATCTGTCACTCCTGTAAATGGCAACGACTCCTACCGTTGGATTCGTCTTGATGTCCTGAACGTGAAACTGTCGGTCGTCAAGTGCTAAAGTGGTGGAGGGATGAGGGGGAGGTAATCAAAGATCGATGGATTTTACGTTGTAATTTGAAAACTAGTGGACCGATTTCTTTATTATTAGTATTATTTGAACGGGTATAACATGATCTACAACACGTTCATATACATTAAATACGTCAATGCAGTGGTTACCGCGTAATAATACGAAACATAATAAAAAATAATTGTGTTTAAATAATATCACAGATTACGCTAAATCTATAAAGTTTTTGTGATAAAAATGTTGCTTACTTTAATTCTACAACAAATTACCTAATCAATAAGGTAACAATAATTACTATAGGATTTATGGTGCCTGAGCTAGAGTTAATTAACTAAACGTAGTCGCAGGTCAATATACTACGAGTACGCAATAAAAAAATGTTTTCCGCGTTAATTGTTACAAATTAAACTGTACTAACATGTAATTGTATGTACTGAATTGTTTAAAATAAACATAATTATTTTTTTATTATTTTTTTATTTTTTTTAGACCTAAATTTCTTTTATTTTTATATCATGGGTAGATATTACCAATATATATCCCCTGGCATAGTTTTTATCCTGTCAGGAACTTTAGGCCAGGGGCTACAGGCAAATTAAAAACTACTATAGTGAAAACTAAAAAAATGTTTTCTGCGTTATTTCGACGTAAATTTCTTTTATTTTTTTATCATGGGTAGATATTACCAACATCTATCCCCTGACATAGTTTTTATTCTGTCAGGTACCTCGGGTCAGGTGCTACAGGCAAAGTCAAAACTACTATAGTGAAAAGCTAAAAGATTGTTTTCCGCGTTATTTCGACGTAAATTTATTTTATTTCTTTATCATAGGTAGGTGTTACAGATATCTATCTTCTGATGTAGGTTTTATCCCGTCAGGTACCTTGAGTCAGGTGCTACAGGCAAAGTTAAAACAACTATAGTGAAAACTAAAACATTGTTTTCCGTGTCATTTCGACGTAAATTTCATTTAATTTTTTATCATGGAAAGGGATTACTAAAATCTATCACCTGACATAAGTTTAATCTCGTCAGGTACCTTGGGTCAGATGCTACAGGGAAAGTCAAAAATACTATAGTGAAAACCTAAAAAAATGTTTCTCGGGTTATTTCGCCGTAGATTTCTTTAATTTTTTTGTCATGGGTAGGTATTACTAATATCTACCCCTGACAAAAGTTTTATCTTGTCACGTACCTTGGGTCAGATGCTACAGGCAAATTCAAAACTACTAATAGTGAAAAACAAAAAAAAATTATCCTCTTTATTTCGACGTAAAGTCTTTTTTCAAGGTATTATTTGAAAAATGTAAGCTTGAAATATATAATTAAAGTAATATGGTGATTACTTACCCATCTCTTCTCATTCATTTACTTATATTTGCGTACTCGTAGTATATTGATCCTACGACTACGTTTCGTAAATTAGCTCTAGCTCATGCACCATAAATCATATAGTAATTATTGTTACCTTTTTGATTAGGTAATTTGTTTTAGAATTCAAGTAGTAAACATTGTTTCCACGAAAACGTTATAGATTTAGCGTAATCTGTGATATTATTTATACACAATTTATTTTTTCAATGTTTCGTATTATTGCGCGGTAACCGCTGAATTGGCGTATTCGATGTATAAGAACGTCTTTTAGGTAATATTATACACTTTCAAATAATACCAGTAACAAAGAAATCGGTCCACTAGTTTTCAAATTACAGCGTAAAAACAAAAGTACAAATTCGCCAACTTTTATTACCCCTCCCCTCCTCCCTCCACCACTTTAGAACTTGACGACCGACAGTTCCACGTACAGGACACCAAGACGAATCCAACGGTATGAGTCGTTGCCATTTACAGGAATGACAGATAGAATTTTTTCATTCAGTACTGGAGCGAACCGGACTAATATGTTTGGGAATAACCTTGAGATTTTTTTAATTCTGAGAATAGCTTAGAATTCCTGAGATCTCAGGGCAAATTTTGAGGTATGGTATCCCTACCGCCTTACCCTGCGAGAGTAAAAACAGCCCACCATAGGCGATTCGGCACATTGATTCTGAGCTCCGCGTGATGTCCAGCACTTTGTCACGTGAATGCTGCCATTAGTCTGTTTATATTCGTGGATGGTTTGCTGCCATCTATCTCTTTCTGTTTGTGGGTAGCTCGTGGCTATCCGTCTCGCGTGCTAATGGTGCTGAAGAAAAATGACGTCCGAACTCTTGCGGGCGGCAAAGTGGTGCTTTTGAGCTTCGCTGATGAATAGGTAATGTTCTGTGGTATTTACTCCTAGTTGTTTTGTATTGTTTCTGAGTATGATATATCATTTGTACTCTAGTTTATAGAAGGCGGGTATTTGAAGTAAACTGGATGAATAATATTTTGTTTCTGAAATATAGGCGGCTGGGATTCCGTATCAGGATTGGTAGCTTTATTTTCATTTGAATGGTTTTTTTAATCGAAGTCTTTGCAATAATGTGCATAGCAAATACATATCATAATGTACATAATATAAGAAAAAACTAAAAGTGACTTAAAATAAGTCACCGTTTCCTTTAAAAGCGAGCGAGCATTCTTTATTCGAAACAAAAAAGATACGGGAGCCACTAACAATCGTAAAGGCAAAGGCTTTCATTCTTTTTTGATGTTTTTATGTCATCTCGTTGCCTTTTAGCTTCCAGCCAATCGTAAAAACAAATAATAGACTGCGTAAAACAAGTGACGCGTGTATACATCGGTAGGCAGGTCGCGGCTGCCTCGCCAATCTCGTTAATGAATCCCGCAACCGGCTCCCCGCCCGCAACTCTATCCGGTTACCAACAAAATACACAGAACAACGCCAAAACCGAACAAGCTTTTGTTAAAAAAACAGCTCGCCACATATCACATATATCGACCACAAATGCACTGCGTGTATACCGTGAATACGGATTGAACACGAGTTTATTAAAATTCATCCTCCCAACCAGATTTACCTATATTGGAAAATAGTTAAAACGCGGCGTTATTAAAATCAACGGGAATTTTTGCTTCATTACTATGATGAAATCGCAAAATTGCCTGCTCACCTTTTCCTTATTGCAAAGGAGCAAAACGACAATTTATTCCGAAATAATAATATTAAAATTTTCCACAATTTTAGTTCGCATCAAATTCTGGGGAGAGAGAATTGATCCATTGGGCAAACAATCTTCACTTTCTCCTAATTCAACAGTTTTCGGAAGCGCTCGGAAAGGGGGAAATAGGCTTTTTCGCAATGACTGTTTGCACTCGCCCGCTCCAAATTAATAATATCGAAAGAGGAAAGTTAGGGCAGCGAAATTATGTTTCCAATAACGCTGTTATTTAAAATTGGTACACTGCAGCCGCCGGCCGGAGCGAATGGATTTATTACAATTTAGTTTTAATTTCGAGCGAATGTTTGAATTGTGCGATACGGTGCCTGCTGCGGTCTAATTAAAAGCTATTCAACTGTATTTTGGTTAGGTTCCAAAAATTTTGCATATGTTTAGTAACTCTGTTTCGCAAATATAGAAAATATTGTACAGGTACATAGAATGCGAAAAAAACCTTACCAAAAAAGTACTACTTACAATTATTAGCTTTAAGAATTTTAAATAGAGTTTCAGGAAAATATTGATTGTCTTTATATACCCTGTAATATTATGTACTTCTGAGACTAATATCATGTTCAGGGTATTCATATATTAGTTGAACAATTACATGTTCATATGAAATTATTTACCGTGATTACTTACCCATCATTTCAATAAAATGATTATGTAGTGATTTGTAAAATTATACCTCATAAGTTAGTAATTGCAGTTAAAATTACCTACTGACTGAATAACAGCGCTGTAGGTAATTACAGCACATACCTAGCCAGTACTGAAGAGTACCCTTTCTCAACTTCGCCGTCATGCCTGCACACTAACTTCTATTTGTGGTGTCTAAATCATTTATTTTTTTAAATTTGGGAATTTTACATCACTTTTCTTAAATATGTGTATGTACCTTCATTATTTACCTAAGTAGAAGTTATGTGTAATTTTCCAATGCATTTGTTATTCTTTCTTGTTTTAAGTTGAGAATAAATGTGTTCTATAAATTTAACTAACTATCAAATTAAATATTATACTCTGAAATTATAGAAGCTTTAAAGCAATTTCTCTAGAAATAATTATAGTTGGAGCATTGTAAAGTAAATGCGAACGGTAGAGAGTATCTTTTGTCATCCGCGACTCGTGCTGTAAAGACTACAGGCTTCAGACGTCTCAAATTACCTTTGCCTCTGAAAAGACTCATGCCAAAGAGACCTCACTGAACACTGACTGATTCGAATACTGAAGCAAGCTGGAGCAATTATGATCTTTGACAACATATACTTTATTTAGAGCATATCTCCAAGAAATAGGCAATAATTGTATAACTACAAATGATTGAAAAGTTACTACCGTGATATTTGAAGTCCGTGAAACAATATAGTGAAGGGAAGGAAGGATTTATTACACGCTGTTCTACAAACGAACAAAATCCTTTATACAAAACGAACAGGTAGCCATAAATAGATTATAGTAAATAAATTAATTACTATTTCAAAAAGTACAATAGTCAACACATAAAAGTGATTCTTGTCATTAGAGACTTCAATTCTATTGACACTTGAAGAGAAAATCCTATAACTTATATTTCTATACGAAACGTGTTAATTCAATAACACCAAACATCTCGGATGATAACTCAATCCATGAAACTGAAGTTTTGTTCTTGACGTTTCCTGAAATCGCACTTTTTTTTTTCATTTTATACAAGTTTGTTTCGGTTAGGTGTTGAATTTAACCGCTTGAAAAGTTACATAACAAGGTTGACAACATTTTAGATACATTTGAAGTACACAAAGAACACGAAGAGTATTTAACGTCATTAATATCGGCTGAAGACAATAGTATATCACACGATATCAACATAATATCGTGGAAGCCGAATTACTCGCAACTCGTACGTTTCAAGTGATGGATCGTTCGCACAGCCATTTGTTTTATTTCCATCTCACTCGCACTTAACAAGGTAATCATTTTGACAAGCGAAACACGTTTAACTCGATACGAGTGAGTTGAATTATGTCACAGATTATGTTTCACGGTTTCCTTTGAACCATAGAATTCAAACAGAAAGGCAAATAGATTTGATTATACTTCTGTGGTGTCTACTAATTAGTCAAAATTGCGCACATTTTGCTCAAGGACAAGATAAAAAATGTTATGACGTAGATTGATTTTTAATTGCGTTACTTGTATCCAAATTTTTTTCTTAGTATAAGAATAAGCGCCAAGGAGGCAACAATTTGTTGATTTAATCCGATATTTAAGGTTATAATCAAAATATTGTAGCGGCGCGCCTGACTCAGCGAATAATGCTTGCGCTACATAAAGCTGACACTAAAGACGTTAGAAATTGTAACGTCTCACATGGTGTAAACAATACGTACATCACATACATCATTAGAAGAGCAACCAATTAGGAGCCGAAGCCTGAAACGCGCTATCAGAGTTTTCGCCAGATGCCCCGAATAAATACATCACCACCATGCCCAGCAGAAGATCTTCCATTTGCCTCCACAATATATTGTTACCATGATGCATAAATTTAAAAACACTAACGATTTAATCCATAATTTTTCCAAAAATAAATCAAAGTCGTCAAGGCCACACAACTAAACAACACGACAATATAAAACGACAAATTATAAAGAAAAAGAAATTTCCACTTCAAAGGATCTTTATCAGTCCATTGTCTATTGAACTTTTTTCTTTACGAGTATTTCTGGAGTTTTGATGTGTAATAAGGGAAGGCTTTTAGAACATCGCCGGGGGTGCCCCGTGCTTGAACGGTACTTTTTATTGGAGCCGGGGGAAAGTTTTGTTGACAACCCGCGGAGAGATTGCGTTCAATCGTCCCGGGGAACATTTTAATTTTTCGAGAAGACAAAGAGTTTTCCCCTCCTGGCCTTGAAGTTTTGAAAATACGTCATCGTAGTGACGCAAGTACTTTCCACTTACAAGACACACATATTCGTCATTTTTGATAGCAAAATACTAAATAGTATGTCAAATATGCAATAAAATGAAACGATTGTTGGAAATGATTAGGTACTTTTTTATAAATTATGGTTGTGGTGTAGAAGATCTAGACGTCAAACATGAAATGTTGTACTACAAAGCACTCTTTTCTATCATATTGCATATTTCACATTTCATCTAATCTTATTTGAAACGACAAACTGCGATCGTAAAGAGAAATGTGTTTTTTTATTTTGTGTTTTTTTACGTAAGATAGTCCTGTTATGTCACATCATGTCTTATGTCACTCTACCACTGTGGGCACCAAAGCTCAACGTGTAGTAGGCCGGTTGCCTTCACTTCAAAACATGATTGGCAGGAATCTTACTCAGCAAGGTGCTACGACTGTAGTCACGTAGCTACACGCTACTACGGCGTAGCAAATTGCTACGTTTATCGGCAGTCAATACTGTCCTACCAAGTCACGAATGAGTTTTTATTTTATTTTATTGAACGACAACATATTTGAGAAAGGTAAAGTAATAACCAATTAGGCAATTAAAGATAACGATAATAAAAAATATCAGTCTTTGATGCACTTTTGCGATGCAAAATGTTCCATTTCAAAATTACTCGACCGTAAAGTAACCGAAAATTGAGTTTCAACGATCCTTCCACGTATCAGAACTACCGAAATTTGTACTTGCCAGTTTCAAAACGCTTACGGCAGCGTCCCACAAAGTGAAAATGTTCATAACATTCATAAATCTATGTAGCGGAGTCTCCGTAAAGTCCTCTATTTATACTTTCAATGTCCTCGTAAGTTCCGGTGGGGACACACTCGCATAAAGTGTAAGGCTCACTGTGGACTCAGTAAGTCTAATGTGATTAAAACACGACCCCGGTAACTCTCCGGAACTCTCGTACGTGCATTTCTAAACTCGGGGTGTTGACTTTTTCACAATTTCATTATAAGACACGTGAATAAAACAGCGCCCACTGAACTAATTAACAGTCTGTACGTCTATCTTTTTAACTAAACAAATCCTATGTTACAATTATTAGTACGAAATTATTGATCACTGTCTACTGCCTAAACTACTAAGTAAAATTACTACGAGTATAATTATAATTGTCCACTTTTAGGGATTTGCAATTGAGCCAATTTAATTATTTCCAGAGTTATTTAGAAGTATTCCTTATTTAAATACAATAACAGTTGAAAGTAAAGATTCTTTTTGACAAGTTTAAGTCTAGAAGTTTTTCTTATGGTAGTCTCAGTATTAAAAATAAACACTATTATAATTTGAAAACAGCTAGAGAATAGAGAGGGACGTTCTACCGTAGACGCGACGTAGCTAATATGATTAAAGCCTTCGGCTACGATAACTCAGTTTCAGAGTTGGTTTTGATACTCGTACTTCCGCACTTTCGTTGCTTAAACTTTTTGTTCTTATTAGAGAACCCCACACTAGCATCTTTCGAGCGTCTTTTGTGCGTCGACAGTCATAGGCAGCATGGCGAGTGAAACAAAAGACGGACGCGGATGATTGCATGCGCGACGCACATAGACGACGCGCATACAATCATAGGCAGCAAGGCGAGCGAAACAAAAGACGGACGCGGATGATTGCATGCGTGACGCACATAGACAACGCTAGAAAGGGGCTAGTGTAAGGGGTGTCTTAGTCTCTTAGTCGTTGTATTTTGCTGGATACGGAAGGCACTGGTCTGTGTACAGGAACGTGAGGAATGGGGCAGTAGAGAAGAGGCCTATCCTATAACCAGCAGTGGGTTGATTTAGTTAGGCTGATGATGATGTTGCTTAAACACATAAGTAACATTGAATATACAGCGGTCCTTGCAAAACACGACCGTTAGTTTGATGTCCGACATTTTTAAACTAATTTAAGAAATTCATTAAATATTTAACAACTAAACAAATTATGCTTGCACAAAGGGTATATGATGACTGCAACCTTATTCTTGCAGTGTATTTAGTAAAAATACACATTTAATACCATACAATACACTTCATATTATAAAAATAATAAATTAAACGTTTGTGAGTACAAGTTACATATAAGTCATTTATTACAGACACAAAAAATCAGCATCTAATTCTGGCTTGATAAATTTCCATGAAATTACTCAAGTGTATCTTGAGCGAAGTCATCAGAAGTTCTGTTTGATTTATTCCTGCGGCCCTTTCTTTACTTACATTTGAACCCATCAGCAAAAATCGGGTGTTTACGACCCGTTGCGAAATCTATAAAAACGTCTGTTGAGTGAAGCCGTGGAAAGAGTGAGAGTTCCCCGTTCACGCCCCGGACGTTGTTGGGTGCTTCTTTTCACTATGGTTTGTTTCATATTAATCCGGACAAAAGGTCATTGACGCCTGCATACAATGCGCACATTTTTTTCAAATGATACGATACTATAGGAAATAATCGCAAAATACGTAATTTGGCATATAAATAGTAGAAAAAGGCAGCATGTGACCTTGCCAGACATTTTGCCGTTAGGTAAATTATTTTTAAACACTTTCAAGAAAAGAAAGAGGTTAATGAACTTTTGTCCGGATTTATCTGAAATAGACCATAGGCAACATCTGACCGTTAGTTCCCGTTGTCCCCATTGCCGTGTCCCCATAATGGGGACAACGGGAAGCATTTAAAATTTCTTCCCGTTGTCCCCATTGCATTATTTTCCATGGGGACAGCGGGAATTGAAAATTTATGATGTGCCATTGTCCCCATTCAATGTACATTTTGAATTTTAGTTACTTTATTAGCTTGAGAGGAAAATAAAGTGAAACAAAATTTGATAAAAAGAAACTAAATAGTACAAAACATATTCTCAGATATTTCTTAATTCTTACAAGAGACGGGGCTAATTAAAACGTTATTTAAACCCACACAATAATTTTATGCAAAAAAATCGTTCCACATAATATTTTTCGACAGTTTAGAAGTAATTTGTGATATTAACCTTTGTCTGTCATCCAGAAACAAAAACTAAATGTTTATTTTATTTATTTATCATTTTATTGTACACAAATTTATACACAAGTAATGGACATTAAAAACACAAACACAACAGGCACAGCTCTTATTTCTTGCGAAATGTCTTACAGTTGGCCTTGGCGGGAAATGAAATGTTTTACGAAAATAATTATATATATAATAATTATATAATTCGTATAATATTACCAACCGAATGAACCGATTCTACATCTATTTTTACATAAAAACATCTACAACATTAAAATATATAAAAATAAGAAATGCGGCCAGCGATGAGGTCAACACAAACGTGGGAAATACTAATATAGTTTTCTTCCTGGATAATAAGAGCAAATAATTTTAACATGTTATCAAACTAATGGTAAATGTTATATAATCTGTAACGTAATTTTATTATATTCAATCAACATGGAAATGAAAACCTAGTCTGCCTTTTGCATGCCTTTAGAGATGTTTTTAGGCAAGTATTTTTCAAGTTCTTAGACAAAAATTGTAGAGATACTATGTTGAAAAGTCTCGTCTAGCCAGATGCGACTTTTCAGGGTGCGTCGCATTTTATATAACAACGATTGGCATATTTTCATTTTAATAACGTTCAAAAGTTATAACAAACGATAGACATACAGTCACTTGCCATATTTTTTTAGGTATAACAATCATCTGACATAAAATATGTTTGGTATAATTATCATAAGCTATAACATTCATCTCGTCTAACACTACTTGATATAAAAATTGATAGATATAATAGTCAATAAATATAAATTTGTTACCTATAAAAATCGTCTGCAATAATAGTCATAAGACCTAAATAATGGCAAAACAACCGATGCCTACCTACAAATAAATGTCAGGGCGGGTGCGAGCGAAGCGAGCACGGGAGTTCTACGCACCCCGACACGGATAGTATAGGTTCGAAGGGTATGGCGGAAGAGAGCTGGGCGAGCAGAGCGAGCCCAGTTCTCCCGCCATACCCTTCGTGTTAGGTTGACATGTATGCATGCATGCTTGCCTGCATGCTTGCTTGCATGCTTGCCTGCATACTTACATGCATGTTTGTATGCTTGCATGCCTGCTAGCACACCTGCTTGTCTGCATGCATGATTGCATGCTTGCTTGCATGTTAACTAGCGTATATGCTTGCTTGCTTATTGATTTGGGCTTCAGAGAAATGAAACACAAAATAATAATAAGGCGTAAGGCGTAATGTGTTTTAAACATTATGCATTTTGAAATTATTTCTTTAGTGCGTTATAACTTTTGAATTGTATGTCACATAAACATTATACGTATTGTTTGTTATATGTTCTAATTTTATACTAATCGATTATTATATGTTTCAACATTATTTTTTCTAAATTTATGTCTAACGTTTATTATAACTAGCGTTCGTTATTTAAAACAAAATTATGTATAACGTAGGTATATTTTTTAAATAATATGCCAATTGTTGTTATTTGTTCTATTACTTACCCGACTTTTCATTGTAGTATTACGATTTTTTAAATATTTTTTTTTACTAGGAAGAAAAGGTCTAATATTCACAATAAAAAAAAAATATTCATACTTTTTATTTATAACGTGAAAGATATAGTTTACACACGCATTATTGAATTTCTAAATTTAGTTTTTTTTATTATCTTACAAGCAGCGAATTTTTATATTTAGGCAACACAAAACATTTTTTTTCTCTGATTGAAGCTCAGTGTAGATGCGTCTTTCTTTCTTATGACGGCAGTATGGGGACAGCGGGAAGTAATTTAATTAATTTATTACAGTGCCGTTGTCCCCATTACATGGGGTAATGCCAATGGGGACAACGGGAAGTATTTTAAATAAATTTAATAAGTGCCGCTGTCCCCATTCAATGGGGATATTTTTAATGGGGACAACGGGAACTAACCCATCTGCACGCGCAAAATGTTGCCCAACATGTTTTCATGTTGAAAATCAGCGCTCAACTTTGATTTAGCAACGTTGTAATCTATCTGTCCATCCGAGAATATTGGATCTGAATACGAAGCTTTAAGATTTCGTTTTCAATATTTCAGTTCAACCTCCAAGCATTGGTAATTTCTCACCAACATTTTATGCAATACTTATCTTTAAATTTACATTGCTTTTAAATTGGTTTGGTACTATTTAGATAATATATACCTTTATTTAGGTACCCATTTTGAAGGCAGGCTAAGGGTTTTTGTTAGTAATGTAGTAATTTTTCAATCAGGCCAGGAAATCTGTCGAATTGTCTAGTACTCGTAAATTGAGAATTTTGTATTGATGATTGCTTGCTTATCGTGTGGGTTTCGAGGTTAACCTACCTCACAAACCCTGGTGTCGGAATTATAGAACCGCCTTAGGCTTCCGACATGGCTCCAATAACGACTACATCCGTAGATACTCGTAGTATGTGGTCATAAAAATAGACTAATGAATATTATTCAAATAAAATTAATATCAAATCTAACTAAAACTAGCCTTGACTTATGATTATGATATGCAAGCTAAAAGAATAAATATACATAGAGCACGCGCATCGCTCCGCTGCCTTTATGTCAAACGTAAGCAGATGGGCGGTGAAATCAATAACATTTTTCTTTTTGGATTTGTTTCTCGAGTCATGTTTGCAACTTATCACTGCATATTTCAAAATGTTCTCCTATTAAATTACTTATTTTCCCCGGAAAAACAATCAGCTCCGATAACCATTTGAGACTAAACGAACGCGCTGAAGATATTCGGACTGTTCATATCCGTGTTTACGGTTCATACTCGATTAGGCGTAGGTACTCGATCCCTCCCAGAAATGTTTCTATCTATACTCTAAGTATGCAAGTATTTTTTTTATAGTTGATATATGAAATATAGGTAGAAGAAAATGGATTTGGATATTCGTATTAGGGAGGAGAGTGCCGAGAGGGTTTCAGAGGCAGACAAATGCTGAGGTGATTCATCAACATCCATCCGGTGCATCTGTGGCACAATTTATGGCGCGCGCTGGAACACTTCGCGCTATAGCGCCGCAGCCATCTTAGCTCTCGTGATGCGCGGAAATTTCCACTCTAATGGTACTTTCTAGATGTGCACACGCGATGATAGTTCTTGTTTCTTGGTTGGATTTAGAAAAATAATAACAGCGAGTGAATCTCTGGTGAATGTCGACGGTGATAAAGTTTCAAGTTATCCCAGTAATAAATGAATGATAATATAATAATATGAGTCATATTAATTTGATTAACTTAACTAGGTATCACAAGTTATTTATACAAAATTCTGTGTTAGTATACAAATCAGCCCTTTAAGCAAACGTTTTCAACTTCTAACTGCAAGAAAACCTATAATAAATAAATAGATTTACTTAATGAATAATATATCACTAAGACTACCATCGCCGCCAATGTTTGATAAAAATATTTTTTCTTCTCAAAGTACTTTGGACCAATATGCATTTCATTTTTTTTTAGCGAAAGTAATTTTCTGACACCGATATGAACGACACGATGCGTTTCTTTTTAAGGGCGAGTTTTAACTGTGTTCTCTCATAACATTTAAATATCAGCTGATCAGATTATCATTTCGTGTAATTCTGAATGAACATCGGATAATGTCCTGAGGCGTGATTGACGAATTGTACACTGTCGCATTCCATTAGCATCCTGAGTGCTAATGGACCAGCTTTTATTTGCCACAACCTTGTCGCGCCTATTTCGCGTGACATAGACGATGTGTTTATAAGCAAACAGATTATTCCTATAATGAAAGCATTTCCAACGCGTAGACAGAACTAAGGTTGCCTGGTAGAAATTGCTACTCAGGAATAAGGCCGCCTACATGTACACTTTCGTTTTTTTTTTGTGAATTCACATAATCTATTATTCTTATTGTGCAATAAAGTACATTCTATTCTATTCTACAGAAAGCAGAAGTTTATATTTAATTTAAAAAGCTTTCATATTTTCCATTCGGACATTTATATATAAAGTATGTATAAGTGTATAAGCTAGTGTATAAGATAGAAGTATACAAGTTAAAGTATCTTATCTTACTAGCCTAGATTGACCCATTGCTGATCAAAAGCCTCCCCTTCCTTTCTTCCACTGTTTCAGTTAAGTTAAAGTGCGAACTATTATTTTTATAGTTGGTTTACTTAAATTGTATGTAATTTTCTATACCCCAACATACTTTTAATGGCGTCAGCTCGCTTTGGTTCTAAAAAATTGGTTTGGTTTGTAGTATTAAATGATGCTAAAATTTGTGCACTAGAAATATTATGTTTTAGTAAAACAATAGTGCTGAATTTCGAGCTGGAAACCCTATTCCCAATAGAAAACACCAGTTAAATATTATTTTACACAAACGCGGACGACGAGACCGTTTGCAAATATGCATACTATTTACTTTTGCAATGTTCATACTTATTTCTATTCAAATAAAACATGGCTCCGTATGACTTTAGTTTGAACTTTGAACGTACACAGTTTGAGCGATCGTTTTATTTTAAAAAGTTTTAACAAAAGAAGAAAATTATTATAATTAATTATTAGTGATTTACGTAAGGATACAAGACAATATCATAACTACATATTTATACAGATAAGACGAAAACACATGTGATTATCACATGAATATTTTATTCGCAACCTTGTGTTTCGGATTTACAATACTAGAATTTAGTGTCGTCGTAGTTCAGAGAGAAAAAGATAAAACAAAGAGTGATAATATACAATTTATTGCATCTATAAAATTACTTACTCAAGCATCAATGTAACTCTACATTTCAACTTCAACTTCTCAAATTAATTTCAATTTCTACATTCAAGTATTAACTAGTACACATTATATTTGATGTAATACCGTTTAAATTAATAGTTTTTTCTTCCTGGTTTAAACTGACAATAGCCTCTTCTGAATTTAGGCAATTTAGGCTTTAAAGAGGAAATGTTATGGACGATTGCACTCCCATTTCTAAGCAAGCGTGCTTTGAATCGACACGCGATACGGAGAGAAAAGACGATACGAAAACACTACACCGACCTTCCGAAAGTTGTCAGAACTTCTAAAGGGCTTGAGCTTTCTTTTAATTACGGTAGATGAGGTATAAGTAAAATCAATAACACATTGTTACAGATTTCTTATCTCACAAGTGCAGGCGAGCTATACTTGTGTTTGTCTTATGTGTACACATTGTCTTTGTGTGCGTAGCGCTCAGTTTAGTAGTAAGCACACAAGAGCGCGAACACTACACTACAAGTAAGGCTCGATTGCACTCGTGAGATAAAATAACTGTACAGGCTGATTCGAAACTAACAGAATCTCAGTGATAGAAACAGGGCTCGACTTTCTTAAAGGTGAAGAAGTATCTGAGCAACTACTAAGCGCCTCGCCCTTAACCAAACTTACAGCATGAATTACAAAGTTAGTGGGTGCCGGTGGCGAACAACGGCCGAGCAGCAATTCATCAGCGGGACGTCAACGATTATTCCCTCAGGACTCGTCTTCATTAACTTGAACACTGAACACAACCAGACCGAAGTTTGTTTTTCGCCACTCTACTATTGGGGCATTCCACGGAAAATTCTACTTTTGTCGGGGGCGTGACGTATAATACCAGAAATCGGCTTGTTATCATTATTAAAAGTCTGTTTCGTAGACAACCGACCGCCTCTTAGTAACAGCAGCTAAGGAAAGGGGGTCAATAATTATCCCTGCAACTACGTACATAGCGTGACATAGCCGACACCTCCGTAGAATACACCTTTTGGAAACCACAAAAGATTAATATATTTTTAACACTGGCCCGTGAGACTAAGTAAATCTACTATACTCGTACTTTTATTTATTTTCAAGCTTTAGAAGTTACATATTTTAAACTACTTTAAATTGAATTCGTCGACTAAGGCTTTACTAAGGCTTAAATATTTAATTATAACAGCTTTCATTAAAAATAGTAAACTCATCGATGAGTAAACTATATATTAGTAACATATCGAGTCCTTTATACCAGCAAAAAAAAATCTACCTCAATATAATTAACTTAAGTAGCTCATGACTCGATTGATATCTATATTGCATATTCTTTTACATGATTTCCTAATTAATACGTGTGTTTTTTTTTTCAGGGTACATGTATTGTAACTTTCAGTGATATTTATTTACTTGCATAAATTGCAAAAATATGTACAGTATTTATAAGTTTAATTTGGCTTTTTAGTATTTTTACTGCGTTAACCTAATTTTAATCAACCCTTATAAGGTAATTATAATTTTGAGCATACAGGAAGATCTAGTATGGTTCTTATCGAAAATGTTTTATTTATATAGTTCTTCTTATTTACTGCGAACAAATATTTCAATCAACTGTCACGTTTTAGGTATAATTAAACCTAACAATCCATCAGTTTGAAAATTCATTAAACAATAACGAAGAACCGGTGTTAAGAATTTTGATTTCATTACAACTTAAATGAAATTCAGGTATTAGTCTTTCGTTATCATTCGAAGAAATGTTGGGACCCTTTGTTGGGTGGAAAGCCCATCGTTTCACCTTTAGACGTGAAAGTAATTTGACGTCACAAACAATGACGGCATTGGGGTTGAAGTTAAATTACTCAGGAGTTTGATCCCTTCGAGTTTGGAGGTAAGGCTGAAATGCCAAAATACGTTTTCAAACCTGAGGTTTTCCAGTTCGCCTGCGATCTATATTTGCTGCCCAGAATGTTTTTGGTAATACGAGTTCATATCAAATAGCTTTTGCGCAGAGTCACAGAGATTTAATGTTTGATTACGCGTTCCAAGTAAACGTGTATTTCAAATGGACTATCATGATTGGTCTAAAAAATCGTGTAGCAAAGTTATCTCACATTCACCACCTACCATTGAGATGAAGGCTTTGACGGGTAGTGTTGGCTGTATAGCGTTTAGATTCATTGCTTATGAAGTATTTGTAAAATGATTGCTTTCTCTTTCGCACATGTATCTCTCTCTCTTCAGCTTTGGTACTCGACGACGACCTACTACCACTGCACATTTAATTGTAATAAACTCTGCTAAAACGTGCTAAAACTCAGTATTATTGTTTTACTGGCCATAACCCATCAGGTTATGGACCCAGTTTGCTGTGTAGGTAAAGTCGCGAGTGGAAAACTCTAAAAACATAAAATAATCTAGTTCCAAAGTTTGTCAGCCACGCGGTCGTGTCTAGACAAAGGCAGGAAAAAAAGATGGACGTCGTTTCGCAAGCGATTAGTGTCCGGCGTTTCGAAGGTCAAGGATTCCGCCAGTGGAAATTTATGATAATTTGTGCACTCAGAGCCAAAGCGTTGAGCAGTCATCTCACTGAGGAGAAAAGTGAAGAGGACTTTGAGACAAAGCCAGGAGTAGTTTCATCCGAATTTGAAAAATGGTGTCAAGCGGATGCGCAGGCGATGTTTATTATTACATCAGGACTCGGCTTGTCTCAAATTTGTTTAGTTGAAACATGCACAACAGCAAAGAAAATGATGAGTAAATTAGAATCCATTTACGAGCAGAAAAGTGAAAATACAAAGATGTTATTGCTCGAAAAGTTTCACAACTTCAAGATGACAGAAGGCGATTCTATTGCGACGCATATTTCCAAGATAGAAAATATTGCACAACAACTTCGAGATGCAGGTGAATCTGTCTCGGAAATAAGTGTGATAACGAAAATATTGGGGTCATTACCAGAAAAGTATCGGAATTTACGTCAAGCGTGGCTGTCACTAGATGAAAAGAGACAGACGATTGTTAATTTGACAGCTCGACTCATAGATGAGGAAGCAAGTTTTAATCGTGCTGAAGAACAAGAATCCACTGCTTTAGTCTCAACACAATATAAAAATAAACAGAATTCACATTCTCGTGTGAAATGTTTTAAGTGTTCGAAGCGTGGACATTATGCGCGTGATTGTAAACAAAGAATTCCCGTCACAGATATGCAAACTTCAGTGTCGTCTCAAAAGTCTGCGTTCGTCGGTGATAACAATATGAACATTGACAGTAAATATGAGTGGATATTGGACAGTGGAGCCTCCGTACATATGTGTTGTGCTCGAGAATGTTTCGCAGAGTTAATTCCCTTTCAATCAACAGTGCGTATCGGCAACGGAACTGTGTTACAAGTGTGTGGCAAAGGAACAATAAACGTAAACAAACTACTTCATGGACAGTGGTACGAGTCTACTATAAACGATGTTTACTTTGTGCCAAAACTATGTAAGAACTTGTTCTCGGAAGGTGTTATAACCTCAAAAGGTTTTAAATCAGTGAAAGAACAATTCAGTGCCAAAATATACGACAGTTCGGGAATGTTGTGTGCAGTAGCGAACAAAAATAACGACAACTTGTATAGACTGCAGTTTAATGTTGTAATACATACCAAGAAGGTGGAAATATCTCAAGGTGTGATATTTGATGAATCTATTAGTTCCTGTGACGAACGACAAGTAGAAGAGAACGTCTTCCGCTTGCCCCTGGATAGTGAAGATAGCCTGGCGTGTCCTGTGTCGAGTAGCAAAGCTGGAGAAGGATCTTCTCCGCAGGCCCCGATGCATATGGTGAGGTGTGTCCCACCGTGTGATGCCAAGGAGACTCCGCAGGCCCCGACGCATACAGTGAGGTGTGTCCCACCGTGTGATGCCAAGGAGACTCCGCAGGCCCCGACGCATACGGTGAGGTGTGTCCCACCGTGTGATGCCAAGGAGACTCCGCAGGCCCCGACGCATACGGTGAGGTGTGTCCCATCGTATGATGCCAAGGAGACCCGTGCTCTTCCAACCCCGCAGGCCACGATGCATGCTGTGGTGAGTTCCCAGCATGATGCCAAGGAGTTAGGAGGTGCCACTAGCAGTGGTAGTAAGTTGTCGTCGTTGTCAAGAAAAAGCAGTGATGGTGATAAGGCATCATCGTCAAGCAGTAACAGTGATAGAAATAAATCACTATTTGAATCAAAGAAGTTTGAACAGTTTCTTATTACGGCCCTGGGTAAGCAGTCTTCGGAAGAATGCTCGGAAAACCCAGAGGAGAACACAATGACCTATATCGCAGAGGCATTGATGGTAGATTGTGAAGTCCCAACTACATTTCAGGAAGCAATGGTATCTCCGAATGAAGTACAATGGACAAAATCAATCCACGAGGAGCTAAAAGCTCACAAAGAAAGCAAAACGTGGGAGCTTGTGAATTTATCTACTGGTTTAATTTCAGGTGATAAAGTTTGCAAACTGAAGTCACTTTATGGTCTTAAGCAAGCACCAAGGTGCTGGAATCAGACTGTAACTGAAATACTAAGAGATTTTGGTTTTACAGTGTGTGAAGTAGATAAATGTACATTTATGTCAAATAAATACAGTGAAGTGATGTATTTACTTTTGTATGTAAATGACGGGCCTTTATTTTGTAGAAGTGACACTTTGATGAATAGATTCTTTATCAGATTTAAAAGAAAAGTTTCAAATAGTAGTTACTGAAAATAAAATGTTTTGTTGGTATGCAAATAGATATAAATAAGGATTTTATTTTTGTGTATCAGAGTAGGTATATTGAGTCATTGTTAAAGAAATTTAAATTAGTAGATTGTCTCATTATAACTGTGTGTTGCGAATTTTGAAGTATTTAAAGGGTACCAAGGACTTAGGTATTTTATATATATATTGTGAAAGTTTGCATAAGAGAAGTAAACACTTTGATATAAAGTTGCATTATGTTAGAGAAAAATTTAATGATAAAAGTATAAGTGTACATTATGTAAACACAAAAGAACAAATTGCAGATATTTTAACAAAGCCAATATGTAAGTTTCAATTTGTGTACTTAAGAAATAGTTTAGGTATTGTATAACCAAGCTATGTATTTACATAATCATTTTTAAATTTATATGTAAAGTGTTTGAGAAATAGAAAGTTATCATTTCGTGGGAGTGTTGGCTGTATAGCGTTTAGATTCATTGCTTATGAAGTATTTGTAAAATGATTGCTTTCTCTTTCGCACATGTATCTCTCTCTCTTCAGCTTTGGTACTCGACGACGACCTACTACCACTGCACATTTAATTGTAATAAACTCTGCTAAAACTCAGTATTATTGTTTTACTGGCCATAACCCATCAGGTAGACCACCAGTTCACTTTTAACTCTCCACTGCTGGACTAAAGCCTCTCTCTCGTTGCTATACATACCTACTAAGGTGGTACATGCGGTTGGGTACACAAGTGAATTGCATATGGCATGCCATACCCACCCATGGCATATACAGTCAGAAAAATTCGTCAGCTGACAGACATTGCTACTGCTCGACTTGTATATTTAAGTTACTTTCATTTCAGGGCATCATGTCCCACAGGATTTTATTGTGGGGTTCAAATATAAATCGTTTGGTCCGTTTTCGTAATTATAATAAATAGCACATAAAGAGGGCAATTCGCTCTATATACCCATTGCGAAGTCAGTAAGAGAACTGTTTAAAGAAATTGATATTCTCAGTACATATTTGAAAATATAATGTACGTTCATAGGAACAAATCTTTCTTTCAAAGGAACTCTAATGTGCATACTTGTACTATTAAAAATACCAGAAATAAAAATAAAATTGTGCAGCCAAAATTTAGACTTTGTAGAGTAGCAACTCATTTATTGGGAACTGTATTCGCTTCTATAATAAAATACCAGATAATTTTACGGCCAATTTAAAAGTAAAATTAAAAAGATCTTTTTAAAGGTTACTGAAGATTACCTTATAGACAAAGTGAAGATTACCTTATAGACAAAGATATCTGGTTCAAAATTCTTCCAACTCCGCAAATAAACTATTTTAGTACTATTATTTTCTTCTGTGCTATTGCGCAACATTGTAATGCGGATCGACTATGCATTTGGCTTTGTTGTGTCAACATCTGGCTGAGTATTTCATGCTCACTAAAGTGTCTAACTTGCGGTGGCGTCGTGGGCCAGGTCGTTTTAGATTCCCTCTAATATGGTTGAGTCCGGCGATGCATGGCTGACCCATGCGTCAAACTCGTGAACGGATGCTGCTTTGGAGGATGCTCTACTCAATTGCCAGTTGTTATAGATTGATTGGTTATACAGTTTATTTTTTTATTTTGACTGGTTGCCTTCCTATTTGTAAAATTCGTTTGCTCCCTTTGTTATATTAATAATAATAAGCAATACTGTAATGATATATTTTATTTAATACTAGCTTTCCGCATTTCTTTTAATTAAAATTTGACTTCGAAAAGTGGTTTGTAAAATCTTACATCGAATAAAAACCTATTGATTTTGAATGTTCTATTGGTCAATTAGCTATTCTTGGTTTTGATTAATTTGGTTATTCTGTGAGATAATTTTGTTTCCAAATAAGCAGGCCTATTATAATTAAGTTAATTATATTTTTTATTGTGTCCAATAAATAAATAACCCAACTAAATAGACCAACTAGCTGTACGTAGTGTCTATTTGTCTCTTTCCTTCATGACGTCGGATTTATGTCTACAGATGAAACATGCATGAACATGAGACCGACTCCGCTGTACCTAACTAGGTTAGCAAGTAGGTAATACAAAGTCTAATACACTCAGGACCACAAAGACCAAGAATTTGGGCTTAAAGATACACGATAGTATCGGAAACTAAGAATGCTAGCTCGATTAGTTAATGATGTTTAAAAGAATACTTTATTTTCGTGTAGGTAGAAGTCTAAGCAAGGAAGCCAGCGTTTAAAAAAAAATCAAAGTTGAATTAGTCGCCGTGGACGAAATTAATATTCCCTATTGATTACGTATAAATATGTGAGGAAAAG
Organism: Teleiodes luculella; assembly: GCA_948473455.1. Classification (NCBI taxonomy): domain Eukaryota; kingdom Metazoa; phylum Arthropoda; class Insecta; order Lepidoptera; family Gelechiidae; genus Teleiodes; species Teleiodes luculella. The sequence goes on from OX419602.1 coordinate 4,808,968, forward strand.
TTAGTTTTTAATTGTTTTACTCGACTGCCAAAAGAGGTTTTAAAGTGTTTTTTTTTATTTGTGCGCTGTGACTTCTAAATGACTTGATAAATTTTAACGTGAGTTTGATTTGTCTTTGTAGTGACATGGTGTAAATCAAAATTTTATTTTTATAGTTAAAAGAACATTAAATCATGGAAAAGAACGTTAAATAAAAGTTATATTATGAGGTATGTTAGTTTGTTAATCAAAAAAGTAGCAACAAGAAAAAATAAAACAGCAAAATTAAATTTATTTTGCCTCATTTGTCTTAACTAAAATCACACGAACCAAACCAAACCAAACTTAACCAAATAACTAGCAAAGCACCAAAGTTGAAGTAGGTACTTACGCTGAAAGTACAGTAGGCAGCACATGCTGCTGGACTTTTGACCTTGAGAGCGCCCGTATTCCGAAGAAGTAGGGATGAATTTCGTAGTGCGAATATCCAACCGCATGTGCTGGCTTCTGTACTATAATATGCTGTCTGTGGCTAAAGTTACTCTGTGGCTGGTGCGCCAGCGCTGCGGGCGCCGGTTAAAATAAACCCGCGTTTACCAAACTGACGCGCATGACAAATAGCAGACGGCTGACAGCCGGGCTACGGTTACCGGGAGATACCACGGACTGATTAACGAAAAGGACCAGCATAAAAGTCCATGTCAAGCTGTGTTATAGCTCAAACTATCTTAAGGGATGAACCTACCCATAAAACTGAACAATTTTCCCTAAAGAACATAGCTTGAAATATGAAAAAAAAGTGATCTGAAAAATAATAATATATACGACTAATTTATCAGTAAAAGAACTACCATTTCTGTGTGCAATCTTGACTTATGACATTACGATACTGTTCATGTACCTAGTAGACGGTGATGTAATCTTTTTTTCATATTTCAGCCCACGTATCTTGGGGAAAATTATTCAGTTCCATGAGTAGGTTCCTCCCTTAAAATATGGTGCACTAATTTTGTTACACCATAAATACGTAAGCCTCAGGATCAAGGTAAAATGATTCTGACAACAGGGTTTGGGAGGTAGGTTAAACTCTAAACTTAATAGTTTGTCGCCGTTTCAGTTTTTAGTCGCCTTGAAAATAATAAGCCTTTATTATGTAGTACTAACTATATTAGACAGCTCATTATAGCTGAGTTAAGTAGTCTCAAACATGGACTTAGTAACATAGTTACACTTAACTATGGTAATTCGTCCATGGTCTCAAATTATAGTGACAGTTACGTCATTCATAAATAAAGTTCTGTAGACCATAACCGTGATATTCTATTGTTGCAATGTTGGGAAATTTGCGTTTTATATCACTGTCGTATAATTGATATCCACTCACGGTTCAACCAATAGATACTTATCGTTTAGAATGTTCAAGTTTTTAACAGGGTCCATGTTTAGTGTTAATCAGTGGTCCATTCTGCTACATACAGTACCTACACTGACCTAGTTCTGAACTTTTACTCGACCAGAACTTCTGAGGTTCAAGTATTTTGTGCTACAATGTGTTGCAGTATAAAGTGTACCTTATTCAATAAATACCTTATTGCGTGTTGTTATTATAGGACTTAATCTTTTGCGTCAATAAGGTTCTAAATTTTCCTAACCCCTTTTGGTCTGAAGTGCGGAAAAATGACAGATAGATTTTAAATTTAATTTAAATTTAGGTGGCAATGTGAACTTACCTATAGCATCAGTTTCGTTATTTTTCAGTAGCGTTACAATCTGAGACTATTTAGGTACACTTTTCCTGCAAATGACCCTCGTACGCAATTTTCATCGATAAATTTAGAGCCGTTTTCGAGAACTCAAAACATTTAATAAAAGCTTTAATTATATACAAGGATCATAAAACCGTTCAAATGTCTCCATATTTTTAACATAATAATCACAAAGGACAGGAAAAAAATCGTATGGGGCCCGGTCTTTTATTCACAGAAAAATCTAACCACTATATAGAAAAAATATATAGATTCTAGACATAAAACTGAGTCCACATGTCCAGTTGTGGAATTTAAGTGCCCCCCATTTAGGAGATATTAATTTTTTTCAATGTGAAAAAGTTGTACACTCAGCAAGTCTATAAAACGCACCTGCCACTACCTATCTCTTTCTAACACCTAGCTAAGGCTACTCTTGTCTTCTCTTTCTTACAAGGTTATTAAAATAGTTAACTAAACCGCGAAAACGATTTTCAGTGACATTATGCGAGACATTTACAGCACATGCTATGCTCATTTTTGAAGTTTTGAATACAGAATAAATCGTTTTCGCGGTTTAGTAACTATTTTGTAAGAAAGAGAAGACAAGAGTAGCCTTAGCTAGGTGTTAGAAAGAGATAGGTAGTGGCAGGTGCGTTTTATAGACTTGCTGAGTGCACAACTTTTTCACATTGAAAAAAATTAATATCTCCTAAATGGGGGGCACTTAAATTCCACAACTGGACATGTGGACTCAGTTTTATGTCTAGAATCTATATATTTTTTCTATATAGTGGTTAGATTTTTCTGTGAATAAAAGACCAAAAAAAGCCATGTCCTTTACAACATTTTACCATATTTTGTTGTTCCAGTGTCCAGTCTGAATATATCGCAGCACAAAGATCAAAACAACATTTCACTTACGATGTCACTGCATGGATTCAATTCTAAATACGTAAATACGCACTCATATTCGCGGGGGTTGAAGGCAATCTAAGGCAAGTTTGTTATAAGGGTGCGTTGTGAATGCTAATGCAGATCCGAGTGTCGCGATCCCGTTACAGGTTGTTACGAACGCGTCCCTATATTTCACGACTTTGCTCGTAAAATTCTAGAGTTTTGAAGGATGGCCGCTATTGAAGTGGAAAGCGATAGATTGACTTTAAAATGAAGAGGTTCGAATCGATAGTAAAATAAATAAAACTTAGTAAAAAGAGCGTAGAAATTACAGAATAGTTACTTTAATTAAATGGCGCAACAGTAGAGTGCTTAGCACTTACTAACCAGACAATTAAAAAAATGCCATTGGTATTAGGTGTATTTTAGACCAAAAACAATAAAATAAGTCATTTATATTTCCAAAATAAATACAAATACGAATACAAATACAAATTCTTTATTTGCCAGAAAACAGTAAAATACAGGTGTTATAAAAATATACAGAAAAATGTTTTCAGCTTACAATATAAGCATGCAAATAATAATAACATAGTGTCCCTGGCCTCAAAACTAGAATTAGGACTCCGTGCTATGGGAGACCGTTGCGTTGGTGGTTTAGTGGGAGGGATGGCTATGCTAGAATTTTTAATTTTTGTGTAAGCTTTTGTGTAATTTAGAAAAATGATGTCCGTAACAATGTCGCTTTTTACGATTTCTATAAAACCTAATAAGAGATATAAAACGGCTCCGATATGGACTATTGCTTTGCTTATATATTCTTCTCTTTTTCAAATACCGTTTTCATATTAACTTATGGCAGATTATACATACCTACGTATAATAAATGTAAGCCGCTGGTTTTAAAGCCACGCCACGTTATCTCTTGGGCCGAAGGTGGCCGAAGCTCGCGAGCTTGTTTAAAACACATCAATCTCAAAATCCTTACCTCGCAATTTAGGTACGCACCGACATTGGTGCTGGTTATTATAACACAAGCTTAGGTTTATATGTTTGAAGACACAAATAGTAATCCCGACGTTTTTTTTATGTCAATGCTAGGTTCTGCTATTCTGAGTAACTCTAAACCACTATTATAATAACTATTTACAATGATAAAGTTTATTCTTTCATGGACTTGGATACCACCGTCCACACCAACACCACACAGAAACAGTGAGGCAAAAAAAATAGTTTTTATTATTTTTTATTAATATTATATTAAAGAAGAACAAAAATAGCTTCGTCAGGCCAACTTATGGTAGCACCCTTTATTATCTAGAACCAAAATGATGTCAGAAATAAAATATTCAAGCGACATTTTCAACCCGAAGTGACGTCGTTTTCATCTCCAATTTAAACAGATTTTCCTTCGCAAGATACGCAGCTAACCGAACCATTATATAAACAGGTACGTTTTGCCACAAGGACTCTCAGGTTTCCGCAAATGAAACAAGTCAAAGCGCGTGTTTGGATGTTTGGACAAGTACTCGTGACGCAAACGGATGAGTACCGGGCGGCTGCTCACTCAGCCAATGCAACTTTAATGTCAAACGAGCCAAGAGTATAAGAATCTTTTTTCTTCGAATTAGGCAATACCAGGCCATTAATTTGGAACAGAGCAACTTACGAGTGTCTACTGACAGAGATATAAAAATGAGGCGTAGGAACGGTCTTTGTATAATTATAGTAGGCCATTGATTAGCAGTGGACGTCTTTCTTTTATACAAGAAGGACCTACTCTCCAGAAGGATAATAGTAAGATTTTATACAAAACTAGCTGCCTGCTTCGCGGCTCTGCTTTCGTAAGGGAATTTCTTGCTGCATGAAGTTATTTGTCAGTTGTTAGTTATCCTGACAATAACGAACACAGCAAAAAATATTATCCAAGTAGGTTCAGGCGTTCCGAAATAATGCGCGTACATAATTTCGGCGGATCATTTTTATTGATACTGCAGAACAGACGTTTTCCCTTGTTGCTCTAAAATTTTCTTTGAAAATGTCTAACTATAGAAATAGAGAATGAGAATACTCTGTGTCATTCGTGTACACAGTGTTTCGAGTTACGCTGTTGATGTCTTTTGATATACAACACAACTCGTCGTACACGTTCCTAATAACGTTTTGTCGACGTCTCCCCGTCCTTTGACGTAATTTGCATTTACTCGAGAGTCGCGGACTGTAACAGAACTACAAACATAGTTACTTGTGTATCAACTTGTTTATTAGACAACTAGTTGATATTCGCGGGCTCTTTGCGGCGAGGGTTATATTCGATGATGTAATATACCTTCGTATTGAAACTTGGGAACTGCGAAGTTTCATGTGTTGTTAGTTACTAATTTGTTACATAGTTACGACTGCGCGAGACGAAACATGCCTTTGAAATACCGACTAATTGTTGATAGTCATTATTTTGTTAGCTGAGTAGCTCGTTGAATGGTCAGTTACCTATATAGTTTCTTTATGTACTTCTCAAATGAGAAGACTATGTTAAAATCAACTGAGTGTACAAGTCAAAGCAGATTTTTAGAGATTTTTTTTTATAATGTTTCTATGTTTCTGTATTATTTATTAATCTTCTATTATGCTTTAGATTATTCGTTTCGTCGCATAATGTACCTATCGCAAAACGTACCGCCGAAATGATTTTGTTTTTCGCAAATTGCACCTATCGCAAAATGCACCTATCGCAAAATGAACCTATCGCAAAATGCACCTATCGCAAAATGTACCCTTGTAATAATGCAAGCTGAATCGCCTATGGTAAAAAAAATGTTAATTGAAAAAAATAATAACACTTATGAAGCACAGGGTCGCGGGTTCGAATTCCGCCCAGGGCAAACATTTGTGTGATAAGCACTTGTTTTTCCCTTGTGTCTGGATGTTGTATATTTATTTATGTATGTCTATCAGCTGTCTGACACCCTTAGTAGGTCATAGGCTCTGCCTAGTTTGGGGTCAGATGGCCGTGTGTGAGGACTGTGTCCCCGCATCCGATGATGTACCTACCTTATGATAATTACTATTTTAACGGTGTTACCACAATTTGATATATTTATGGTAGTGACCGCTAAAGTATATTTTTTAAAACTTTCACGGTTGTTTGTTTATCCCGTTTTAAATCTTAATAGTTATGACCGCTAAAGTTTTTAAAATCGTAACCAACTCGTTTGATCTTAAATTAAGTACGTTAACCAAGTGTGAATAATATTATAAGAAATAGCGTTTGATTGTATGAAATCTTGGAGTTTAGAGATGTGTTCTTTGACTCTACTTCGAATAGGACACTGTGAACATACAGGGAACAAACAAAGTGACGACACTTCAAGACAGCTTATGTTTAATTTCTAAGCGGGTAGATTATTAAGTAGTCAGTATAGTAAGCGATTAGTATGACCATTGTTAGCTATTACAGCTGATGAATTTATCATTCTCATAATCTGGGAGCGGTAAGCTGTCGCAGGCGTCAGAAGTGAGCACCAGGTCTAGTGTAACTAGTATTATATTATCTGTGACCAGGTGAGTTTAATTTCCAAGCGGGTAGACTATTGAGTAGTCTGGTAAGCGATCAATATGACCAGAAAATTTATGACTTACCAATGTCGTGGTCTCGGATAGGAGGCATCGGAAGTGAGCGCCAGGTGAATAAGGTGACAACTTATGTTTCATTTCCAAGTGAGTAGATTATTGAGAAGTTAGTATGGTAAGTGATTTATATTGGCAGTGACTTATTATTGTCATGCTCTGGTAGCGGTAGGTAAGCTATAGGAAGCGTCCATGAGCGCCAGATGTACGAAGTGACAACTTTATGTTTCATTTCCAAGCAGGTAGATTATTGAGAAGTTAGTATGGTAAGTGATTGATCAGTATGACCAGTAAATTGATGACTTACTGTTGTTGAAATTAAAGAATGGTAAGCTATAGTTGGAGGCGTCAAAAATGAGCGCTAGGTGAATAAAGATTTCAAAGCGAGCAATATATCGAGAAGTTAGTATGGTAAGCGATCAGTGGGACCAGTAAATTGATGACTTACCATTGTCGTGGTCTGGGAGCGGTAAGCTATCGGAGGCGTCAGAAGCTAGCGCCAGGTCTGGTGACGAAGACCCAAGCAGGGCTGACAGGCCATCGTGCTCACCGTCTTTAAACAAAACGAGAACAACATTGTACCAAAACCATTGTCATCATCATCATTGACCATTTATGTTATGACAGAGTGTAATGGAGGGGCGAAAAGTTCACGATAACGCGACGTCTGGTTTGCAGAACTATCCCTTTGGAGAGAGAGTCACCCACCACCATATGGATGTAGTACCGCCTTTAGGCGCTTTCATCTGCATAGCGTGTTCAAAACCACAGAATACCATAATAAACTGATAATTGGACCGAGGACCACCTAAATTAAGAATATAGCGGTGCGATGGTGTGTATGATGCCGGGAAAGAGTTTTTTGTCTCCGTCTTATGTTTTGTGGTTGGACTGTTTTTTATATTCAAGCTATTCTTGGTTTATTTTTTTATTAAAAAGGGTCATTATCATTTGAATCTATTGTCTGTAGACATACATCTGTCTGTGCTGTAATAGCTAACAGTGTTATAAGATAACTTACATCAAAAATTTTGCTCCGCAACTTTGAACTTAGTCTTTCTTTTTCAATACAATGAGTTTTGAGTCCTTTGATACAAAGTAATCCTTCCCCGTGATTGCCTTGGATATATTTTATACTAATTCATTCAGCCTTTTAGACTTTAAAGTGTCATGGACATGCAGACATTAGACAAAGTGACTAGAGCCTTTATAGTTATTAGCAAAGGTAATACGACCATGCTAACAACATGCGAGTAGGCGAATAGAGGCGTATTATACACATTTCCTTTGCCTGAAACCCGATCTGGTATACGCATTCACATTAGATGAAACGTTAGAAGTCAAAGTGAATGGTAGTACTTCCATTCGAATATCAGGTAACCGAATGAGGAAACAAGAACAATAGCGCGTTTGTGTTGCGTATTTCGTATTAAATATAGAACTTTGGGTACTGTCAAACATTGCTGGTACTTATAAAAAACGAGGAGAGAGAAATAGAAATATATTGGATTGACGAAAAAGATGGCATGTTATTTGTATCTCTTCGATATCACAGTTTTTTTACGTAACCGATATTTTTTAATGAAGTATGCAAGAAATATTTGTGTTTATCACAGCAGAGGGTCAATTTATAATAAAAAAAACATATGATACTTATGTTTAAGCGTAGTTATGATGAGAAATTCTAAGAAAAAGACGTCAGTCTTTGTTCTCTACAATATTTTTAATTTCAGCAGCGCACCGCGGGGGACGACGCCGTGGGGGACAACGGGAATAACCGCAATAAACCACAACTTTAAATAGCGGTTGAATATAAAATTATATTTGTTAATAACTTCATTTAAAGTCGTATAAGTAGGTGCTAATGATTGAAGCTTCGTTATCACTTTTATGTCTGCACCGTAGAGAACGCATTAATGGCGCAGCTAGTTTTATATGCGCGACCTCGTTTAGAGGAAATGAAAATAAACTGACAAATACGAACGAAACGACGGAAAGGAATGACGCTCTTCCAGAACATGAAGTAAGAAGAGACATCGCTAATTAAATTATTTCGTGAACGTTTTACTTGACAGTAACATAAGGGCCACTCGTTCACGACCTATTTCCCCTACTATATCTGGAACAAAAACCGGGGTGGCTTCTCGAGATAATAATTTAAAGAAAACTGCCTGAGAGTTTTTTCATAAAAGGGGCGAGGGTAAGAGCGACCGCGAGCGCGGCCGAAATGCGCCCATAAAGTTGCAAATGAAGTAATATCGCGCTCAGCTTGACTTACCACCGAAAACTTGCGAAACTGCTCACACAGGGCCGCAGTAGTCTGCTTCCAATTTGCACTCGCTATTTACTTTGTGTCATTTAATTAAGCTGAACAAATTGTTGGAGTCTCCGGCTGAGGCGGCGGTCGCCTGCAATTAATATCAGCCATTCCGGCGAACTCCAGCAAACCTTTGCTTTAGCGCCTCGGCGCCTCAAATATGATCAGCTACTCACGATACCGTCTTTATTCGCATCTGTCCCGCTCAAAGCGAATTCGTAAGCTCGAAACATTCCCTCTAACAAGATTACTCGTCTTATCGCTACAGTAAAATCACGGCGAAGGTCGTCCCGGCGACAAATTCCCCAAATGAAATCTAAATTAACCGTTCAATTAAACAAATCCCTGTTAATAGGCAGTCAAAGATCACACTGAGATCTTGAATCTTACATAATTAGCGCAGCGGCAGCGAACAAGAAATATCTGGAATACCATAAATAATTTATAGGGATTCGACGAAGCCCAAGTTTTAAGAGCTCCTTGGTATTTCGCCGGCGAGCTCTCGCAAGCTGGGGAAGTAATTATGCCATTTTATAGCTACCGATGTTTGAACAGTTAAGTTGTGTGGCTTACTTAAGTCTTACATAGTCGGAAATGACAATAAAGCATAAGCACCTACCACAATTATTTTAAGAGCTATTTGAATTCGGTTTGAATATAATTTAGGTATCCTACATTTTCTTCTTCTATACCACCAACCACAACGGACGACCCATACGCAATTATGTCATTTAATTTTAAAATAAGCTTACCATTTTCCACAAAGCTACACACACCAAGTACCACAGCAGTGGTTATAAAAATCGCAAAAATCTAGCCATAGATATGTCAAGCAATACATATTTTAGTTTTATTGGGATTTTCCTTACGTACAAATAACATATACCTAAGTAAATTTTGAAGTGTATTTGAAGTGTAAAAAATTGCAATCAATCTTTCATGATACAAAGTAAGTTCATATTAATAAAAATATTATTCCTTGCACAAAATACAGTCTAAGTAACTTTCACTTTGAGATGAATTTGTTTTGTTAGTGTGATAATTTTATTGAGACTATTTTGGACGAAGAAGGAGAAAGCATAAGCGTGCGTTTCAGTTTTATCTTAAGGTCCAAGTTGTTCGAGATTAAAATAAAGCCGACTCAGCTGAATGGCGATAGATCCTCGCCGCGTGGAACTTAACTTCCCTAAACTTCCTCCTATTGAACACGGCTTTAAGAATTAAACCCCAGATTTTTTTACTTCCAACTTCTTAAAAACTCCATAGGTAGTTTGCCATTGGAAACGAATAAATTTTCTGAAGCGTTCTGTTTTGTGTATCGTTCGGAGTTCTTTGAAGTTGGAAACCAATGAGACTGTTACGTTTCGAGTTTTTGTAGAACGCCGACTATGTTCATTTGAGGAGAAAATCCAGTTAGAAGTGGAGCGTGTCGCGTATTTATAAAGTATTGGGGATGTTTTGAATCATAATTGGGTGGAGAGGAGAGGTCGTCGGCATGTTGAACGAAATGAATATTATGTTTTACTTAAAGCTTATTTCTAACTTAGAAAATTACTTACGTTTTATTCGTAAATATTTTATTATTGAATCTTTTCTGTTGGCCAAAATTTCAAGTTTTTGTTATAAGATTTTTTTATGAGCTAAAATGAGCTTATTTACACATGGTCTAAGTAAAGCAAAGGAAAATTTTAGTAGGAAAGTTAAATTGCAAGTGGCAACGTTAGACCAGCGGCAAGTTGAGGGTACTCTCTGCAAGTCTAACACTAAGTCAGCAGACCTAACTAAATGAATATCAAGTTTGCTGCTTCCGTAAATTTGCCAGTTAACAAGAGAATCCCAAACAGGGCGAATTCTTCATTTAAGTTGATAATTAGAATACTTATTGCATTAAAGTTATCCAATCTTTTTCAGTCACTAAAAAAGATACACTTCGTATTAGGGTCACTACATGTTTCTTAATAACGGCGTACATTACAACTTCTTTCAAGGGTATTATATCAGTAGAAATAGCACAATTCGGAATAACGTTTCTGTGACATGCAGATAAAATGAAATTAAAGTTAATGCATAAACATTTTTCCATTTTGACAACAGGATCTTAAACTGTGTTACCTATAGGATCCTGTATTCCCAATTTACTGCAGTTTTAATCAAAAGTGAGGAATTTGCAATTCCACATATGTGTCTATCTATGTGTCTGTCTATGTGTCTACTATGTGTCTACTAGCTAGCTGGTACTAACTTTATTTACTACACCCAAGCGCTAATCAGCCATTACCAACCATTACAATTATTTATACCTATCAACTTTTAATTAATCCAACCACCTAAAACCCATTAAACATGATTGACTATATTTTGAATATTCGCAACCTTTCCAAGAGGACAACAAAATATATTTTAATATGTTTTCTATTTTAAAGCTTTCACGGATATTTACGACAACCAAAAACCCCGTTTTAAATGACAATAATTCAATTAATTAGTTATAATAATCAGCATGAAGCCCTCGAGCTCATGTCAAGAGGAATAAAAATATTTAGTGATCAAAACACCAATGTAAGTTTGTCCATTTGACTGAGTGCCCTCTATTTTGCATTTTAGAATTGCCAACAACAAATACATTGACTTTTACGTTCATTTCAATGTAAAATGTTAGCTAGTTTAAATTCACAGAGGCTTTTAATAGTATTGTGGTGGATCGGACGAGGCCGCCGGCCATTTGCGGTGCGTCTGCTCCGATGGGGTGGGATATGCTGGAACACCGAACTAACTTATACGTATAAATTATTGAACCAAAATTAAATAAAACGTTTTTTTTTTTTTAATATGAATTACCTACTTTATAACAATCCAGAATATTTTTCGAAATTGAAAACTGAAAGACAACAAACAATCACACAGAATGATTTATAATTACTTTTGCTCTTTGAATCAACCCTAATCAATATGGATTACACAATGGGTTTATCTTTTTAAATACACTTGCTTTTAAATACCCTCTCTTTTCTCTTTATAATACGGAAGCTTTTCGCCGCCCATCTTGTAACCTTTTATTTAGATATCTTCCATAACACACACAATGTAGGGCATGTAGTAACAACGCCAAACGTTAGCGAAGTATTTAACAAAGTGGAATTATTATTCTAAAGAGTATAAATTCAAGGCGATTAGAGCCCTCAGAGGGAAGGGTCCTCAGTATTACACAGTTAAAGTTCCAAATTACAGTGTCGTGTAAATAAATTGTGACCTCCTTCCGTTCCCTCTCGGTTTAGGAATAGGACACACTTTAAATGTCTCATTGTCTCATTAGCGGGACTTTCCGGGACACAGGTGATACTGTTTGATAAAGATCTGACTGATACATTTTTATCCATCGATTGCAAAGCTAAGGTTAAAATTGTGACTGATGTAGATTTAACAAGTATGTTAATGACATTTCTGTCTTGGCGTACGATTTAAGTCGTTGAAAATATCTCAATAACTCAAAATACGCATTGACACTTGATAATTTCGTTCGTTGAAGAGAATTGTAAATTGGGGGGAACACCCAAAAATTACGAATTACTTATTCCCGAATTTGAAAATACTGAATTTGAAAACTACGAAATATTGTAATTTCGAAATTTTTAAATAACGAATTATAAAAATTACGAAATTTTAAATTCCTAATATTATAATCACGAAGATTTGTTATTCTGATTGTTAAATATACGAATGTTAAAAATTACGAATACTTTATTATACGAAAATTAAAAAACCGATCTTTTATAATCACGAAAAATTAAAATCCCGATCGGAAATGTGATAATTCGTGATTTAGAAAAAAGCTTAATAAAGTTCATGGTTGAAAGAAAAATAGAACCCGAATATAATAGGTTAAAGTACCTGATTAGTTCTGGTTTTATAGTTTAGGATGCATGTAAGGATTTTTTGGCAAAAATACTACAGGAGCGGGTGCGAGCGAAGCGAGCACGGGACTTCTGGGCACCCCGACACGGATAGGTTAGGTTCGAAGGGTATGGCAGAAAGGAGCGCGGCGAGCGGAGCGAGCCCGCTCGTTCTGCCATACCCTTCGGGGTTAGGTTGACATGAATGCATGCCTGCTTGCATGCATGCATGCTTGAATGCACGCTTGCTTGCGCGCTTATTTGCACGCTTGCTTGCTTGCATGCTTGCTTGCTTGCTCGCTTGCTTGCTTGCTTGCTTGCTTGCTTGCTTGCTTACTTGCTTGCGTGCTTGCTTGCATGCTTGCTTGCTTACACGCTTACTGCAAGCAGCAGGCGTTTAATAATATTTCCTAATATTTGATTACTTGTAAGTAAAATTCGGGATTTTGATTTTCGGAATATTAAAACTTCGGGATTCGTAATTTTGAATATTCGATATACCAAAAAATCGTACATTTGAAACATCGAAATTATAATATTCGGAAAATTGACTTTCGTATTTGTTATAAATCGGTTGTTTGAAATTTCGTTAATTAACTATTCGTCATTTTCACTATTCGGAAATTTTAAATTCGGAATTGTGAATCATTCGGAAGTATGAAATTCGGAATTTTAATAATCGTCATTTTCAAATTCGTAAATAAATTATTCGGAATTATGTAGTGTACTCGTAAATTGGGTCTATTTATTTAGTCGTACCTAAAGGTAACAGACAACTGATGTTTCAGATCCGTCATGTAAGTAGGTACTAAATTATAAGACGATATTTACAAACACTAACACAAGGTATGATTTAAACTTACTAAATATCAAACAGAAACTAGTATAGTTCTACAGCGTCTAGCGAATCAGTATATTTATATTACGGGACATATAACGGTCTTCGGACGACATTTCCGGGACATTTCGTGTAGTCCCGGCATTACGTTGTTCGTTGCTCCTGTCCTGTTCCAAATTCAAGAGACAATTATGACGTTTGATAGCGTCTCTTTGAAGTTCTCGCAGGAGTTCCCCAGGGAGAGTGAGCAGCCGATTACGAGGGAATAATTATTTTATAGATATTGCTTTTGATTCTTGTGTAACGATTCCATAATTAAAATTTGATTAGGCCCGTTATTTATGGTATTTTTTTACATAATATTGAGCCTATTATAGTTCTAATTTAAGTCGTTTTATATGTTATTTATAACTATAAAATATAACTTGAGAACGGCTTTACCGATTTCATTCATTTTTGCAAATGTGCGGCGCGTAGAGCGTTTTATTTCATAAGAAACAGTGGCAGCAATATTTTTCTGGACGCGCCGCCGCGCGCCGCGCCGCTCCGATGCCGCGACGACGCGCCTCTCCGCTGCAGTGTCGCTCTAGTGCGTTTTCACCTTTATCCCATTAGATCTGTCATTACCGCCTGCATTCTCCCGGATCTGTCGGAGTGCAGTTGACAAATCCTGTATACCTCCAGCCATTTGCCAACGTGCACTGCACTTAATTAATTGAACGTCCAGGCCAATCTTGCCGCAGTTTGTCTTTACACCTATAAATAAATAGTGACATGAATTCGGGTTAAATGTAACCCGCTTATTCATAAACATTTAAGGTAAACAATATTACTGGCCCTTTCCAACACTTCAATGTGTCGCAAAACCCACTTATCAAGTTTTCCTGAACGATTGCTTGCTAATCATGTAGGCTTAATTTAAATCTCGTGTGAAGGTTGGTCCGAAACCATCCAAAATTTCTTGTCACTTATTTTATTTCATTTTATTGTATTTATTTTTGTTTGTGCGAGTATCGATCTTATTTTGAATAAAGAGCAACGATTATAATAAAATGTCTTCTCTATGTATTAGGTTTTCTAAAAGCATTTTGTCATTGTTAAATTGGTGAAACGATTATTGTAAAATCTATTTTAATTTAAATCAATGAATAGTAAGTAAATTACCGGATAATTTTGTATCGGATATGACAATAGACCATCGACAAGCGATAATTCACTGAAATTAATGTTAGGCTCTGCGGGCGGGTAATTAGTAATTTGTTAGAATCAATGAATGCTATGAAAACGTATCGGTTTGTTTGATGTTATACAAAATAGTTATTCTCTTTGTGGGTTTATTATCCTACTAGTATGGTTTAATACTACTCTTATAATTAATATTAATCCGTTACTCAAGGACGTTAGAAATTAGTAATATATTACTAGCACAGGAGGATTTAAGCCGATTTCCTTAATGATCCGTCTCACTAAAAATTAAATTGAAAAACAATTGAAGCCCATAATATCACAATACGAGTATAATGTGCTCATCACACGAATGTTTGTCCTGGGCGGGATTCGAACCCACGACCCTGTACTTAGTACGCCAGTCGTACTACCAACTAGGCTACGGGGCCAGCAATATAAACTGGTAGTCATTCTAAATAGGCTAAATAGTTGTGGAGAGCTCTCTGTCATAGCCCAAAGCAGCTGGTCCAATATATCGCAACCTTTATTAACAAAGTTATATGAGGGTCCATGTTTGTCGTAAAATTTAATAGAAACAGCCCCCTGCGAATTTATGCGGGATTGTAATACTTGCTAATCTTATTGGGCTCATGAATTTTGCCGAACAAAAATATTCGAAATATTCGATGTGTTATTATTTCATTTTGGCGAACACGTGGCTTTGATGGAGTTTCAATAAAGGTTTGAATCGATCCTGCGGCTATATTCATGTGTTATGGTGACTTTCCAGTCACTTTGAAACTGTGAGATATATCAGATATTTGATCTCCGGGCTGATGTATACCAGCCATTATTGTTGCACTGGAAGTTCGCAGCGGGACAAAGTTTTGACGTAACGAATATCATGTCAACTTGTAACCGAAGAGCTAGGAAAATCTTCACGCTTTACTTTTAGTACTATCGGTATTCTGATTGTAAGCAACATATAATAATATGGAGTTGGGATTGCTATATTTCAAAGTTCTAAGTATTTATTTTTAACTTTAGGATATTTACGTCACTTAGTTAACCCACATTTCCATATTCTTTTGTGGCGAGTTTAGAAATTTGGCTGTCTTCTGTGGAGAAGAACTCGCCGGAAAAAGCTCCACAGGCGTTGCATGTTTTCAAAATATTTACAATTTTATTAATATAACAAAGAGTGCAAACGAAATATACAAGAGGAAGGAAATCAGTCGAAGTAAAAAAACTAAACTATAATAACCAATCACAACCGGCAATCGACTAGAGCAGACCTGTCCCCCTCTCTCTCACAAAGGTAGTAACCTTAGAGTATAAATAGAAAAAATTCTGGGAGGGATAGAGTACGCCTAATCGAGTATGAACCGTAAGCACGGATATGAACAGTCCGAATATCTTCAGCGCGTTCGTTTAGTATCAAATGGTTATCGGAGCTGATTATTTTTCCCGGTGAAAATAAGAAATTAAGTAGGAGAACATTTTGAAATGTGCAGTGATAAGTTGCAAACATGACTCGAGGAACAAATCAAAAAAGAAAAATGTTATTGATTTCACCGCCCATACAAAATCTGCCAAAATTTGCTTACGCTTGACATAAAGGCAACGGAGCGATGCGCGTGCTCTATGTATATTTATTCTCTAAGGTAGTAACAAACCTTGTTGGAAATCTTACACCCTTGCACGTAGTAATATACACTAAAGCCGGACAGATTCCAGACAGTTGAGGCGCCGATAATAGGCGGACTGTAATGTACGGTCACGTTCATAAGTACAGTCATGTCACGTGCACCTATACTTTAAATTAACTTATTTTCCAAAAGCATTTGTGATATATCATTTGAAGTAAAATATAGAGTTCCTTACACTGTATACGTAACACACAAAATTAAGAATAACAAGCATTTGGGAAATAAGTTATTTGAAAGTATAAAAACACGTGATATGACTGCACTTATGAACTTGGCTGTACATATACATCGCACACACACACACACTCGCACTACATTATGCCAAACGCAATTTACTGATTTTTCGCACATTTCTTAGAAGCGACGCCATTGTTAAGCTTCAATATTCCTTCAATTCTTTATTGATGACAATCTGTCCGGCTACTACCTATTTTAGATAATTAATTATACATATAAATCTTTATGAAAATGAAAAAGAAAAAAGATTTAAAGTATCTAAAACATGTGCACCTGCCTGCAATCTATTATATTTTTTCTGCAAAAATAATAATTTAAGCCGCATCGGTTGTAATATTTAGTCTGTCCGGCAACTACCTATTCTAAAGTCCTTGCTTAGATCATTAATTATACATATAAATATTTATGAAAATGAAAAAAAAAAATTAAAGTATCTAAACATGTGCACCTGCCTGCAATCTATTATAATTTTTCTGCAAAAATAATAATTTAAGCCGCATCGGTTGTAATATTTAGCGCTACTTGTGTCGGTGGTCGAGCCGATAAGAAGCATCTCCCGTCCTCTTGAGCCGATATTAATGTACTCGGGTGGTCTCCAGAGGATTGGCCCCGTAATTACTGACCGGTTGTCATGTAAACGGTAATAGGCCACGAGGAGGATTACTATTATTACTAATAATGGATTTATTCGTGTTATCATCGTTCGAAAAAGAACCACACCCTGTTTTATAACGGTCTAGCTTTCCACCGCGGCTCCTCCGTCCACGTTAACAGTTTTTCCCGAGAGTATGAGGCGTTTTCCCGCGGTAAAAGGTAGCCTGTGTTACTCAGGCTAAATGTCGCTTTCTAATGGTGAAATAATTTTTGAAATCGGCACTGTAGTTTTAGAGTTTATTCATTACGTACACACACACAATAATACAAATCTTTACTCTATGTAAAATTAGTATGATTTGTTATACAAATCGTTTAATACTGTGTGAGATATTCTCCACTCACATTTTGTTAACAGCTCATATATGATTTTTTTTTAATTGACCTATGCTTGATTCGAAAAAGTACGACGGATCAAGCTTACGAATGGAAGTCAACAGCCCTAGCTACTTGGCCACCGACGCTCACCCACATATCTATATTTATTTTATATTTATTGCATTACGTCAAATTTGCGAGCGTCGGATTAACAAAATTCCTTGGACGAAACAAATTCTGATAATTATCTACTTTTAGGAGTTGTTTTCTTCTTCATACTGTTGCTTCTACCACTATAAAATAATAATAATGATAATAGAAAAAAAAAAACCTTTTGCTCCGTTTATTATTATTGTTATTGAAACATACATAATATCATACATAAATAAACGATATACCTACGTAAATAGATATAACGACGGTAAAATAAAGAAAAATAAATAAATATTATATAATTCTATACGATATAAAAAAATAAAAATAAAACAATAAATAGATAAATAAGTCATTAAAGCCAAAAGCGCATGATTTTATAACATCTAACCTGTTACTGGCTCATCTAGTAAAGCTTATCTGTGTTACTGTGCTCCGATAGTGTAATATTATTGAGTGTACTACCTACATCTATTAAAAAAAAATGAAAATTGCTACGCTCATTGTAAATTTTAGTTATAAGTGAAATTGTTATAATTTCTCATGTAATTGAATTTTCTGTGAATTCTTTTGAGAATAAAGTCTTTAAACATATACTTATTAAGATTTGTCCCTTTAGGAGAGGTTTGTCGTAACATAATTGTCCCTTATGTTTTTCAGGAGGATGGAAAATGTGATGTTATCTAATTATTAGTTCCAGCACCAACAACGTTCCGTTCTACAGTATTACAGGATCTAATGGTTTTACAAACGAACATAAATCTACTTAAAGGTTGCCTGGCAGAGATTGCTATCTTAGCAATAAGGCCGCCTTTGGCTTTTGTATGTGTTTTGTATTGTTTTATTGTGTACTGTTTGTTTTGGTGTCAATAAAGTATATTTGTATTGTACTGTATTGAACTTATGAAACGATTTTTAAAAGAGAAAATCGCTAATCATAGAGAAACTTTTTTTTTCTCTTGCTTAGGTATTCTTGTTGCCAAAACAAAGTTTTATAGTTCATGGAAGCCGAACAATGTTTTCGTACGTCGTCGCTACCGTTTCTTGGAGTCCGTATAAAATACTCCTTCTGAGAATACATCACAAATCACAATTTGATTGTCACCACTTTTCCTTAGTGGAGGAAGCCATTCTGCGGAGTGACTATTCATCTTCGTAAGTGCCCCTTTTATTAGCCTGATGGCTTTCGGATGAAATATGCAAAACTATATCCCATTTAGAATAATTCACTTGAAAGAATATTCTAAATGGGATATAGTTTAGGGATATAGTTTGCTTTGCTTGATAGATTTATTTTTTAATAGCATTCATGCCTTTTCGATCTTATTTGGATAATTACTAACTAATCTTTAATAATTTAATAATTAAATACTTTATTTGTACTTAGTTGCTAAATAATGTGTAAAAATATCTTATAGGTAAGAATTACATGCAAACTCCACACTGGGCTTAGCCAGTATTGTGGCAGGCCTAAAAACCGTTACAGGTAAGGCCTTAATAGGTACGTAAGAGGATAAGGGAGGGTAAGTGGATTAGAAAGTGTTTTTATTTTATTTCTATACACATTATACGACATTTGAATTATAGATTTTTGTTAATACTTAACATTTCTTTATTTATATTTATGAAAAAACATTAGTAATGATACTTTTGTTTTGCACAATATTTACTTAAATCGACAGAAAATTGCACGTGCTTCATGTTGAATTTACTAGACTCTATTAATACTCAGACAGCTTTTAAGAAGGAATTGATATTATCATATGGCCATTGACTCAGGGCAAACAACATCGTGTTGGAATTTGTGGTTCGGAATCATGATGTTTTCTTAAACCCGAATATCCGAATCTCGTCTCAACTCAGGGAGACAAGGAAGATTAAAATAAGGAGCTGAAAAGCTAAGTGCCTCCGACTAAGTGCAGTTAGCGCAAAATTTCACAAAATTTAAATTAAGCTCGCGGAAGAGCGAATACCTAATGGACTTTAGCAGATCTCAGATTTCCAAAACAATAAACAGTAAACAGCGCGCTCAAAACTTTAGTTATCTCATTGCGGGTGTCGTTTATTTTGGACCCAAGTAGGTACTTACGGCCCATTTAGGACAAAAAAGAAATAAAATTTTCTATTTCCGTTTAATCCGTTCGAATTTTAATGTACTTAAAGAATATTTGTATCGTATTGTATTTTGAGTCTGATTTTTATAACATTTAAAAATTCAGTCAAATCGTGCGGGTAATGATGATTTTCGAACTTACTTTGCGTTATGTTCTAAAACCGCAAAACGTGACATTCATATGAACCATGTAAGTATGTTCTTACTACAACTGGAAGAAATCCCTTATGGGATAAGTCCGCTTTTGTCAATTGTCCTGTATATGTTGTCTTCTATGTATTTATGTGCAGTAAAGTGTTTACAATCAAACAAGCAATTTGAAAAACGGTGGTAATATTTTGTGTTCATTCATGCATTGTCACAAATATTAAGAATTGAAGATAGAAAATAAACTTCAGTCAGTTTAAAAGATACATTCTTTTATAAGTACTTTATAATGAATGGGGTCGTAATAAAGCATAATATTTAAATTTCCATTTCGTCCCAAATGGGCCGAAAGTACGGGACGAAATGGGAAGGATTCCATTAATTTTGGGGTCAAGTTGCACGGACGAATCAGCTTCCTCACTCGTTTTAATATCCAGCAGTTGTAGATTGTAGAGTTGTTGCAAATTCAAGCTAATGTAAGCGCCAGGTAATCTAGGTGTTTACCTCATGTTAATTAAACAATCCCGCTGGGATTGACTAATGGAATACGAACACATATTTCGAGAACAAACAAACAAACAAACAAATATGCCGATGCCGATATGAGAACCGTTTCAAAAATATGCAATTGCGTGAAAAATTAAATAGTAAATTAGTTGCGCTTTTAATTGATTATAACTATTTTCTTGTGGAAAAACGAGACCCCCAAACTAGCGTCTTTCGAGCGTAGTCGTCGTGCGTCGTCAGCTAGGCGAGTGAAACAAAAGACGGACGCAGATGATTGTATGCGCGACGCTTGAAAGATGCTAGTGTGGGGGGTGTCTAAGTGACCTATACATTAATTCAGTGCCTCGTCTACCTATCTGTTTGTTGTTTATTTTAGCCTGAAAGTCAAATAAAATGACAAACAAACTAACAGTCAAAATAGTAACCTACGTATTTTTTTGAAACGTAAATGTTCTGCGATTAAAAAACTAATATTGTATGTTATTTTAGTTTCCAGTTCCCATTAAACTACAGCCATCTTTATCTCAGTTAAGCTGCGCCCCAGTTCTGAGGATTTGTGCGAGGCCTGTACATTGGTTAGGCTGGTTAATAGCTGTATAAGCACAATGATACAATATTCAATTAAGCCATATCTGGCGCCACATTGAATCAATTAGAGGTTAGGGTAAATTAACCATTGTGATGATTTATATGAAACTAAGGGTTTTAATATACCCTATATTATATTATAAAATAGACTCTAAGTTTAGACTTGTCACAAATGGTTAATTACTTTTTGGACAGATAACGTCTCGTCTGTTTACGTATTAAAACGGAAAAAATATCGTAGGTACGTATGTTCTTACTACAACTGGAAGAAATCCCTTATGGGATAAGTCCGCTTTTGTCAATTGTCCTGTATATGTTGTCTTCTATGTATTTATGTGCAGTAAAGTGTATACAATCAAACAAACAAATTAGAAAAACGGTGGTAATATTTTGTGTTCATTCATGCATTGTCACAAATATTAAGAATTGAAGATAGAAAATAAACTTCAGTCAGTTTAAAAAAATATAAAGTTAGGTAGCGTAAATAATTACGACCCGCGTTACTGTTATTAATATGTAGATTCATTATAAAGTACTTATAAAAGATACATTAATAGTCTACTGAAGAGAAAAGGACACTATTTAGTATTCTCTATTGGTTTGGATAATTTCTATCACCTATGAATTTCTTCGCAGAAGTGCAAAAATCTTAAACGAATCGGTACGAATTAAATCAATAGTCACTTCACCATCGCCACTCTTGCATAATCCAAGAAAGCTACTTCGATACTGTTTTGTATATAAAAGAAGAAGAGAATCAAAGAGTTAACTTCAAAGAATCTTTTGTATTATAAAGAACAGCAAAAAGTATAAAAATATCTCTACTGACAATAGCGTAAACTTTTCTAGGTTGTTAAGCTCTGCTTATTCCATTCAGACAAATTGCAACAACAATGCTTGCTAGTTACCTCCTGTCCTTTATTTCCCTTTCCAATTATTGTATACTTAACAACGCCGTTATTGAAATGCACAGCAGTTGGATCATTCCAATTTGCGGGCCAATCATAAAACAGGAGTTTCCATTGTTCGCCCAAGGAAATATAATTCAATTTAGGACCTCCGAATCTCGTTTGCATGAGTTTGCATTTTTAAGTTGGATTGGGACAGATTTCAAGAATTTTGACAAGTTGACGTCCTACTGGGAGCCCTGAGGGCTGATAGTCCTGAACTACGACGCCCAATAACAGGAATTCTAAATATAATATATAACTTTCAACCAAAGTACTCATTCCATTTAAGCGAACTCCCCGACTTTCTAATTTGGATCAGGTCAGTGGAGAAATACGTCCCAACATTCATAGCAAGTTTGAAATTTTTGCGAAAGTAAAAATGAAATAATGTGAACGAAAACGGAACAAGAAGCTGATGAAGTATTTTTCATTGTATAAAGCGGTACTTTTTTCCGGTTCAACGCCTTTGTGAATTTATTTTTAATATTCATAATCTTTGGAGAAATATTGAATTTTGGAACAAAAGTTGTTTTGTTGAATTGCGATTACGTGTTAAATTGAGCAATAATTGAGTTTATAATCATTTCGCTTTGAAATAAAATTACACACTGAGTAAATAAATAGTTTTTCTTATTTATTTATTGCAAAAGAAAGTAAATTTGACAATCAATCTAATTCTATTCTCTTATGTTATCTTGAATAAACAAATAACTTGTTAACTTAATTATTTGTAAAATACATTCGAAATTATCTAAAAATCCTGCACATCAGTAAAATACTTTTTAGTTGTGTCTTAAAATATTAAGTTTCTTAAAATAATATATATGTATATTTGTATCATATTGTACAGTATAAATAATGCTTTTTAGTGAAATAATTGTGTTTCATTTAAACTAAGTATAACAATATAGTGTCGTAGAATGCAATCAAAACAATTGCTCTGAAGCTGCGACGAAAAGTGCGAGCGCCGCCGCCGGCCGGCATGCCTGAAGCCAAGTCGAATACAAAATTCACTATTTGAAATTCAAAATAGCCGCCATACTACGGATCCGAGCAAGAATATCTCTCATGATTCTTTAGTCAAATAAAATAAGTCGAACGAGACATCTGAATGCCAATTCTGTTGGCTCAGTTAAGTCATATCTGTGTCTGAATTAACATTCTGAATATTTAAGCTCGAAATATGATTTGAATATTGGTCCTGTTACCTGATTTGAAGAAAGTGTTGGATAATGTATGAAACTTGAGTCAAAGTATGAACAATGCCTAATCTTATGTTTGAAATCTCTTCAATAAAACCTCTGTGTATTTATTTCATCATTCATGTTCCATATCAAAGTTTTTTAGATCGGACGGATCGATATTCAAAAGAAGCCTCTTTAGTTTAAGCCTAATAACAAGCTACTGTCAGTATCACTTTTTGCTCACCTATTCTGTTTTTAAATCTAAAAACCAAAAAAGCTGGCTTCCTCTGTTCTTGTCTGTTTTGGCCATCTAAATAAGCTGAAAATTAGTCAACCTAGGCGCATAGAAAGAGTTTCCTGCTTTCTTGTTTGCAAGCTTTTTGATCGCCAACAGCGACTCCACGGAGCGCAATATAAAACCTCGAAACATCAACAGATTCAGCAGTGTAGCCCTGTTCATCTCGCTATGATACCACAATCCCTCGATATACAAACTTCGTATGTCACCAAACTCACCGATGTCAACGGCAAAGTGCAAGAGATCAGCCAGAATTTCTAGCTAATGGTAGGCATTATTGCCTAGCCTTTGGTCTGCTAGCTTGGCTGCGTCCAGATATCTTGTTGAAGCCCTTAAAAGGTCAGAATATCACCAGACTCACCGATATCAACGGCGTGCAGCAAGTCAGCCAGCATCTCAGGCTCGTGGCGTGTGATGTTCAGCTGGTTGTCTGCCAGATTATACGAATCCAGCTCCTCAAGAACCGAAACTTACAGCTTTAACACCACCGTCCCTTCGATATACCATCATCAGACTTACCGAAGTCAGCGGCAGCATGCAAGAGATCAGCTAGCAGCTCAGGCTCGTGGCAGGCGATAGTGAGCTGGTCTTCTGCGATGCTGGCCGCGTCCAGCTCCCCAGGAGTCGCTACTTAAAGCTTTAGCACCACTGTCCCCTCTATAAACTATCACCAGACTCACCGATATCTGATTAGCCATCATCCAACTCCCCGAGAACCGAATCCCACAGCAGCAGCGTCACCGTTCCTTTGTGTATAAGCAGCGTATAGACTCACCGATGTCAGCGGCGGCGTGCAGCAGATCAGCCAGCAGCGAAAGAACCGAATCCCACAGCTGCAGCGTCACCGTCCCTTTGGCCTCGTTTGCGGAGACGCGCGGCGTCACGCGGCGCCTGTGGCGTCCCATACTGTTTGAGACGCGCGGACAATCCAAATGTATAGAACGCCGCACGCGCCGCGCTACGCCACGCGTGTCCGTAAACGAGGCCTTTATGTATAAGCAGTGTATAGACTCACCGATGTCAGCGGCGGCGTGCAGCAGATCAGCCAGCAGCCAAAGAACCGAATCCCACAGCTGCGGCGTCACCGTCCCTTTATGTATAAGCAGTGTATAGACTCACCGATGTCAGCGGCGGCGTGCAGCAGATCAGCCAGCAGCCAAAGAACCGAATCCCACTGCTGCAGCGTCACCGTCCCTTTGTGTATAAGCAGCGTATAGACTCACCGATGTCAGCGGCGGCGTGCAGCAGATCAGCCAGCAGCGAAAGAACCGAATCCCACAGCTGCAGCGTCACCGTCCCTTTGGCCTCGTTTGCGGAGACGCGGGGCGTCACGCGGCGCCTGTGGCGTCCCATACTGTTTGAGACGCGCGAACAATCCAAATGTATAGAACGCCGCACGCGCCGCGCTACGCCATGCGTGTCCGTAAACGAGGCCTTTATGTATAAGCAGTGTATAGACTCACCGATATCAACGGCGGCGTACACTAGATCAGCCAGCAGCCAAAGAACCGAATCCCACAGCTGCGGCGTCACCGTCCCTTTATGTATAACAGCTGCAGCGTCACCGTCCCTTTGTGTATAAGCAGTGTATAGACTCACCGATGTCAGCGGCGGCGTGCAGCAGATCAGCCAGCAGCTCAGGCTCGTGGCAGGCGATGGCCAGCCGGTCGTCTGCGAGCCTGGCCGCATCCAGCTCCCCCGGAGCCGCCTCCCGCAGCTGCAGCGCCACCGCCCCCTCCCCGCCCACCGCTGCGCTGTACATCAGCACCGCCCGGGGAGAGAACGTGGGCAGCGGCAGACGGGCTGATTGCACCTGCAACAAGGGAAATTCTTCAAGTGCTTGTCGAAGTAAAAAGAGTTAGTCAGGAATTTTCGGATATTTAGTCAGTTACATGTTTTTTTTCTGGTGACTTCCCTGTGACCAAAATACAAGATATTTTTTTTTAAACCATCTGTTACCATTTTTTCTTCTTATTTTTTTAGGTATTAATGAAGTTAAATCTGAGCTTCCAGAAAATAAATAGTGGCGTTTGCCTGTGTAAGTAACAGCAACTGCGATCCCCAATGATCTCTTGCCAAGCGATCTTAGCAATTTTAAAGGAGTTTTAGCCCAACAGTGCTTGATTGCAATCTTTAGAAGATAGCCATTCTTTGAATCAATTAGTATTTACCTAATATTTACACTAACAACTTAAAAGCTCTTAATTTTGTCCCTTCTACATGTATATCTAGTTTCCATTCCAATTATTTGTAGAAACAACCAGTGAGTAAGAAGTCTGTGTCTACAATAATACAATCAATATCCGTTTTACACACAATTCATGTTATAGTTGAAATCGGCTTAGTATTGATGATAAAACATAATAGCGCTAGCAATTTGTGGTATTAATGAAGCTGGAAGTCATTATGGGATGGTAAATCAATCACCGTGTGTATTAAAACAGTACCGCTGGCTGTATGGAGGCTGTATAAAGGACATAATCAAAGCTATTACGCGTCGGCGTCACGTGCACGCCACGTGACTAGTCTCGGAAAATAGGCGCCTATAAAAGCTAGTTACGTTAAGTAGATGCGGGCGGGTTGTTGAAACTCCTTTTATATTATCATATTTTTAATGGTTTTATTAGTAGTAATAGCATAATTTTGGGTTCTGGAATTTTAGCTCAAATTTTTAACCTATATTCTTATTAGCTTGTTCGCCCACGTTTATAGTTTATTCTGAAATAGAGGTATGTATTTAACCGCGGCAAATTGTCTCCTTACTTAAATCTCGCTACGTTAGGACGTGAAAGAAGGAAAATATACAGTTTCACATTTAGAAATATTGATCAAACGACAAACACGTTTGAGTTCCACACTCAAAAAGGAAATATTGTGTAGGTACTTATAGGATCACACGAGTCTGTCGTCTGTCCGTCCGTCTTTAAGAGCCAATTTGAAACTTTGAGACTTGTCGAAAAATATTGTATGCTTGCCAGACCAGATTAAAAAGTCGACCTAACCTAACCTAACACTTATTATGGCGTCGCGTGGTCGTAAGATTGAGGCAGGTAAATGTCTTCCAAAATAATACAATATTATTGGCAGTAAGTAACAGAATTCACTTGGGTAACCAACTAAGTATGTAAAAAAAATGGGGAGGTTTCAGTGATATAGTCATCCATATGAGTACAACCCACTTTCATCAATAGTACCCTAATTTCAACTACCATGCCACCAAACCCCGCTTCTAATATTTAAACCATGTATTTTGCAACATGGATCCGTTCCTGCGCCGCAAACTCTATTTATTTGTCACGCGCGAGCGCTCGCCAGTAATTATCGCTCGGCATTGTTGTCGCGCCGCGGGAGCAGATTATAATGCGATTATACCGTGATGGAGTATCGCTAAGTATCGTTAACGACACGACGAGACGCGCGCTTCTCGCGGGCCACACACATGTGCTTCCCACCCAAACTTCTATCGAGCAACGGTTTAGAATTTCTAGTTTGGGATAATTTTGTGACGTCGATGGGTGATTTAATGACGTACGATGAACTATCTAGACGCAAACTAGCTTAATTCTTATTGTATTTTGTAAAAGTGACGGTCTCGAAGCATAGTGTTGCGGGTAGGCATAGAGCAAACATTCGTGTGATGATTGCTAGTGTATGCCTTGCTGTATTTATATCTGTAGAAGAGTATATTAGCCGACAGGCTGTAGTTTGGAAGGTATGCGAAAACATGCCACTTAAATTAAGCTGAATTTGACAGCTGCGTTGCTTATTTTAAATATCATTCATTCAAAATTAAATTCATTCATCTCCCAAACTTTTCGATTTCCATAAGAATGAAAGAGACCAATAACTTAAATTTAGAGATTTTAGCGGCTACGCAGGAAATGAGGCCAAAACCATTGGATAAGCGTGTCTTTTTAGTATTTACTATTTATTAAATCGTCACATACACCCATGCATGTAGAGTGCACTACGTGTATCTCTGGTCCTAAACATAATATAATGTAGCTACGCGTATGAAAGATGAGGAATATGCCAGGTCTCACAACGCACCGTATAATAACATACCTACGGGTTGATTGTGCGTGATGACGTATTCGGTTTCCAATTGAGGCGCTCTCGAGGGAGGGATAATCTTGATGGAGCCTGCTGAAGCAAGCAAGCGGAATATCATGAACAGAATACACCCCCTCACAGGAATTCACTATCAAGCCAACTATAATATTATGCCAAAAATGTACCTATCCTATTATTATAAATCCGAAAGTAGCGGTCTATCTGTCTGTTTCTTTCGCTTTCACGACAACAAAACCGATTTTGATGAAAATTGTTACGGAGATAGAAAAGGGGAAAATACTGCATTATTACGGGAAATACTGTTAAGCGTTAATGCTGGCGGAGCCGCGGGGCGAAAAGCTAGTAATTTATATTTAGGTTTTATTTTATGCTATATTAATTTTACATTTACTACAGTTTTAATAAAATGTATAACTTATCCTATTCATCGTTCGAAGCTCGTGTGTTCAGAGTAAATTTATCTGCTACTTTAAATATCCCAATAAAACACAAAACAGCGTAAATCCAAAATGAATTGTTGTTTATAAAATAACAAACAAGCGTAATTTTGCAAAACGAGAACCTAAAATTACACTATCTGTATCAAAATCGGGATACCCCCGGTCCAACAGCAATTAAAGTCCCGTAGAGCTTGCACCATTTGCATCCCCAACCAGGGACCAGTTTGATTTGGTCAAAGTTGAATTTGGTCCCATATTTTATTATTATTTTTTAGTCATGTTATCAGTTCATAAACATCAGTAATACCGTTCTGAGCTCGTAATAAAGTACCTATTAGAGCCTATCTAAAATTGGACTTAATTCTCCTCTAAATACAATTACAAGACCTGATTTAATTTTAATTTTATTCATTTATACTTTTTCTCTTTATGTGACCAAAGTCAAGTATTATAAAATACCAGAAAATGAATCTAAAAAAATGCCGTTATATTAACAGTAATCACGAGTTTTATGTAAAAATCAGATTAAATACCTCAAACACAGATATATCGTCGTCTAGCTGCAAAACATTGAACTAGGACTAAAATAGAAAAGCACTAGTACTATTATTTTCTTCTGTGCCAGCACTAATGTTACAAGAGTACACTGGGACAAAAATACACCAGCATCCAGTAGCATGAGGCGAAGTCGAACGAGACGCTACAAAATAGAGCTTAGCTAAATGAATTCACAGTCGTTAAAACAAAGATAACTGCATCGAGTTCTAGTTTTAGCGGTCTTAAAACTGCAAAGTGAAAATGCACTGTTAATTTCTCGTTTAGCGATAGTTGGGAGTTGTCTCCTTAATACTGCTGAGACGAATAAAGTTGGTTTATTGTATAATAAAGGATTTTGGCGAGCGCCTGCAAAATCATCTAAAGATTATTTTATAAACCGAAACTAAAAGAACACTGGCGTTCACATTAAGGGATGTTTTTCTTGTTTTACTTGTGATTTCTAAATAATTTCTTACAGCTACTACTAAGAAATTATTTAGAAATCACAAGTAAACAAGTAAAGTAAAGAAGCTACATGTTCGGTTTATAATCTTTAGATGATTTTGCAGGCGCTCGCCAAAATCCTTTACTATACAATAAACCAACTTTATTCGTCTCAGCAGTATAAACATTTGTTTTTTGTGTGTGTATGTTTATAATGAATAAACTCAAAAACTACTGTGCCGATTTAAAAAATTCTTTCACCAATAGTAAGCTACATTCACTCTGAGTAACATAGGCTACCTTTTACCGCGAGAAAATGCCTCATTCCCACGGGAAAAACTGTTAACGCGGGCGGAGCCGCGGCAGAAAGCTAGCAATGTATAAGTGTAAGGTGTATAGCCTGTTGGCATATCATATACGAGTATCATTTAAATAAATAAATATCGTTACTTTATCATACATAACACTTATTTAAGCTTGCAATGTTTGAATTTTATATACTGAGCAAATACTATTAAAAGTCGGTATTATTTACCAGCACTGTGTACTCTGAAACTGAAACATACATCGTGTTTCGTTGATTGAGCGCCGCCGCGCCGTGTGCCAATAATTATCATATCGTGATATCAAACGAAAAGATTTTTTCATTTACGCTGATAACGATGCAACGGATTTTTATTATTTATTTTTGTATGCTTCCCTATATATAAATAAATAGTTATAAATTACAAGGTCACAGATATATTTATTTTATTTTTAGAATGTAAAAGAATTTTTATTTATTCTGAAAAGAATGCGAGGGCTGTTTGTTTTTATATTTTTGATTATATTTATTCTTACGTGTATAAAAATATTACTTATTTTTATTTACCACATTCACTTTCAGCGCTTTCGCAGTGGTTTACTGGGTTGATAAAGATAATTTAGAACAAATATTCATAGTAAGTTAAATACTAAATACAGAAAAAGCTAAGTCTTCATATTAATACATTCTATTCTTGGAAATATTGCTTTTGAGTGAAGAAAATATTCAAGGTGGATAAACATTAAAAACAATGTGCTTAATGTTAGTCTTTCAGTATAGGTAGGTAGGTTTAGGTGTAGGTAGTAGTTTAGGTTAGAAACATCATCTTACTAATGTTAAAAAGCACCAAGTTACATTTTTAACTTAATCAGTTAATATATGGCATGGCTCATCTCGATAAATGATCTGGACGTTGAGGGAAATGGGCGTTCGCGGAATCGGACGTTCGGGGTCAGATTGATCCAAGACTCTCTATTCAACCCGTATGATGAATGATACACTATGTTACTAGATTGAAATTAAGGATTCGCAGACATGCAACCTGCTTGGATCAATGATTCACAAAGCTGGTCTCACAGGGTTGTGTCACAAAATATATATACGTACAGAAAGCAAGCTACATACACGCGCGTTTGCACAACGCACACTAGACACCGCTCACGGATACGATATTTTGAACCGAAATGATTAGAAATGTGTCTTGCAGACTTTAGGCGCAAACTTGAAGATTGAATAATTTGGACACATTAAAATAAAATCACCGCAAGATATTTTTTGTAACTTTGCTATACAATTATTGATATTAATGCTGACTTATTTTCCATTCCTTCTGTTTCATTCTTATAAATTTAGATTAAACAACTAGACGACGTACCAAAGTATTCTTTTTAGTAAGCCAGAGTTGACAACACCAGCACGACCGCAAAGTGTAAGTACGAAAAGTAAGGTACATACATGCATGAGCTTGTGAAGGCAAAAGAAAGATCTTCCGCCGGGCATGGTGGTGAGCCCGGGGACCGCAGTCCAACTGTACTTCGTTGGAATTTGTATTTGTTCAATGTCTTGCAAAAACTCGATAGAGCGTTTCAGGCCTCGGCTTCTAATTGGTCGATCTTTTAATGACGGGCGGCGTACCGTCACAAGCTTGACTTCCGTTAGTGTTTTGTGGTTGGGTTGAGAGTTGAGACACAGCGCTTGGGCAGTGAGGTAAATGCGCCCGTTGAGGGACGCGCTAATGCCGAGTTGATTACTGCGCGATTATCCCTCACCTGGCGGTAACGAGCCGACTTACCCTACGAATTACCACGCGATTACACCTGATAGTTGCTGCATCAACTGGTTACAATTTGTTCTAGATTGTCATGAATATCGCTAGACTCGTTACTGTATTTTTAGTGTTAAATATTATATAGAATATTCTAGTACATTTATACCTAGCTTTAGTTTGTGATTGTATGCGCATGTTTCAGGTTTATTTTCGACCAAATAAGACACAATATTTCTAAATATTTATGGGGTGAGCAGAAATTAAACTTTTTTTAATTAATTATAACGAACTATGTAACGGTACCAACCTGGGTCCCGTACAGATTTCACAAATGTTTTATAAAAAATTACGTTATAAATTAATTACATGCTTATTAGTTGAAAGTCTTTATGAAGATATTTATATTATTTATATAAAGAGATTCTGTCTAGATTATATCTTGAGACTTATAAATACAAAAGTAAATAATCAATTTTAATGTATTGATCTTTGAGAATAATAAGACCAAATGATTGTTGTTCTACCTGATTGAACGGGCTTCTGTGTGCTTAATTTACATAAGTAAATAATAGTTCATAATAATTTATTTTCAAAAGTATATAATACTTTATGATATTATAGTCTGACTGAGGAAAAGCAATAGCACTCCTGTAGTAAGCATCCATACCATGCGGATTGGAACTTCTACCTACTTTCAGATTAAATAATCATTCAGTTTGTGCTAAAAGCAAAAACAAACTAATCTTCTTACCAGATCAAGTACATGGAGTTTGGCAGGATGGTAAATAGGAATCATTCAGGGCATTGTATAAATCTAAGCATTTAAAGGATTGATCCTTAAAGAATTACCTAACAAATTAACTCTGTTATTCAGTCTTTATAATATAATTAAAATATGAATTATAGATTCAAAGTAATACATTCAATTTTCTAAATAAAAGTCGGATATTAGCAGGGAGTAGTTATCTTCCACTAGTTAGAGCAGAGCTTCTACAATTTGACGATAGTTGGCGTTATTGTCATACAAATATTCACTTCCGTATTCTAGTTTTGAACAGGAAGAAATTTTCGTCAATTATAGATATATTTAATAGTAAATAAACATTTAATTAGATAAAAATATTATAAAATCATGCCGGAATTATTTAATTTATTTTATGTAATTTTATTATTAATTTTCTAATTATTATGTATTATGATCATATTATTTGGTGGGCAAGCAATAAAATACAAAGGAATTCGAGGTCGACCATTTTGATTTCCGCAAAAGCGTTGCATCAGTCATCGAGTCTTTTTCCAAGAGAAGAGAATTTTTAGGTTATTAAAAACTAGGAATTTCAAGAAAATGAGTTGGTTTGAGCGTCAGCAGAAGTCTGGAGCAACGGCGTCGGAAGCTGCATGCAGACTACATGGTCATCAGAAAGTTAAGTATTACTCTGAATTTTATTCAGTGTAATGCTTGTTGATTTTTGGGCATCCTCTGCCATACCTACCTTCCTATCAATAAGTACGTTCATGAATTTGTTCTATCTATATATGTATATTTCTCCCAAAATTCTTCCACTTATTACTTTTTATGATCTTTATAAAATAAATATAAATACCTATGTTATCTTGCAGGATTATCTGATTGGGGAGCTCCCAAAGTCACAGTTCGTAAAAATAAAATTTTATAATCCTTTATATTTATTGTTTTCACAGCTTCGGTATGACTGTGGAGACTCAAAAGTCAACTTCTAATTAACTTTACAGGAATCAAAATTGAACAAGTATATTGGAGATGATGACTGATGTTGATTTAGCAGTATAGCAGGTGGAGCAGACTACCAGACTCTCCTTCTCACTCAATCTCACCGGATGCCGGGTATGATTTATAAATTTCATATCATCTTGCAAATACAGAGTACTTACCTATTTTCTTGCTTGCGAACCTCCAATTCATCAACTAGATATTTCAAAAAATATATTTAATTTCATTATCCATAATAAGTTTTCATAAACAAGTTAATTTTATCATAATATTCTTTCTCTATTCAATACAGTTTTAATTTAGATACTTAATATCTCATTCTAATCAGTATTTACTTTCCTACATATTTACTTTATATTCTTTACCTTTAAACTTACCAAATTTCATACATTTTATTCATCTCCGGGAAGCTTATAAGTCTTTGCGGTTAAAACAGGGATATCTATTTAGCTAGGTCTAACAAAATTCTCACTAAAAGATTCGGGGTTACTATTAAGCGGTACATAAAGTAGAGTCTTTCCACTACACGTTCCACTTTCGTTCACTGGCCGTGATCGTCTAGCAGTTTCAAATAATTTTTGAGTTACAATATTATTTCGGGTATAATAAATAAGCTTTCTAAGGGGGGGGTTACAATTTGATAGCCGTGACCAGTATAATAGTTTTTTTTGTGTCGTTCACCAACATTACTTTCCTAGTTAGGTCTATCCAGGACTACGGCTTGTTACAATTTGGTGAGGCCGTAGACCAGGATATTATCTGTTAGCTTATTAGAATCTTATTAGTTCAATATCAATTCTCTTTCTGATTTATTGATAATATTTTTATTCTGAGGTATGTGAGTTTAATCTGTCTATTATAAAACTTTCTTAATTTACATAGAATCACTTTTGTGTACATAGAAAGATTTTAATTAGTTTATTTTGAAATTTAATTTCTTGCAAAAGATTTAGCTTTTTAGCTTACTTTCAGTTTCTAAAAGCAGAAGTAAATGAAACTAAACACTGCTTACTTACCAGTTTTAATTAATACAAGCACAGAAGAAAAAAATAGTAATAATGTATAACAAACAGAGACATTCACTTTCACAGATGAGTAGGTATGTTATGTACAATTTTCACAATAAAATTTATTAGCACTTTAAAGCACAATTTGTACTATTGGCACTTATTTTCTTAATTCACATAATAGTTTAATCTTCTTGAAGGAAAGCCATGTTTGAGGGGGTCCTTTAGGCTTGGTTGACCGCTGGTTCTGGACATTCTTTTTATAGTATTATTTGGTTTCATTGCATTGATTTTATCTGAAAAAAAAAAGGGTTAAAAGTGGGTTATTATTTAGCTAGTAGCATTTTAAAATCGATGGGGATTATCTGAAAGTCTCGGGTTATAACTTAAACAAGAGGAACAGAAGGTTTTACTTGAAACTTCTATGTTGGTTCATAGCAGTTTTCCAATGTAAACTTTTCTAGGTTATTGAATCTTTGGACAGGCGTTTTCTTAGAAAACGTAGTTCTGCAATTTGTTATTATTATTTAAATAAACTCACCTTCTTAAATGTGGCGAAATTGTGGATTTTCTTTGTATGTAGGTATCAAATCTATTTAATGAGAACAAAATAAACAAATTACTTTTTTTTTGCTTTCATTCATTTTTCTAAAGGGAAAGGAAAGGCAAAAGTACTGAGTCATACAGCCTGAACTTAATAAAATTATTTAGGTACCAAAAAAACTTTATTGATTAGAAAAGTAAATAAAAATAAAAATAATTAACGCGAATATTTAGGAAACGTAATAAAATAAATAAAAAAAAAGTAAAATAGTCGGATTAGTTATAAGTAAAGTGACTGTACGGTCACAATTTGCTGTTCGTGAAATGGAAAGTGAGAATTTTGTTATAGGGTTCGTGTTAAGATTCTTTTATTCAGGAATTTAAATTAATGGGGGTTGATATTTAGAAAAAAAAAAAGATTACTGGTTATTCTTTTACTACTACTTAGCTTGTGAGGTTCGAGGTTGACTAGCTTCGCGGGTCTGGGTGTCGTTGAATCATTGAACTGCCGGAGTGCGTGGATCGTGAAGCGACTGCATCTATAGATGGAGGCCGAGACCAGCAGAGTAACGTGCTTTCCGAAGCACGGAGTCGACTTTCTTTTCGGACGTTCGGATGATTAAGCCTGCGGAGTCTTAGCCATACGGGAAAAGGTTTCGCATAGTGTTATTTGATTTTGTTCGCGGGATTCGAACTCGAAACTTTATAGAGTGAGACGAATATTTGACTACTCGATCATGGAGACTTTTACGGGTTGTTGATATAGGATAAAGTATTGAGAAGTGAGTTAGACTGCGGATCGTACTGCGGTTTACTAAATTAAGAGATGGGGGGTTGTAGAATTATAATAAGAAATTAAATTGCTCTTTAATGACAGGTATTCATTTTCCATCTCATTTAGACGGGGTTCTTCATCAAACTTTCTATGTATGTAACATTAGTAGTGAATGTTTTTATGCAATTACGGAAATTCATAAAAATAAAAATTAAGTACAAAGTTATAAATAAATAAAGGGAAAATAATCTAGGTGAAATAAAATATAATTTTAAGGAAACAATCAATTCATTTTAATATTAGGTAACGGGTAAAACAGACGTAGCGTCGGTGGACAAGTGGCTGGGGTCGTTGGCTTCCGTTCGGAGGATCGCGGGTTCGAACTTCGGAGAAAATGATTTGTATTTGTGTTCGGAACGTACTTACCTACCAATGTGTTTTCAATTTTTGAATTTATAAGTATGTATGTTTATTTGACGCTTTTACGGTGAGGGAAGACATTGTGGGAAAGCTTGCGCGTGCCTGCAGGGTAATTCAGGGGTTGTAAAGAATTTTGTATTGTATTGTATTGATGTGTACAGTGTTTGAGGTTGATCAACTCGTACTGGAATGGGAACTGTTCGCTCTGATTTCGGAATAGGTTCTTTTCTTAACTCCTTCGGTGGGGATGTATATGAGCAGACAATGATGAACAAAAAACAAATCGCGTATTTTATATATAAAGAGATTTGGGTAATTATTAGTATTCGTGATTCAGTACAAGGACATTCTGAGCAAGCTAATTTTTGATTAAAATTCTTAGTCACTCTCGCATTTATTATAGTGACCTTGTCTGTCTGTTGCGCTTTCACGCCGGAACGGCTGAACAGATTTTGATGAAATTTGGTATGGAGATAGAATTGACCTTGCAGTAGGAAAGACGAAAACCAACGGGGACGAGCAGCTAGGTACTAATAAAACCAAATAAATAGATATTCGTAATAAAAACAAATACCTAGATTAGTTAAAACAAACTTTAACATTTTAAAGTCATCATAACGGGGGGTTGATTAATAAATAATGAATAATGTTCTTACAATTTGAATTCAATTATTTTTATCTGACTGCAAAGGAAGGGTTAAGTTTTTCACGCGAATCTGTGTATGTTTGTATGTATGTATGTGGTATTCCTTATACCCTCGAATTATTCAGACGGCTGGACGGATTTTAAAGAATGAGGTGTCTATTGGTTCGTCTGAATTGTGTGATGATTATAGGCTAGATTTTTATTGTGGTTTTATTTGAGTAGATAAAATATTAAATGTACAAGATACACGTTGAGAACTATTTAAAGAATTATTAAAATGGGGGTTGAATGTTTTAACTTTTGACAATTTAAATATTATCTGATTTATATAAACTTTAACATAGCAATTTGAATGATTTGTTTTGATACCTACAAAATGCACCTGATGTTAAAGTGAGGCAATAATTTTGAAACATTAAAAATTAAAGTTTTAAACTAATAAGTAATAATAATAATTAGAATTCGCGGAAATATTTTTGTAACATTACAATCGTCATTTGTTCTGTTGAAATCTGACTGGCACTCAGAAAAGAAAGGGGAGCGAAGTTTGATTACTTGAATTATTTGGATATTTGTGATATTTTTGATGAAATAAAATAATTAAATATTCTCACAAGTGTTGAGTGGACTAAAGTTCTCTAATTATGCTATCTGTAAATATAATTGTATTTCAATATTCGTTGTGAAAAGCTGGTGCTTTGGAGCAATCGCGAGAAAGTGAAAAAGGGGAAGGTAAATTAAAGCGAAGTTGAAAGATTTAATAGTTAGAAGAATGGTAGATAGATGAAAGTATAAGTTCAATAAAACCATTTATCATAGACAGCGGGTCGAGGTTTGGTGAGTGAATAAGGTTTCTTAAGCACTTACTGAAATTTGACTTGTTGACTAGGGTTTTATTTGTTATAATAGAGTTTAAATGATGGGTTGAAACAAGGCAATAGATAATCGAACGATATGTAATTTATTGGCTTTTACCCATATTACACAACACAAAACCACGTCGTCGTCTGTGGGAACACAAGCAAGTTATTTATAGGATCCTAGGTGTTAGGTTAACTATTAGACATTGAGTATTTTATTTACTCTGATGTCTGGAAGGAGTGTTTTATACCTCTTATAAATAACTGCACACTCCACAAGAAGCTGACACAGAAATAAATTCGGCAACTATACATGCTCCGAAAAACTAATGAATTCTGATGTTGTCGCAAGTTGTGAACTTAGATATTTGATCATGGGATAATTATCTTGGAGCCCATGTGGGGGTTTCTTAGTTTTTTCGAGGGGATATGTTGCGGAACTCATAGTAAATGAAAAATTGATTTGCTGTGAGTGCTGCGACATATAGCAGCTAGAGCTGACGGACTCACAACCCGGATCCCTTGTAGGGCAAGAATTAGGATTCTCTGCGGTCTTGATTTTTATGTTATGATCTTTGTCAGTGGTTCATAATATTGCCTCCACTTAGCATTTATTTGTCTTTTGGTATAAAAACACACTACACCAAAAAAATTACATAATATATTTGGGTTAAATGTTAATAAATTTTAGTTCATTAATTTATAGTAAATTTTTATATAGTATATAATTTGAGAAATGAATCTTTGTAAAAGGGGAAAATTAGCTCCGTTTAACACTTAAATCTCTGCGCAAATTTTGGGGGTTGACTGTAACGGTACCAACCTGGGTCCCGTACAGATTTCACAAATGTTTTATAAAAAATTACGTTATAAATTAATTACATGCTTATTAGTTGAAAGTCTTTATGAAGATATTTATATTATTTATATAAAGAGATTCTGTCTAGATTATATCTTGAGACTTATAAATACAAAAGTAAATAATCAATTTTAATGTATTGATCTTTGAGAATAATAAGACCAAATGATTGTTGTTCTACCTGATTGAACGGGCTTCTGTGTGCTTAATTTACATAAGTAAATAATAGTTCATAATAATTTATTTTCAAAAGTATATAATACTTTATGATATTATAGTCTGACTGAGGAAAAGCAATAGCACTCCTGTAGTAAGCATCCATACCATGCGGATTGGAACTTCTACCTACTTTCAGATTAAATAATCATTCAGTTTGTGCTAAAAGCAAAAACAAACTAATCTTCTTACCAGATCAAGTACATGGAGTTTGGCAGGATGGTAAATAGGAATCATTCAGGGCATTGTATAAATCTAAGCATTTAAAGGATTGATCCTTAAAGAATTACCTAACAAATTAACTCTGTTATTCAGTCTTTATAATATAATTAAAATATGAATTATAGAATCAAAGTAATACATTCAATTTTCTAAATAAAAGTCGGATATTAGCAGGGAGTAGTTATCTTCCACTAGTTAGAGCAGAGCTTCTACAATTTGACGATAGTTGGCGTTATTGTCATACAAATATTCACTTCCGTATTCTAGTTTTGAACAGGAAGAAATTTTCGTCAATTATAGATATATTTAATAGTAAATAAACATTTAATTAGATAAAAATATTATAAAATCATGCCGGAATTATTTAATTTATTTTATGTAATTTTATTATTAATTTTCTAATTATTATGTATTATGATCATATTATTTGGTGGGCAAGCAATAAAATACAAAGGAATTCGAGGTCGACCATTTTGATTTCCGCAAAAGCGTTGCATCAGTCATCGAGTCTTTTTCCAAGAGAAGAGAATTTTTAGGTTATTAAAAACTAGGAATTTCAAGAAAATGAGTTGGTTTGAGCGTCAGCAGAAGTCTGGAGCAACGGCGTCGGAAGCTGCATGCAGACTACATGGTCATCAGAAAGTTAAGTATTACTCTGAATTTTATTCAGTGTAATGCTTGTTGATTTTTGGGCATCCTCTGCCATACCTACCTTCCTATCAATAAGTACGTTCATGAATTTGTTCTATCTATATATGTATATTTCTCCCAAAATTCTTCCACTTATTACTTTTTATGATCTTTATAAAATAAATATAAATACCTATGTTATCTTGCAGGATTATCTGATTGGGGAGCTCCCAAAGTCACAGTTCGTAAAAATAAAATTTTATAATCCTTTATATTTATTGTTTTCACAGCTTCGGTATGACTGTGGAGACTCAAAAGTCAACTTCTAATTAACTTTACAGGAATCAAAATTGAACAAGTATATTGGAGATGATGACTGATGTTGATTTAGCAGTATAGCAGGTGGAGCAGACTACCAGACTCTCCTTCTCACTCAATCTCACCGGATGCCGGGTATGATTTATAAATTTCATATCATCTTGCAAATACAGAGTACTTACCTATTTTCTTGCTTGCGAACCTCCAATTCATCAACTAGATATTTCAAAAAATATATTTAATTTCATTATCCATAATAAGTTTTCATAAACAAGTTAATTTTATCATAATATTCTTTCTCTATTCAATACAGTTTTAATTTAGATACTTAATATCTCATTCTAATCAGTATTTACTTTCCTACATATTTACTTTATATTCTTTACCTTTAAACTTACCAAATTTCATACATTTTATTCATCTCCGGGAAGCTTATAAGTCTTTGCGGTTAAAACAGGGATATCTATTTAGCTAGGTCTAACAAAATTCTCACTAAAAGATTCGGGGTTACTATTAAGCGGTACATAAAGTAGAGTCTTTCCACTACACGTTCCACTTTCGTTCACTGGCCGTGATCGTCTAGCAGTTTCAAATAATTTTTGAGTTACAATATTATTTCGGGTATAATAAATAAGCTTTCTAAGGGGGGGGTTACAACTATAGGTACGTTCGTTCTCCAAAAAAGGGCACCGGGGAATAAAAGTAGTTTTAAAGACCACAGCTTTCAATTTACATTCCTTTACTTTTACTTATACCGTCAATTTACAGGACAGGCCTAGCCTAGTGCGGAATTTTAGGTTCTCTGATCTTGTAGTCAGGTAGTTTTATATTATTTTAAGGAGATTTAAATTGTATGTGTAAGGTAAGATACAGTAAATTTCCCTTGTTTTTTGTAATAAATATATTCTTTTCTATCTATTCTTTAAACGAAACACCATTTACCCGGCATAGAATAGGATCAACCTGCTTTAATTTAGGGGTCGTAGAAGCCGACTGAGGGATTCGGGTGTAGTTGTGGCATAGGCGACCGGCTGGCAACTTGTCACTAGATGCACTACGAAACACGAAGTTGTATCTTATTTTAGATGCGTACTGATCTTAACCCAAACACTTTTCTAAGAGACGCTTTAGTTTAGGCTCTCTGTGAGCTTCCTAAAACTGCTCTCCCCATTTCGGAAAAAAGTGTGTCTTTATGTATATAAATAAGTACGTAAATACCATTTAGATACTGTTTAAATCCGTAGGCATTAATCGATGTGGTACAGAATAGAGTATAATACTTGTATGATACACAGGTAGACCGACAAACCCTTCTCAATATCAGAGCACAGATATCAGCACTGCGTCATTAATCTGGACAAATGAGCAACGTCGGCGCGAGAGCACACACAGTAATTTGTTTCCATCATTTAACAAGGGCTCGTGTGGTTTTTGTAAAAAGGGGGAAGTAAATATGATATTGTAGGTACGCAAGTACTAGCATACCTATTAGAACGGTCAAGACAGCTGATGTTAAAAGGATCAGAAAACCGGCAGTATAAATCTTTTGTCACTTCATCTATCGCACTGTTGTTTGATTATTGTTCTAGGTTAACCTACTTCACAAATCCGGTGTCGGAATAATTGAGCTGCCTATAGATTCCGACAGTGACTGCTTCGGCGCCTGTAGTAGTCGGGACCAACGGCTTTACGTGCCTTTCGAAGCAGGACAAGGCAAGACAATCAGGTGATACAGCCTGCAATGACGTAACCAAACTGAGGAAAGTCGCACAAAGTGATATTTGTTCGACCAGTGCCCCAACGGGATTCTAAATCGGAACCTCCGTAAGGTCAGGCGATCTTTTTACCACTCGACCACAGTGGCTGCTACACTAATATAACTATTGATGAAACTTCACTACATAGTATAAAACAAAGTCGCTTTTTCTGTCCCTATGTCCCTATGTCCCTCCCTTTGTACGCTTAAATCTTTAAAACTACGCAACGGATTTTGATGCGGTTTTTTTTAATAGATAGAGTGATTCAAGAGGAAGGTTTATATGTATAATACATGCATAATATGCTTAAGGATATCCCACAATAACCATTTTCCCGTGCGGAGCCGGGGCGGGTCGCTAGTAAATAATAATATACTTTATTGACACCGAGAAAATCATTACAGAGAAAAAATAAATAATAAAATGCGAGAAGTCAGGCGGTCTTATTGCTACGGTAGCAATCTCTTCCAGGCAACCTTAGGGTATGGAAAATGAAAGAAAAGAGAAAAACTGTGCGGGTTGGTGGAAAACTACATACAAATAGAGTGTAAATAAACTTTTAGTCTTTATTACAATTACTTATATGCCTTAATATTAAAAAGTGAAAAATCGTTTTTAACTAGTTTTTTAGAAATCCAATTTACTTTATTTACTTTATTTTATAATCTAATGATTGTATAATACATGGTCACAGAACCTTTCTTGTGGAGATCTTTGGGGTAGGAAGTCAAACATTGGATGTCTTTTAGGTGAAATTATGTGATTGCTGTGGCCACAGAAACATTAAATTGGGCCAATGTATGTAATCAAAACGCAAGTAGGTAAATTGTAAATGTTGTACTTAAACACTTTAGTTACATATCGTACATAGCTTATGTTAGGTACAGTAGCGAATCAAAAAGTGATAGAACTATCGGAGCCCGAACATAAACGTAACAAGTACATACGTAACAATACATTGAAATTTATACTTAATTTTCAAATTATTTAAAACTCATTTTTGCAATTCCAAAGGCACACCATAAAGTAAAGCCAGATCTGTAAGAATACCGTCAAGCACAATAAATAAACAATCAGATTGCTATACTCCATGGCACTCAGTAAGCAAACACGAAATAGGTAGCACGTCAACGGCATAACTCCTAGAAACGCCAGATCCATGACAATCATCATGAATAAAACCACCCACGAGACGTTGACTAAACCGTAAGACTTCTTCATAACCCCCAACAAGGAGCAAACGTGGGCGACTATCAAAAACAAGGAGTTGAGTCCGACAGTCAACAGCACTAATTTTTCCACACCAGGATGAGATTTGGCCGAAGCGACGTAGTTGTGAAACACAGCCTGTACCATCCCGTAGAGGATTATAGATGCACCACCGGTCCCTCCCACGGCTAGGCCAACCACAGATATTATGAAACATCCATATCTCAAAGGACAGCACCCGAACACTTTATAAATTTCTGGCATTTCCATCTTCACGTGTCTACGTTACCAAGTTTACTATAATTTAAATGTGTAAAAAATATGAATATAGTTAATTCATTTCAAATTATTACTACCGATAAATTTTGGTATAAATCTAAATTGCAATGTTTGAATTATTAGATAAAAATATTTGACATATTTCAAACCCCAGACTGTTTGTTACAGAGATTTGGGAGCCGCCCCATCTCTCTGGTTTGTTACCTTATGACGTGCTTATAACTTTTTCTAACTGTCGGGCATTTCAGCCTTCTTAAAAAAAGCTGTTTCGCTAGTAATATAATATAATAGTTTTATACGGAATCCTTAAAAAAATTCACCAGAGCCCACAAAAAATAACAATAACATAGTCGTATGTTACCAACTATTCGTTGCAATCTAATGTATGATATTGAAATGAAATTCAATGGTTTGGAATCAAGAGTAAGAATAAAGATAATTTCCATATCAAACTTTACCAACGCAACCACTGGGACGTGAAAAACAGAATCGCAGACATGAATAGAGGAGATGTTTTTATAGATAGTAACATCCAAGGAGGTAAGTCGATACGGTTACGAGTAGTGTGATGTATGTGTCGAAGGCGCATTGTATAATCCGCTGTATTACATAACAGCGCGTCAGATTGAAAAACGTCGCTGTTTTGTAATGCGCCTTCCCGTTATTCAGACGGATTGCCATTCGACTGAAATAACTTACGTCGTAATATAAGAGCAAATCGCGTTCATCAAAGCGCCTTACTAAAGGCCGATTTACACGTTCTTAGTCTTTAGCGAAGTGCTTTAGAATAGTCCTTTAGTAGAAACGTGTAAACGTCACTTGCTTTAGTACCACTTTAGTACGGTCCTACGATTCTACGGTTGCCTTTCAAGTTGTACTAAAGAACTCTACTAAAGACTAATAACGTGTAAATCGGCCTTAACGTTGCGATCACATACAAGTGGACGCAGCGTCTTTACGCCGCATTGTAGTTTGTAGTTCTATTTACCGCCGTAAGTAAGCGTTGCACGTTCATAACATCAAAATGGCGTCGCAAGCATTAATGTTTAAGTATGTTAGATAAAAGTGAAAAAATGGATTTTACCACTGAAAATAAATGTGATACCTACATTTAAGGTATACCTACTTTTAAATTTCATACAAAGAAAACTAATATTGTTTTAATTCTGTTTTTAAAATAATTTATGTATTGCTTCTGACTTACAATTCCGCTAAACATTGAACGGCGTTTTGTTGAACGCATCATGAGTACAATCCGCCTGAATAATGGGAAGGCGCATTACAAAACAGCGACGTTTTTCAATCTGACGCGCTGTTATGTAATACAGCGGATTATACAATGCGCCTTCGACATATTATGTATAGTGATGCATATTCCAAAAAGCTTGCTACAACGCAGTAAGACAAAATGTGTT
Organism: Teleiodes luculella; assembly: GCA_948473455.1. Lineage (NCBI taxonomy): Eukaryota > Metazoa > Arthropoda > Insecta > Lepidoptera > Gelechiidae > Teleiodes > Teleiodes luculella. The sequence goes on from OX419602.1 coordinate 4,852,759, forward strand.
ACAATTTATACATCCCGTGTAAAAAAGCTAGTATTGTTATACTGTTATAAATCGGTATAAAATTATTAGGGGGTGGAGATTATGACAACACCAAACTTCCAAAAGAGAGCCTGTACCATAGAGTAAGAAAGATTTTTTTTGGGTTGCCTTATTTTGCAAGCGAAGAACGGCTTTCCTACCTCTTTGATATTACGTTTCTATGCCTATACATATAATTTAATAAGTACTAGGTCCTTTTAAAGTCTATTTTGTGTCCTACCCCAACAGGCTAAGGCTTCCCTTCCCTGGATTTGTTTTTAAAAAGATACAATTTTATTTTTAATATTAAACTATAATTCGACGGCCCCGTAGCCTAGTTGGTAGTACGCCTGCCTTCGAAGGACAGGGTCGCGGTTTCGAATCCCGCCCAGGGCAAACATTCGTGTCATAAGCACTTGTGTTTGCCTTGCGTCTGAATGTTGTACGTACATATATGTATGTATGTATATCAGCTGTCTGATACTCACAGTACAGGCTCTGCCTAGTTTGGGGTCAGATGGCCGTGTGTGAGATGTCCCACATATTTATTTATTTATTTTATTTTATTTTTGGGCAACGCTGCTAGCATAATGGGCACGTTGCAGTCGGACGCAGTGCGGGAAGGTTTATTGACGTAGCTTCGGTTTGGCTTAGTTATTTTGACTATTTTTACTGTATCTGTTTGTATACTGTGATATTTATTATGTAAAATAAAGATTGTTTTATTTATTTATTATGATTATTTCATTTTTGTGTGAACTGCACACGTGTCTCTCTATTCAAGCTCCGCCGTTCCCATTGCCCAAATACATTTAGATATCAGAACGGGTTTGCTCAGCCCGCCATACCTGTTATTCAGTGTATTTCGCTGAACTCTGATTAATTGAGGCTTACGATATCGATTTTGTATTAAAACTGAATCATAATAGTACGTTTCGTCGTATTTACAAAATACGATGTTTATTGATCTGTAGGGGTTTTCAGAAACATGGATTTATATTTTGATATATCTATACAGATATCTGAATATTTTTTAAATACACAGTTAATCTTTTCGTATAAGTACTCCAACATTTATTTTGTACTTAGTTGCTGCTGCTGATCGAGTGGGTTTCGAGGTGAAATACCTACCTCAGAAACCCTGATGTCGGAATCATAGAACTTAGGCTTCCGACATGGCTCCAATAACGACTACATCCGTAGATAGTAGCAGGGACCAACGGCTTTACTTGCCTTCTGAAACACGGAATCATCTTTCTTTTCGGACAACTGATATTCAGCCTGCAATGTACTAACCAAACTGAGGAAAGTCTTACAAAGTTATATTTGTTCGACGAGTCCCCACCGGGATTCGAACTCGGAACCTCTGTAACGTCAGACGAGCTTTTGACTACTCGACCATGGAGGCTGTTACTTACTTAGTTAAAATGTTATGTATGATCTAGGTATCGTTTTACGAAGAATATGGTTTAATTTTATGAATTCAATCCATAAAAATGTTTCTTTGTGATAGTTCCGTTTTTGACTTAACAAGACTTCGGTGAATTGGGAAGTACCCCTTGGTTTTTCAATAAGCGCGTCCAAATGGTTGAAATATAAGAAAATTGGAAAAAAACATAAATATGTAAAGAAATTATACACAAATTCATTATACATTTTCTTGTGTCTTTTAGACACTATTAAATTTATAATTCTGTCCATTTCAAAAGTTCCTTCATTTCAATATTATCAAATGGTGCTGAAACACAAAACAGCATACCTTTAAAATGGCGTTAAATTCTACTGAATAACTCTGCAATCGCTCGCTCGTCGCATCATTCCCCCGACCCGCACGTCCAAACCATTTGCATCGACTATTTCTGCGATATTTACAATTAAATCGGATATCGAAAACTGATGGATAGTAATTTGTTTTCATATTTTCGGCAGATAACTGCTAGCGAGGTTGGGAGGAAAAATGTACGAGCCTTTTTGTATGAAGTCACAAATACCTAAAGTTACCTGTAGTATTTTGTGGTGTAGAGATATAAAACCTATGCCAATCTATAGAAAATATGACTTAAAACAACAGCTTTGACAAAATGCCGTAAATTATATACTCTCTGAGATATTTCAGTTTTATGTTTTTGATTTGTTTTATTTTACAATTTCATTACTACCGTACGGTAGTAATTATAACATCCTTGACTTCACCATAAGAGCAAAGAAAATCTGCGCGCTTCGCTCACTCCACCCCTGTATGGAATATTATCATAGTGTGAATACAATTTTATTATTTCCAATTTGCAGGTAAGCTGTATCTTAAAAACTGTTTTTGCAATACGCTCACTAGGAACTTGGACCTAATATTCAGTACTCTAAGCACTAGTATGTTCCGAGTTAGCTTTGCTAGTATTAATTGAGCTTACAATATCGATTTTGTCTTACAATAAGCCGATGGAGGTTGCCAATGGATGCAGATGGTTATTTATTCAAATAGAAGCTCAATGTAGCGAGTGATGGGAGTGAGGTTTACTTAAAGGGTGTTGTATCAAAATGCTTTACAAAACTGACACTATCAGGAGTATCAGAGCACCCGATTTTAAGGCTTGACTACAAAGAAAAATATCGTTATTATGACCATTTAAAAATACGATTATATGGAAATGAAGGATTATGATGTGCAATAAGAAATAATTTTATTTGTATTTTTTTTGTGATATGTGGATTTCGTGACTTAGTATTCCACTTCAAAGACGTGCAGAGACGTTGCGTTAGTTCAAAAAATTGTTTTGCCTTAAATACAATCAAAACAAATTGATATTATTGGCATAAAATATAGTGAAACCAACATAAATATTAGACACGTAAATGACCTCACGAACCCCAAAACTCTTTTATTAAAGCTCTTCGCTCCAAAAAGTTCCGACAAATTTTGGAGCCCGCCAGTGAACTCCCTATAGACAAGGCTTATTTTCTGTTTATGCATAGTTTATGTGATCATAAGTTCTAAGCAGAAAAGCCTCAGATGGAACATGAACCTATAAATTTATATAATACGATTTGCCGATCGATCAAATGTAAAAATCAGCTTTGAGATCTGGCTGTCTGAGCCCCTCTTCGCTTGTATAAGTAAAAAAATATTTTCGATATTCGCAGCAAAGAGGATAGTTTCACAATAAGCTGACCTTGTTAGGACTTAACTATAAAGAGGTTTAGTATGAGATGAGTATTTATATTTAAGTAATTGATATTTCTAGTAAAGTCAAACGCATGGTAAGATTTTGATTTTGCAACGTTCTTATGGCCATTGAATAAGAAATAAATTCGTGGTCGTGGGGAAAGATGAGAAAAGGTAGAAAAAACGATCAGTCCTGCTTGAAAAACAATCCTAAAGTGATATTTTTGGCATAAAATGTAATGACTATTAACTTTTATTATTTTTAAGTTATATTAAACATGAAGGCCGCTAGGCAATTACAAAGTAACTGGCTATAGCATAATCTCCATAAATTATATTATGCAAGAAAATATAAAGAAAACTAAAGAAAAAAAAATTATGAGAGAAATGAAATTCACCAGCAAACATTAGATATTATTATTTTATTACTTTCAAAACCCTACTGAACCACCGAAGTTGCTAAAAGACCCATAACATGCGACAAAAACAAGAAAGCGAAACTTTGAGAAAAACACGATACCTATTACCGAATGCGTGAATCATCTGAACAATGTTGGCGGCAGTTATGGCTGCTGAGTTATCGTTCCAGACACAAATTCACTGTGATTTAGAGTACACAGGTCGTTACTTTTTTCTTGGCCTCAAGTCGAGCGAAAATGTAGAGCTGGCATTTTTTGTCAGAGAGCTGAAGGTCAAGAAAACCTTGTTAATTTAGATAAAACGTTTTGTGTTCTTGTGATACACAAACAATGTCGGCCAAATGTTTTGTTGCGATTGTCTTTTATTCAGCCTAGCGTGTCTTACGTTCACTGCTATTTGCTCCATAGTGTATTGAGTTACTTCATCAGCGTCCGCTTGTTGCATCCAAAGCTCACTGAACTTTCCTGTTTATTGAGTTAAAACCTTTCATCTTTTACATTCAACTCGTGAAATGAAGCATCAAATCCACAAAAATTAGACAGGCGTACAATTTAGCCGAATTTCCGTCGTTACGGGCCATTTAACCCAATAAATTTAGACCATTACCCATGTCCGAACGAGCACCCATAAAGCGCTATAAAAGCTCTATAAAGAGCTTTAAAGCGCCGGTGTCGCTTTCCAAACTCGTAATTTTTTTCTGAGGAGACAATATAAAAAATATTATGGTTGGTGGTCTTAGTCTGTTTTCACGGTTGCCTAGGCGTAACTAATTAATTGTATAATATTTCGAAGCGATTATTTATCTTTTGACACACGTGGCTACGTTGTAATGACGGGTAAAACAAAAGATTTGTTGTAAATCTTATTAATTACTATCACATAAAAAAAAGTTAAACATGTAACGGCAAATATTAGTACTTAACTTATTTAGTACTTAACTTACTTTATCTATTCCAAGTATTATACAGTGAAGAAAATTAACTTGCAATAAAAAAAAATCTGGATAGAAAACCGATGAGACGACTGTGTTTATTTTCTTCACAGAATTACAATATAAAAAAAAATTGAAAAATAAATAATAATAATAATAATATGTGGGACATCTCACACACGGCCATCTGACCCCAAACTAGGCAGAGCCTGTACTATGGGCACAGAAGAAAATAATAGTACTAACCCGTACAGAAGGGACACTCACCCCCCGCGCCAAAATGAGTCCCCGCCCGACATAGCGCCCCACGCCCCGCACCCCGCAGGCACCGCGGGAATCCGGCGGTGGTGTTCGGGGGTGTTTTACATAGCGCCTAGCGCCATTGACTTGTAGTTGATATTCAAAAAGAAGTAGCTTGTCAAAACGCGTTTTCAGTATGGAGTGACCGCCCAGTGCTATGGGTGCCAGACAGCTGATATACATACATAATAAAGTAACAACGGTGCAGTTCTGTCATCTGTAAAAAAATATTACTAAAGCGGCGCGCTATTAGGCCTAGGCGCGTTTTTTTTATCTTTATTTTTACGAGTATTATAATATTCTATTCTATTCATCGTAACATGTATGTAATTTTATCAATGTTGTACTGAAAACAACACTAGATAAATAAAACTTTTAACCCCATATGTGACTTAATATAATGTAGCACATTATTTCCATACGTGGTTATCTCAGATGGCACATAGTTCAGGAGCCCGCAGTAAATCCGGACAGAAATTGAATCAAACGGCTCACCTGACGGGCCCTCTAGATAATGCCAATTTATAGTCCTAGAGCTGCACTGATAACTGCTTCTTTACTGTATGTAAAGGATTTAAATTTAAATTTCAGGTGAAAGTTTCAAGTGACTGTGCTGCTATGTAAGTGTTTAATTAATGAAAAAAAAAACAAAACAATACAATTGTACCTACATAATATTATAATAATTTGGCTACGTAGGCTATAGTTGGTAATACGTCTGCTTTCAAAGCACAGGGTCGCGAATCCGAATCCCGCCCAGGGCAAACATTCGTGTGATGAGCACTTGTGTTTGCCTTGTGTGGATGTTGTATATTTATATAATTATGTATTTATCTATATATGTATGTTTTTCAGCTGTCTGACACCCATAGTACAGGCTCTACCTGGTTTAAGGTCAGCTGGCCGTGTGTGACATGTCCTTACATTTTTTAATAGCTTGCGGCTATGCTTGTAATGTTATTCAAGTTTTTCTTTCCTCCTATTTTGTTTCGCGTACCCGGGTAAAAATATCTTATGCCACAGCGGACACACAAACTGCAAGTATAGCGTATACCTAGTTATTAATTTATAGGAATGGGTGTGAATTGTGATTCTTACATCGTAGAACTCATTACCTACCCATCATAGTTCATGTAAAGGGCAGCTCGTAAACCCAAACTAGGGGGCAGATCGTCCCACATGTAAACTGGTCCCCAAGTTGGAAAATAAATATTTTGTGAAGTTGCTATATGTGGAGAATATACCTACTAATATACTATACTTTACAAAGTTTTTCTTGTTCTAGTAACCCATTATTTGTTATCTTACCCGGCGTGGCGGCGGCTCCTTCCAAGCGTCCTCTTATCTACGCAGCGAGAGCCGTGAGAGTCACTCGGTGAATTTTTAATGTTATCGCTCTAACACCAACACCACCCTCATATGTTACGGTCAAGTCTAACTAAGGGGCAAAAAAAGTTGTCTGTAGTTGTTGTAAGATACAAAAAACTTATGGGCATAGAATAAAGAAGATTTTTTTCGTATGGGGGTTTACTCAGAATAATTGTCTAATAGACGGAGCTCACAAAATCTGCGATCGCTAAACAGAGAGCTATCATTTTTAATCTTATGTCAGTTTTGCATGTCAAAGTGTACTAGTACTAGTACCCTCTCTGACTAGTACTTATAACATTATATAACCCCTCTTTTGACAGGACGTAAAAAAATCTGCTTTCAAGACCGAAGCGCGATTTTCCCACCTATCTGAGGGTTTATAAAGAAGCCTGAAGAAGGCCGGAGCAAAGCTAGAAATTGACTAAACAGATTGATGTATTGAATTCTATAGTTTTCAAAAATGTTTTTATTATTTATTTATTTTTAAACCACCTTAATTTCTCTTATACGTAAGTCTTACACCAATCCACAAAATAATATAAAAATACATACATTTTTACGATTGACATGAGGACGATGTTCGCAAAAGGAAGAAATATGATATGAATGACAGGTATCTTTTATCCAAGGAAAACGTTCTATTGAAGAACGAAAACATGTTCCGAATGCAATCGACAAAGATGTCGCGTTTTTTATGTCATCACAAGTAAACACTCAACATAACTACACAATGGAATATGTTTTAGAAGATTATTGAATACGGTAACAAAATAGGGATTAAGATCTGAGTCCTCGTTCTGCCATCACTATATGATGACTGCTATTTATAGATAAAAATAATTATTTGCGCATTATTTTCGAACAACTCTACCTACATTTATATTTTTTTTTATGTAGACATTTATTATTGTCAGTTCGAGATCTTTGCAACAGTACCCCTACCATGAGTTGCTAACGTAACTTACGCGCTCGATATCGACTACGTAAACGTGCATTTAGTATGGAATTAAAACTACGCCATCTATTGACAGTTATCTGAAGTAAAATTTCTCCATACTAAATGCACGTTTACGTAGTCGATATCGAGCGCGTAAGTTACGTTAGCAACTCATGGTAGGGGTACAGGTAAATATTTCATTCCCACGAAAAAGTGCAGGATGGAGAATGCCGTTGTAATCTATTACTATAGGCCTTATGCGGTGTAATGATCGGACACCAGAGCACAGATTAAAAAATTGACCAGAGTTTGTAAGTAAGGTTAATTCGAAACCCACACGAAAAGCAAGCATAGACACAAAGGTAAGTATATAACAAATGCATAGATAATATTATCGCGGTTGTGAACTACACTAACATTACAGATGAGCTCAATTTAATATTAAAGCGCGGTGATAAACCGTAAAAATTTGATGGATGATGGTGAAAATTGTCCAATTATAACGTTCGAATTGCTATCTGATATATTTACATAATTATGTATTCCAATATATATAAAATATTAATTAGAAATGACGGAAATCAAGACGCAGCATTAATTAAGCCCAGCGTAATGTACTTAAGGCTCATTAATTTGTCCTCCTTCTTAATTAACAATGTTTCGTTGAGATATTATTTTCATTTCTATAGCCTGTTTATGATGTTTTGACATAGAACATCTTAAAATATATTTTACTGGATCCTTCCGCGTTAACATTTTTTCCCATAGGAATGAGTAATTTACCCGTGATAAAAGGTGGCTACCTTATGTCCTTCTATACTATAGGTATTTGTACCAGGTTTTTTTTATTGACTTACGGTTGTAACGTAAAATCGACGGATTTCACCGGACCAGAGCTAGCCTCTACTAGAGCCTAGGCGGTTATAAAAAGTTGTGGTTAGCCGCCAGTCCCTTTAGGATGCAGTATCTCGGACGACACATAGATCAACATAACGAGGTTTTACCGCCCCCCGCCGAACTATAAATAACACTCCGCGCGTATTCTTTCCCGATAGGAATCCGCAAATTTATTCAGCACTGGCCATTCTACCGCGGCGTGCGGCATTTGTTTTGACTCCAGTGACGTAGTAGCTACGTAATGGTTGCAGGAAGTAGGTCAGGTTTAAAAAAGGATAACTGCCTTTTGAAAGAAATAAAATGATACGTTTATGACTCAAAGTAAGCAGGCAGAGTAGTGTCCCAAGGTGGATATACCGGTGAGAATAGGCGCTGAAGCTCGCAAGATTTGACCCGTACACACATGCATATACATAAATACATACTTATATACATTGCAAGTTAAATAAATGCTTTTAAAAAGAAATAGTCTTTATTGTAATATGATAAAATACAATACATAATATAATAGCTGGTATTGAGGCAAAGATTTCTTTCTCCTAAACAAGGACAAACTTGGTTAATTAAGGTACTTAAATATCATCAACATGTTGGCTCCGGCTACTTTTAGGCAATTCAGAACATATTAAAGCGATAAACGGGAGTAGCAAACATCCGCCCAATAACATGAATCCAAAGATTTTCATTTCCGAAAACAGTTTCATCCCGGCCCGCTTCCCACAACCTTGACCCGCGGTCCTGTCCATCCATTTATCATTACCAGGGTCCCAGCATCCATCAGGATAAGTGCACCATCATTATAATTTCAAATGATTTACTTGAAGTGGGCCGACACTTACCGTGCTGCGACGGCGCCTTGTAATGGCACGCTCTTCATTATAAATGGTACTATAAAAATGAATGAAGAACCGTGGTTTGCGAACCATTGTCTGCTTGGGAATTATACTGGAGTACGCACAACGGGCGGTGGACGTAATTGCTTTAAAATTCGAGAAGAATACGAGTATATTGTAAACAGAAGTGACTAGATTTGCTGCTGTTGAAGTTTTTTTTTCGATTCTGACGGCTGCTAAGCATGAAAATAACCGCAACATAAGATAGAAAATAAAAGAAAACAACGAGGCTAATATATGCGTATAGTATACTGGATAAATTATCAATATCAAGCATAAGCTCTTTCTTATTATCAATGGCAAGAATCTAATACATATTATTATTATATTTTTTTGGTATCAAGTATTTTAAGCTTGTTTTCGTAATGGCGTGTAATTTCTATGCTTGCTCATCGTGTGGGTTACGAGGTTAACCTACTAGTACGTATTTTCGATTTGGCACGGAAACGCTTTAAAATATGTATTTTGACGAATATAATATGGATAAATAACACAACTGTGCATGTAGGATCATGTCTAGGGTTTGTACGTAATATACTTACTAAAGTATTATTGGTGCAGTATTTGATAGCATTTTTAGGGCCGGTTTGATACATAAAGTATACACAATTTCGAAAATATACGCAAGTGAGACTTCAGAAACTTATATATTCGTCTAGTTGCCTGTTTTTAATTGAAATAAATAAATTTAAAATGCGAATGCGCTTTTTGCCTATATGCGAGGTAGGCCATGGGCCACCCAACCGAATTTTTAAATTTAAAATTATGCATTGAAGAATATACGTAGAGTTTTAAATTGCTTGGCAAAGCTTAACGGTCAACAGAGATTTAAACTGTCGTCCATGCTGTTGTTAATAATGCATGAGCACGGGAAACGCTGCGTTTACCACTTGCGGCGAATATTTTGTCGCAGTTGGCAACACTGCAATTCTATAGACTGCCACTAAATAAACTGCTCTATATGGAGATAAGCATTTTACCAATTTGTGTTTCTTGAATATTCCGTTGCTGGATATTTACCTGAAACAAGAATTGAATTGTATGTTAGTAAAATTGAAGTTCTAGTTTAGATTTTTTTTAGCTATTTAAAAATAAGTTATACCTACCTACACCATGAAATTTTGACTGACCACCCTTAGATGAACAATTCTACTCATAAAAATAAATAACTTTTACAAAACTGAAAACGAAAAAGTATCAGCGGTTTCCGTATGGAACAACAGTTTTTTTAGTTTTGGCATTTTCAGTGTTGTTTCCGTAGTAAAAGTCGAATAGAAATTTCCTTAGGGATGAAAAGTTAAATTTCATTGTATGTACAGTCAAGTTCATAAGTGCAGTCTGTTTTGTATATTTTGATCGATTTAGTACAGAAGAAAACTATTATGAGCTATTATTAGCAATTGTTGTTAGCGAACTAAGCTAACTACCATGCGATTAAGGGCGTTTCAATAAAACTAGACTAGTGCATTAGTAAAGAAATATCCTCAGAAGAAACTTGTGCATTAGTAAGGAAATATGTTTAGGGAAATCTTGAAAAATTTCCAGATTTATTACCGGGAAAAGTGTTTTGTTGGTGCCATTAGCGAGTGAGTTTAACAGACAGTTAGTTTGAAACTAGCGCCATAATATAAGTGAATGATTAGATTAAAAAATACGAGTAACTATAATCAGATCACCATTAAACGGATTAGGACAAAAAAACTAGAATAGGAATAACCTAACTTTTTGTGTGAGTGACGTGCAAGACAACAATGAGCGAAATGGGACCAATGACCAGTCAATGAGACAAATCCCAGGTTGGAATTTAGCAAAAACCTCTCTTTTATACAAGTTATAATCTACCGATGGACTTATTTATTTTCTTTCATGTACTTTTATAACTAAAATTATTAATTTTTATTATAAATACAAAAATAACTCTTTATAATAAACTGTTGTAACTAATTATATGGAGTCGAGTCCCTGCATAGCTCGATAATTTTAATTTTCTGCTTCGATTAAAAATAGTAGCTGCTTAGCATAGTTCTTAGTAGCATATTGGTTCCTTACTGTACAACAAAGTTTATCAAAGATGACCGAATTTACCAAAACTTCCGGTACAAACTTAAACTACACACGGAATGCTGTTCCTCTCTCTAGGTAATTAATTATTATAACTGCGCTTTTTACTTCCGACCGCCTGGGGCGCGCTTTAAGCGGGTAAGTTTTCGCGCGGCGCTAGTTTCGCGACACGTGCCTTGAAATCGGTGCTCCATAGCGGCTTAATCGAGCAATTTAGTGTAATGAATGCGCTCCATTACCGCGCCACAGCGCCAGCAGACACCCGCTTGACCTGAGGCATGTCTTGAGGAAAGGATGCGGGCTCAAAAATAATGTGCCTTTTTTTGGCTAAGAATAATATTATTATCCGTCCGATAACCTCGTAAAGTTAACATACCTGACAAACCTTGGTGTCAGAATGATTGAGCCCTAAGGCACCCCCCACACTAGCGCAACACTAGCGTTTTTCTATTGTTGACGTTGTGCGTCGCGCATACAATTTTTTTTTGTATTGACCTATGCTTGAGTCGAAAAAGTACGACGGATCAAGCTTCACCGGAATTGTGGGGGAGTGGAAGACTCTACCCCAAAAAAGTCATATACCAACGCGTCTAGGGGCGGCTCAAGGGAGCCTCGGACCACGGCCTAGCGCGTTGATATTGAAAAACATCGTGAAGGAGACGACGCCTGAAGGGCTCCGTCTCTGATTATCAATTCTGATTTTGGTTATGGAAGTGCCCCCGCCGGCGGGTACGGGCGTTGTTACCTGAAGGGTAGCGCATAAAACATCCGCGTCCGTCTTTTGTTTCACTAGCCTTGCTGCCTGTGATTGTATGCGCGATGCATGGCGTGGATGCTCAAAAGACGCCAGTGTGGGGGATCTGTAAGGTTCCTGACATGGCTTGTGTAACGACCACTAGATAATTGCCGGAACCAAAGGCATTATGTGCCTTCGGAAGGATTGTGTGTGAAATTCGACTATAATCCGTTCTAATAATGTTCATGTTGAATTAAGGGTAGGCTCGAGCCTCTTGTCAGAGAGAAAGGCACGTAATGATTTAATAAATAAAATCCTCAAGTGAATTTTAAGTTATCAAAATGACTTTACCAGCATTAATTAAATCTTTACCTAATATTACCAGAAAACTATTCTAAAATCCGCCTTAAATTGGTATTTCTACGAAGCAAACGAAAGACCATTCGCAAAGTAACATGGAGCGCAGAAACATGTTTCATCTAATTACCTTGGCACAATAGAGACGTCTTCGGCTGAGCTAATTTGGGGACCAGGTTAATACGATTTTTTCGCGAGCGCGACCTTACATTCCTCCAACCTTATCTACTTACACAAAGAATAAAGAAAAACGAATAAAAGAGACCTGAACAACCCTAATTCGAATTTAAACTAAATGTCTATAGAATTTTATTCGGTCGTAAGTTGCTGAATTATCTTTATCAGCAAATGTAATTATAAATACGAATAGATGGGACTGAATTTGCTGAAAGAACAACAAACGAAATACGTCCACTGCTGGACAAAGGCCTCCTTCAAAAATCTCTACAACGATCGGTCTTGCGTTGCCCGCATCTGGCGCTGGACGTCTAGAAATAATGATGATGATCTCCTTTGAGGGGATTGAGCTTACCCTAAAATTGAGTAAGTGGGTATCGACTAAGGTTCGACTCGACTGCCCTTGCGAGTTAATGGTCGGTAGCATCGAATAGACGTAATATGAAATCTAAAACTTGAAGACTCATTAGTGCCACGGCGGCGGCACATTACGGATAATGAAAAATAATATCAAAATTAAATTCATAATTTGTCTTTTAGTAGAGGTTTTAATATTATGTACTCGGTCATTTCAGATTTACGGACAAAAAATAAATAAAAAATATTTAAATAGCTAAGTATTTAAATATTTTCAAACGTTTTTGTTTTTTGTGGAATCTACTTTGTATAAATATTAAACGCTTTAAACCCGGGAAATATAAACTATCTGGTGGTTTAGTGAGTAAAGTCTCGTCTGCATTATTTACTCTATGAGGGAAAACGTTGTTGCATGTACACAGCGCTCCTTTGAATAATGTTTGAATTCCTTTACAGGGAATGTTGTCGTTTTTACGTCGCGTTCCGCAAAGTCCTTTTACCTCGAAATAAGGGTTTTATCTCGTAAAAACCTTTAAATACAGGCAGATGTTGGCTTTCCAATGATGTATTTCTCAATACCCTGAATCATCATTTCAATAATATGCCTGTACAATACAGTTGGACTATATTAATCCTTCCTATCAATATTTACGTGGTTACTTACTAAAGGTACAGTTAGCCAACAAATGCGCCTAGACAAAAGTGTCTAAGGACCAAAGGACCTCGAGAGCACCATTATTCCTGTATATATTAGCCGCATATTATGCTGGGTATAACCCAGGCGATCGGCAGCAACGTTCATCATTCATATAGCTGGCAATAAACTCACACGATAGGCAAGCAAGCAATCATTGATATCTCCAATTTGCCTGCACAGAGAGTGGAAATTATTGCAAAAACCCCAAACCAAAAAAGAAGCATCAGTCCAGCAGTAGGCTAATAAGCTGTTTTAGTATAGTTGCCATATTTGCAAAATGTTTTCAATAATTTCAAACAAAGTGTCCCAATAAAAAGCGGCCATTTTCACATAAAAGTTGGGAAGCTTTACCGAAACTGGCGTCTCCCAGTCAGGCTTACAATTGAACCGGCAAGCGTTGCATATCACGAATTCTTGGAGCAATTTTTGATATTACCTTTGTGGCGGGATTCCAACGGATTTTATTGCGGCCGACGGCTGGAAGGAGGCCAGCCAAGTTGGGACATAAAACATGACAACGTCCTTTGCACTGAATGGCAAATGGTGGAAAGGCTGACGTAGCGCTTAAGACTGTGACTGTACTTTTTTACTTTCTGTTGGGATGGATCAGTTTTGAAATTGCTTAAGTTTTGCGAATTATATTTCCGTCAAAAATATTGTTAACTCAGTTTTGTTGTAAACCATTGCCATTAAATAAGGAGGAAGGCTTTAAATGATGATGATGTTTGTAAACTAAGACTAGAAAGTCTATCAAGTTTTTTTTTAATTTACTGGCGCACAAACTTACTTACATTATATGTAGGTACATTTCCTTTTTTATTAGAACAAGTGAAGTATAGTTTGCAATAAATAACATGGGTAATGTAATGAATACTCCTCCTGAACAAGCTTCAATAATTAATTTAAAGTTTCTCAAGATAATATAGAACAACACTATCGTCGGTGGAGCATAGTTTATTAATATTCGCAAACTACTTTATAAGTGTACTTAATTTGAATTCCCTGTTTTCTGATAACCTAAAAGAATAGCTCGAGCACACTGCGTCATTTTTGTTGTAAAAGTTAATAAACTATGTTTATACATATAATATTAGGTTACAAAGAGATCACTCCCGCCATCCTTGAAAATTATAACGTAAACTTGTCGGACCCACCCAATTCAATTCAATATTTAACCGTCTAGGAGAGCAGGGGTCTGTCACTGACTTTAAAGACTTAGTACTGCTTGACCCAAGGACCCTTGATAAGAAAACAAGATCTAACACTCCGACCACGTGACTGATACAAGCCTACGTCATTTTGCGCTGTTCATCCTTGTCTATTACACGCATTTGACAAGGATGAACAGGCAAAATGACGTAGAAATGACGTAGCTTGTGTCAGTCACGTGGTCGGAGTGCTAGACCTTGTTTTCTTAGACCATGGCTTGACCTGACTTGTAAATGTCACGTCAATGTGTGCGTGCGAGATTTGACGCCGTTAGAGGTGACGCTGGAGTGTTATTTATTTATTTATTTAACTGTGGTTGATATTCGTACCACAGAAGAAAAAAATAGTACTAACACAGAATACCAAATGGTACTAACCCGTAATTTGTACGGTAGGTACTGGTTTATTATCTGTGGAATTACTAAGTCATACAATTTCCTAGAACGTAAGGTCTTTATTCTCGCATCGAACGGAAGAGGCTGTCAGCAACATCCCTTCAGGATAATAACGTGTATCGATTCCGTATACTTCCGAATCAATATCCGGCCCGAGCCATAGAGAACATAATATTATTAAAAGAAAAATTGGATGGTGGACTAATGTTTGTATTGAACGTTTCTTTGGAAGATAGGCCAAAGTTTGTCTATGTACAATACATACAATGTATAGGTGAGGTCTGTAGGTTACTCTTTACTGAATGTGTTCTATGTTTAAAGAATAATTTTTTGTACCGACTTATTTGACAAATTGTCTTCCATTCATACAATACAAGTAAGGAAACATGCTGTGGTGTGAAATACAAGTACGTATTCTATATTAAATTTGTATGTTTGTTTAGACAGAATAAAAAAAAAACAATGTCCACTCTTTTATTAACACAAAAAATAATAATTTCGACTTTATTATCGATCATTTACGTACATAAATATTATTTAAAGAGAAAATCTCGTTAAACATTTATAAATAAAGAACACAAATTACAAACGAACAAGTAACAGCTGACATTATAAAGGTGCGGTCGCTTAATTTTCGTAATCGTTCGTAATACAAAGCCATGAGCGTGTTGTGACATCAGGTCACCAAATGCGCTCTTACTCGTATAAATTTATCTTTTTGTTACAACATTTCAGAAACACAGATGTGTTTGATATTAAAACACTTTATCAACCTTTTTTGTTTAACGCAAACATTGAGAGAGCCATTGTTTAGGCGTGGAAGGTCAGAGAACGTTATTGAATAGGGACCGCATTGTTTGTCCGACGTATGCCTGTAAAGCTTGAATAAAAGCTAGCGTAGATAAAGAGGTATATGTACACTGTAGGTATAGGCATGCCCGCAGGTCGCTTGCAAAGATAAGGAAGAATCTTTTTAGGTTATATCATGTATATGGTGCTTTAAACGGATATTGCTTTTACAAGAAGTCGTTATAAAAATAATAGATGTAACGTATGAACACTAAAACTGAATTTCTAGGAGGAATCATATTGCCCGACGTTTCGGCGGGGTTGCACCTGCCGTGGTCGCGAGGAATCATATTGTCATGAACGTTATACATACTCGTACATGGCAGAATAAAATAAGTTTACTGAAATAAATTATGTTTAATATTGGTCCAGTTAATAGTAAGGTAATAAAAAGTTGTTGAATAAGTATAAAGACAAAAATATCATTTAAAATAACTACAGTATTACATAAACTCCATCTTTTAGTAGTACCAAATTAGCAGAAACAATATAATGTTTAGTAAAATAATATCATCGTTTTTATAAAAGCTTAAATGTTACTGGAAGGAAGTAAGTAAAATTGTGTGAAATTCATATTATTATTTTATTCCAATGTCAGTATAAGCACGTATAAGCCAGCAAAGCTTAGTCTCAAAGTCATACGTCGTCGATTTACATACATCCACAAACAAACCCTCTTTAACCGCTTTTATTTGTTTGTATATTATTTCATTTGTTTTGGTAAAATTAGAATATATAAATAAATATAAAAATATCTCTATAAATAACAAAAACACCACATTGTGAGACCTTACAAATAGGTATTTATTTACAACTACAAAAGCCTGCCCGACAGTTATGTTAGCTACGATGGCTACGATGATGGTTACGACGATGGCTACGAAGATGCTACGAAAGTACGTAGTAATTATTCGTAGCAATATTTCAATTCAATCTATTATTTTACGAGACCGTTTTGTTTTTTAATCTATGAACGAGCGTTGCGAATACTTTAAACTACGTATATAAATGTTTATACCTAAAACATGAAGACTATCGAACTCTATAAGTCTTCGAGGTTAGCATGTAAATAAATTTTTTGATCTTTACATTTTGTTAGGAAATAAAAAAAATCATTTTACCTACTCTCTGCCTGCGGCTATGCCTGCGTTTTAAGCAATTTATATTAATATTATTACCGCATTAAAAATTGTATCCTACTAAACAAAATCAGTCAGATGTTTCAGCATAAAATCGAAATAGCGAAACTATCATCTATACTTTCTTATTGTACTCGTAGTATTAGCAGTTTTTCTTTTTAATATTCTTTTATGATGCAAAATTATTCTATGAACGCTAAAGTTTCAAATACACAATAATTTCAAAAGGCATTCGAGAAAAGCCTTCATAACTCACTTTTCACGAAAAGTAGGTTCGATTTTCGGCAATAATTTGTCACTTACGGCCTTGACAGCCGCCGAAGTTCCAACAAGGGATTAAAGGAAAACCTTATGAATAATTAAGTGCATAAGGTACTTTTTTACTTTCGCTCGCCTCTTCTAAGTTGGTATTAGGTCAATTTTTTTACTTGACAGATGGCGACGAACACGGAAAAACACTTTCGTTTTGTTAAGATAAAATAATCTGCCCGGAGCAAGAGGAGTTATTTTTGTACCAAAAGAGGATGGTAAAAATTAAATTGTGTATAATATTAATGTAATGACGTAGTAGTTTACAAAAAGACAAACAATTGGGTTAAAATGGTCAATTTGGATTTACATTCAATGTCATTTCATTCAACTGATTTAGTGTCCCACAATCGACTTTACACACCTTTTTTTTGCAAAAATTAATACAAAATGTTTGAGCGAGTATTAATAAATTCATAAAACTTTATAAGGTCGTGAATCAACTAGAAAATAGGTACATGCAAAATACTTTGCTCACGTTCTAGTTTCATAGAATTAGTCAGAATTGATTTAACTAAAATTTATCCACCGATGGGATTTAGTTAGCCTACATTAAAATCAGAGTAAACCACGTTGGCCCATTGCAAGTAGCTAAATTATACACCCAACATATTTTTTTTTTATATAATAAAAAGGCTAGTGTTAGAAATTACTACTATATTGTGCTCTGATATTTGGTATTATTTCAACTAGAATCAACAAAGTCTTCAAGACACAAAGTAATGACAGCCACGACAAAATTAAAAAGAAGCCATGTATGAACAAAGCAGCCAATAAAAATCGCGTGTTCTCCCACAAAGGATTAATATTAGGGAAAGTCTGTCATATTAAATAGTTTCTTCCGAGCTCTTAGACGAGCTTCCTCTTTCTTTAAGTCACTTAGTCTTTGTTCAAGAAAGGAAGCTGCCATTTTATTGGCATTGTCGGCCAGAGAATAAATCTTTTCACTTTTGTGTAAGCGTGTCTGTCGGTTAAAATGTAATATGAAGGAATGTTTTAAGTACTGAAACTGCGACCGCACGGGAAAATAGTTATTGTGGGTTATCCTTAAGTAAATTATGCATGTATTATACATATAAACCTTCCTCTTGAATCACTCTATCCATTAAAAAAAAGCGCATCAAAATCCGTTCCGTAGTTTTAAAGATTTAAGCATACATAGGGACATAGGGACATAAGGACAGAGAAATCGACTTTGTTTTATACTATGTAGTGAAAGATAAGAAGAGTCGTACTCTGTATTCCAAATTGCACGGTTTTACAGCTCCAGGGGGGCTAGCGTGAGGTTATCACGCATGACATACATATATTTATAAATAAATCGTAAATATGTGGGACATCTCACACACGGCTATCTGACCCCAAACTAGCCAGAACCTGTACTATGGGTGTCAGACAGCTGATATACATACTTACATATAGAACATCCAGACACAAGGCAAACACAAGTGATCATCACACGAATGTTTGCCCTGGGCGGGATTCGAACCCGCGTCCCTATGCTTCGTAGGTAAACGTACTAACAACTAGGCTACGGGGCCATCATAACTTGGTTTTGCCGAGCGTATATTCAATGATAGTGAGATAATTGTTTTTTACGTGTAGACTCTACACTTACCTACAAATACTGTACACCGTAGAGCATTTGGTGCATGTGGTGTCAATTGTCATCGTCTGCGCTCTGGTGGATCTTGTCAGGTCACTGACCTATATAAGGGTCACGGATGCAAAAAGTCTCGACGTGAATCTTTTATCGCCTGAAAAAGCATTATACAGGGCGTCCCACGGCTATGCCACATGGAGGGAAAGTACCTTAAATATTGTAGATAGAACATTTTACTGAAAGAAGATTTATTTTAATTTAAAAAGCTATTAAAGCTGCATTGTTTTTTTTTAATAATTACGTAATTGAACCGGGAATCGAACCCGCTACACGAGAAAAAAAAACCTGTAGTTTTATCACACCGATCGAAAGGCTTCATCACAAGGATTATTTTTTGCTAAACTAGCGACCCGCCCCGGCTCCGCACGGGAAAATGGTTATTGTGGGTTATTCTTGAGTATATTGCATGTATATTATGCATATGTATATTATGCATGTATTATAGATATAAACATTCCTCTTGAATCCCTCTATTTATTAAAAAAAACCGCATCAAAATCCGTTGTGTAGTTTTAAAGATTTAAGCGTACAAAGGGACATAGGGAGGGACATAGGGAGGGACATAGGGAGGGACATAGGGACAGAGAAAGCGACTTTGGTAGTGATAACATAGTAGAAGTGTAGTAAAAGGTAGGCCGGCGGCGTTTCTCTACGAGTAAAAGTGTCGAAGTAGCTAATACAATTTTATTATATCACAAACTAGTATTCTAGACTCCCGCAAGATGATGATATCAATTTACAACTACTGAAACATAAATTAGTTTACGGTCAGATTTAGAATTAGTTACATTTTGTGGGCTCTGTAGCCAAAAAGGTAGTAGGTACGCGTTCCTACAAACCTTAGGGTCTTAGCAAACATTTGTACAGACAAAGAACCAGATAGCTGACCCCCCTGCCGAATGCTGTGCGAACGTCATCGAGGGCGCCATCTATCGCTCCAAAAGGGCAGAAAAGAACGAACCAACGGCCAATGATACTTCTAAAATTTCAAACAATGCCATCAGAATCTGTCGTAACTTACAATAAACTAAATCGTTAAAAGAATGTTGTCAGTATAGCTAAGCCAATAATTAGGAAGGTGTAGTCTTATTTCGATTGTGTAGCTAAGTTACAGTGTGGCGAAGTTGTGCACGGTATGGCTGTAGATCTAGATTTGCCTGGATCAAATCCACGAGAGCATTTTAATTATTTTGTCTTTTTATTTTTTACTTTTCCAAAAAGATGCAATTACTGCTATGAGGATTTGATTCTTACATTAAAGATTAAAATAAAACAAAATATATGTTACAATAAATATGTTAACATTTTATTCTTTAATATTTTATCGACTAAAATGTAATATCCAGAGATTCAAACTGGCATTTTTTAGGAGAGAGAACCAACATGCTACTTTTATAATTTAAATTACATTTAAAATTATAAAGTAACAATTTATATCTCTCTTAATTTTGTTTCAATCTCAGGATGATTTTAGTTTATATAAAAACAAAGTTAGGCCAAATAGTGGTAAGTTATACAATAAAAAAAGAAAGGGAAAGTAGCTAACATAACCGCTGGTTCTCAAAGGCAAAATACTTATTTTGAAGCTTGAAACGTTCCCCAGGTCTTCTCCACAATAATTTTCTTCCATCTTTATCAGACTTAAGCTCTTTTCGTCAGTAAAAATTACAATTTCGTTCTCCCAATCAAAATTTAAATATTCTGATGCGAATCTCATTCTGTTCTGGCTAGACAATGGGCTTCCGATGGTTGTTTTTTTTATAAATGGCTTATAATTATGTATTTCACATGCTTGGAGTATTTTCAAACTGAGTCAAGCGATATATTAATGTTATGGCAGTTGACCAAGTCGTTTTAAATGGGACTTCGCTATGAAGCCTTACGATTCCACAATGACGTTATGCAGCAGTATAAGCTACCGGTGGTCGTCGGTCAGAGCGGTTACGTTTCACATCACCAGTTTCTTGGTATCGCCGAATCCATAAACGAAATGTATTTCTCTGCAATATAAAATACTATGATATAATTTTTGTCACGAAATCACATTCCACAAAATATTATTCTATATTATTTTTATAATTAGGTTTTATAAATAGGTATTCATATACGTATTATCTACTTACCGTGACACCTAATTCTCTAGAAATACTTTTAATACTGTGGTTATCTTTACAACGCACTGTTGTTTTTGCTTTCATAAAATCATTTAGGTATATGAGAAGTAATGAAAATTGGTAACAGATTATTTTAAATAAAAGTAACCGGAGAGTGCATGAACGTAACGACGACGACGTAAAGTAAATACCTTGCCACGAACATTAGTTTTCTTTATAGTGTAAAACTTGAAATAATAAGTAACTACCCTCACATAATTTGTTCGTGTTATTTTGCATGCATTCTCTCTCAAAAAAAATACATCATAGCTATGAGTCATAGCAAAGTGTGGTATGATATCAAATTTCGATACACTTGACAACTTGTCAGTTGGCGCAGTGGTTTAGCGTTAGCTGTGAAGCTTGTGAATGTTAAGTTACGCGGTTCAAATCCGTTGACTATTCAACATAGTTTTTTTCCGTTTAATAAAAACGGACTTCTCACTATAATATTTATAAAATCAAGATATAAAATAGTGACGGCGCCGCCCGGCGGCGCGGCGGTCGAGATAACTAGTTTCTTGTGAAGCAAGTGTAGGCACATAATCATCTACTCTGCAGATGACGGCGGCGATTCTAATCGATGAAATATTGTAGAATAAAATGCAGACATAACATTCATAAATTATAAGTATATTTTGTATTGATTCTAATTTTATTAAAAGAATGAAATCCCCATAGCAAACACTGCGTCTCTTATAAAAAAAGTTAAAAATAAAAAAAGACTAAAACATGAATATGCGCTCGCGGGATCGATCCAGTTAAATCTCGATCTACAGCCATACCGTGCGAACTTCGCCACGCTGCTGTGACTTAGAGACATTTCCGAAATAAGGCTACACCTTCCTAATTATTGGCTTAGCTATACTGACAACATTCTTGTAACAATTTAGTTTATTGTAAGTGTAAGACAGATGGCATTGTTTTAGAAGTATCATTGGCCGTTGGTTCGTTCTTTTCTGCCCTTTTGGAGCGATAGATGGCGCCCTCGATGGCGTTCGCACAGCGTTCGGCAGGGGGGTCAGCTATCTGGTTCTTTGTCTGTACTATGATTACTTTTGTTTATTTAGAGTCTGGATATAGTTTACATAAGAGCAAATATTAGCTGTCTGCTTAGTTTGTGATATAAGCCCTTCACGTCATTTTATTC
The DNA here is from genome assembly GCA_948473455.1 of Teleiodes luculella. Classification (NCBI taxonomy): domain Eukaryota; kingdom Metazoa; phylum Arthropoda; class Insecta; order Lepidoptera; family Gelechiidae; genus Teleiodes; species Teleiodes luculella. The sequence goes on from OX419602.1 coordinate 4,874,938, forward strand.
ACTAAGCCTTTCTAATGGTTCTTTTTTCAATGTACAGAAGCCTGCACATGCGGTTGGACATTTGCATTACGAAAATCACCCCTATCGCTACGGAATACGGGCGCTCTCAAGGTCAACATGTCCAGCTGCATGTGCTGGCTACTATACCAAAATCACTACATAGTATAAAATAAAGTCGCTTTCTCCGTCCCTATGTCCCTATGTCCCTATGTCCCTCCCTTTGTACGCTTAAATCTTTAAAACTACGCAACGGATTTTGATGCGGTTTTTTTTAATAGATAGAGTGATTCAAGAGGAAGGTTTATATGTATAATACATGCATAATATACTGAAGGATAACCCACAATAACCATTTTCCCGTGCGGAGCCGGGGCGGGTCGCTAGTAAATAATAAGTGTAACCTATTCAGCAGTAAATTTTAAGCTTACATGCCTATTAAACATGTCTTCCCCAGTGTAATATCTACATTAAGTAATCCGTGTGTGAGCCGTGATCTGTGAGTGGAGTTTGGTTGGGTATCTCATTTCCTACTCGCGCTTGTGAAACTCACGCCGCCCCAGCTTCCGGACTCGCATTTCGTATCACTTCCTAGTCAACAGGATGAAAGGGAGGGAAAAAGATAATGTCTTACTGCACCAGTAAGCGTAGCGAATCCAAAACCGAGTTACGACAAGACTCTGCTCCGACAAGACACTGCTCCGACAAAAGGTAAAACCTAACCTAACCTAACGAACTTAGTAGTGTCTTGTTGGAACTGAGTTCGGATTTCGGTCATTTAATTGGTAGTAAAAGCGTAGCTTACAACACTATGAGATTATTTCACATTCATCTTTCAAAACATCCTCCAATAAGAGTTTGGTAACAAACCACTCGCAATCGAGACCCTTCTTGGTACTAGAATTTCATTTTTTTTTCTGTAAAACAATTATTGTTTTCGACTCGAGCAGACTTTAATGAGGGTTCTCGTAGTCGTTTCTTTCAGAAGTCTTATGATTCCCTATTGGCAAAGTTTCTTCTGGATGGAATAATATCAAAGGGGCAAGAAGGAAAAAAATGTAAAATTAAATAAAAAGACCTATCTGGGTGGTATCAATAAACTACACAGTGCTATTTCCTTCGTTTTTAAACTTTTGGGGGATGTTCGTTTTTAGCTCATATAAAGTGCCCACCGGGGCCAGAGCCTTCGTACTAATAATAGGGCGTTGATTCTAAATCTAACAGACTTTGATTATGAGATTAACTCTGATATAAAAAAAAGTGCTGTTTGTAAAATGTGTGTACCAGATACGCATATAAGCCAGCACATGCGGTTGGAAATTCGCACTACGAAATTCACCCCTACCGCTACAGAATAAGAGCGCTCTTAAGGTCAACATGTCCAGCCGCATGTGCTGACTGCAGTTATTGTACTTTGATCCAATAATTTTACTTCAACTACTAATTTCATAGTAGGTAATTATCTAAGCGCTAGGCTATGCCACAGAAGAATTTAGTGTGGCTTTGCTAAGGTTGCCTGGTAGAAATTTCTACCTTAGCAATAAAACCGCTTTTTAACTCTTCTTCTGCTTTGTTCTGTATTATGTGTATATTGGATGTCAATTAAAGAATGTGGTATTGCAATGATAAAAAACTCTGCAAGTCTAAAAATTAAACCCAAATAATGGTATGAGTCGCTTTGTTTAATTAAAATCTGATTCTTCCCCCGATTTTAATGAGCAGTTATAAAAAAGGACTCATTAATTACAAGATACTGTAATAAATACACCGATTTTTAATGTCCGTAAATCACCAGCTCTCCTCATAATCGGGTCTAATTAATTTTTTCGACCGTTATTGAGATTGCCTCGGCTCAGGTTTATAAAGTAATGTCTAGTGCCCTTTTGTTTAATTAATGAGCATATTAATTGGTTAATTTCCTAAGCTTCTTTTTTTCACCTGTATTGAATTATTTCTTATTTACACTTCCCTTCTTTTTTCAGACGAGACGAGATTGTAAGATAAGGGTAATGGTTGAGTTTTATGAAAAGTATGGTCTTGGGGTAAAGATTACGAAAATGAGTGTAAAAGTGTAGGTATAAATTACCGATACCGTCTGTTAACCACCGACGCTTTACGCGCTAGGCCGAGGTCCGAGGCGCCTCAGTTCGTACATGATTACTTTGGGGTAGAGTCTTCCGCTCCCCCGCAAGTCCGGTGAAGCTTGATCCATCGTACTTTATTATAGTCAAATGTCAACAAAAAAAAAGCTTTAAGCGATACATATATATATAATATTATGTACCTATAGCACAGAAGAAAATAATGGTATTATGAATCAGGCTCAGGGTCACCACCAGAGCGCCCAACTACAACGACCGCGTGCAAGCTTTGTGAGTCACCAATCTATCCTATTATTATAGAGGTTTATGTAGAGTACGAGTAATCATCGAGTAGGCCGAGTGGGCCAGACATGTTTTGAATAGAAGATTGCGTGAAGGGTGCGGAATTGATTGGCGTCGCGTCCGGCCGGACCTCGGCGCAGATAATTGATATTCAGTAAATATTGGCGGATAGAATAAACCGTAAATTGAGTTTCCGAACCGGCCTAAATTAATTTGCAACTTCATAACAGATCTGCGCGCCGGCGCCAAATTTTTATTAAAACAAATCCCGCCGCTTTATAATAGACTTTCGGGCATGTGCCTTTGTTAATTTCAACTCAGTGGGAAAGTATCTAATCCATAACGGTCTAAATAACTTACCATACTTTAAAATAACGTGTGTGTTTAAAAAAAGACGAATAAGGGTCTTACCACATAGTAGTATAAGGATAGCCTAGTAGAAATAGCTACAGAACGCCTTTTGAACACTTTTTTCCAAACTGTGTAATTCTTGTGTACAACAAAGGAAAATTTCCATTCAATTCTAAAAGTTAAAGTTAATGTAAAACGTCATAGTTGATTTTAGATACGACTTAATTATGTGTTTACAAACGTTTTGGCAACATAGTATTTTTCTCATTTTACTTATTATTTTCTACAAATTAATAATATTTTACATCTTCTCCTATTGTTTCATTGAAAATACTCAAAAAGAGTACCTATTTAAATATTGGCAAAACTGTACTAAAATCTACCAAATAACTTCCTGTAGTTTTACACCCAACCATTGTTTGTTTGATTCAATTAATTTGAAATGTTTGTTTTCTTTTGTTTGCAGTTAAAAGTATCGTGATTCATACGTGGCAATAAAATAAAATAAATGGGTTTTGCCTGAAATTAATTTATTAGTTCTATCTAAAAAAAAACAGTAATAAAAACTCGCGTAAAAAAAAAAGTAAAAAAAGGAGAGGGTTTCGTGTAAACGAAGTTTATCATCAGCCGAAACAACTGTAATCGAGTTTAAATCAAAATCAAAAGATTTTATTCGAAGTAAGATTTTGCAAAACATTTTTGACGTCCAATTTTAATGAAGTTACTAAGTTTTGCTCAAATATAATAGATGCACGTACGCAAACCGTGACACAGATGGATCTGTGACATTAAATAATGAATTCAAAATAAGGAGGCCACTTTTGGGTGATAAATTAGGCTTTGGAAAAAAATGTTTTGCAAAGTATAATACTGCAAAATACCCTATTACTTTAAATTCAAATGTATAAATGTATGTAGGTACTGGATATCTTTAAATAGACCGAGATTTTTTCCTGTATGTATGCGATACTAAGATTTATTCCCAACACGCCTGGTTTTAAAACTTATTTTGGACAAATAACGTCTGGATGGGCGAAGAATATTAACACCCTTGGTATTGTGTAAGTATTTTTGCCATTACGACACTTAAATTTTGCAGGTTCAATAAATAAACTGATACCCTTAAAAAAACAAATATTTTTCGAACTAAAATTCTAAAAATATTTTTGCGACGTCAAAGAACTCCCTTCTTGTTTCCCGCAGTCGGTTATATATAGTCAACATTCATAAAAAACTAAAGCTCATTATACGTGGCTAACCAATTTTAATTTTTCATAGAGTTAATTCTGCTTTGCATTTTATGTTATTATTTTGGAGGCAGTATGTTGGCATGGCGTTATTAAGGAAAGCGCTGGCAGCCCGGGAATGGCTGTTTCAATGTAAATTTGTAAAATTTCTAGTTCCTCGAAAATTGGCTCGACAAAAACTAAATAGAATTCATAAGTTGCTAGTAAGAATACACACGCTTACGCTTTATAGAATGATACAATTTTTAAGCAAAAAAATATATTAGTTTGTATTGTTAAAATATGTATTTTACTATCTCATACAAAGTGTTATCTCCTTAAATTTTATTCATTCATTAATTAGAGATAAGCTCATCTTTGCGATGTACAAAGTATGTATAAAAGTTGTATTGCTTACAAACAACAACCAAGTGTGACCAAGTATCCATGTCTTTTTTTAATTCATTTGTTCTTTCGAACAGGCTAAGATCAATGACCATGCTGCCTAGTCTTCAGTTGCAAATCTTTACTTATGTGTAAATCCAGGGTAAGTCTTCAGTATTGTTTATTCTCGAGTCCAAGTGTTCGTAGCATGTATTTTTTGTTACGCAACCTCATTGAGGTAGGTAATTATTTTTGCTCTATGGAATTCTACCCGTTTGCGATTTTAATTAAAATTTCCATCGGTTTTATTAACTAGGAATTTAATTATGGAAACTGTTGAAACCGGCACGCAAGTGTATCGGACGTGAATTTGTGCGGGTTTAATTATGTCCAACTATTGATATATAGTGGTAAATAATATTATCTATTAAAAAAAAAAATTAAGAAAATCGAAAAACCCGACTGCTTAAAAAACGAACTAAAAAGATGAAAACAAGATGATGTAGGGACATAGTAGCTAGCATGTATTAAATTGAAATCCTCTTTTTCTATAAATTAAAATAGTCAAATGTCGTTATCAGTCTTGAGCCTGCCAATTAAATAGAGATAGACAAAATCGACAAAAACACAGATACGCGTGATAAACATAACCTTTCCTTTGCAGTCGGGTAAAAAGTTGTTAAAAATTATAACGTCTTCTTGTACATTACTCATGAAATTGAACAACATTCCCTACAACATAGGTTGAAATCTCAAATAACTAATTTATAGGTAGGTACAGTTCAGTTCGTTCGTAATTTATTTCAGATTCAGTCACATCCCCAATTGAATTGCTCATCCCCACCGGGCTCGAGCCTACCTTGAAATCAGGGTGTGTAAGCCTTAGTCGACCACGCTGGCCTAATGTAGGTTGTTCAACTTCACACACAACCTCTGAATTACTTCGCAGGTGTGTACAAGTTTCCTCACGATGTCGTTAAGAGCGTCGAATAAACATACATATGAATTCGAAAATCGAAAACACATTGGTACGTGCCGAGGTTTGAACTTGCGAATGGAAGACAACGGCTCTTTCCACTTGGTCACTGGCTGACTCATCATCATCATCATCTCAGCCGAAAGACGTCCACTGCTGGACAAAGGTCTCCCCCAATTGGGATCTCCACTATGATCGGTCCTGCGCTGGCTGACTACAAAGTAGAAAATATAACATAACGCAATTAGTTCTCACTAGTTAGAAGACGATCGCTTATACAAGATCGTTGTGATCTAAGGAACGAAGTTGCACGGTAACTGAGCTTAAGCGCCGCTTTCATCCCTCGGAGATTGCATTTCGATGAATTACAACCGCAGCCGAAGTTGTTGCATTATTTGCTGAGTTGGGATGTTGGGAACCGGCGCTTAGTGCAAGTGGGAATTATGACTCGCTGTAATTTAGATCCGGTTCCGTCGTCTTTGAATTCGATGCTCCTTGTTTTTGCTAGCTTAGCGTTTTGAACACAAAAGCCATTGAATAGTGTATGTGCTAATGTTATTCTAATAGTTAAATTATATAAGATGTATGTGCCTGCTTAGCAAATATTAGAGTAACTGGTCAAAAAAAACTTAAAAAAAATAAAATAAAAACAGACTTCTCTATACAAATTGACCTATTAAATTGTACTTTTGTTTTCGAGGAAAGTTCATTAGAGAATGTTGCTGAAAACCGTCTTACTTATATGAAAATACTGAAAGGAGCTTGCCAACTGCTTCCATACAATAGTCATTATGATCGGTCAAATTGTATGGTGAGTCAAATTGGTGACTGATTGAAGAAGTTTAATATCCATTTTGCATAAAAATCGTGTTTGTCCTGGGCATGATTCGATTCTGAAACACTGCACTATCGATGCATACCTATCAAGTACTTTGATTGATTGATGGTCCGAAAGAAGCCATATCAATCATGTTCTTAATTAAATTGTAAGGTAAGTGTTCTTTTTTCTTTTATAGCACTAGCAGCTGGCAGCTTTGCGCTAGTAGAACCTATCAAGTGCATAATTTTAAAAAAAAGAAAGATTGTTCCGTTCAATTGTTATATGTTTCAACTGTGTACGTACGGTAACAAGTTGGGAACAAGTATTGAGTACAAGATCTCAGGGGCTTCTGAACACTTCTGGATCCCCCCGCTTAAAATACCTGGAGTGGAACTTTTATAGGAACTTAGTACTTCCCCCGATGCACTTGCCTAAACTTAGGTCGCGGAAAAATGGTTTCAACTTCCGACCTTTTTTCGTTTGTACTACAATACTTATTTTAAGCAATGACACTTGTAAAATTTCTTCAGATCCTAGTTCCATTTCAATTAAATACCTACATACAGTATTATGTGTCGTATATGTATTATTTCTCTGTATTTTATGATATGGAGTATTTAAAATTATAGACACGTCATAAAGACGATCCGATCCTGTCATAATGAGATTTTTTTTTAACGTCTGTTTTGACCAGAGCTGCATGCCATTTGGAGCAATCACCACCCCGAGACAATTCCTTAAGATTTGCATGTATTACGTCTCACTTTCCCACATACTAACAACAACAACTAACAACAACAACCAACCCAACAACCAACAAACCAACAACAACAACCACCAACAACAACAACAACAACAACCAACAACTACTACACGAACTACACTTCAACCAACAACCAACCAACAACCAACTACACCAACCACCACCACCTACTACAACCAACCACCTACTACTACTACTACTACTATACCTAGAACCAATCTATAATTTTAGATACGACGATATATTTTTATGAGATGAGAATTTTACATTTACAATAACATGACAATCAACAACAAAATAAAATAGAACATACCACAACACGACATTTAGTTGTGGTCGTTTAGCAGTTTTCGGGTACTAAATGTCGGCCAGTGATGCTCCGACAGATACAACTTTAAATTATTGCTGTAGCAGGAAATAAAACGCCAGTCTGGTGTGCACCTATGGCGTATAACATTTACATAATAATATATTTGCAGTATGCACAAAAATCCCATGCACAATGATATACGATATTCTGTACCAGTGTAAAAGTTTCATTCAGTTATTCTGAGTAAACGTCAAAAAAATACATGATTTTACAATGGACAGAAAACTAGTCACATATTTTATATTATATTTATACAATAAAAAGATAATTTAAAAAATATATAAAACCGCCTTCAAGGTCCTAATCTACACTAAAAAGTTACAAATAAAATATAAATCTAGCTGAAAGCATATCAATTTAATATGGCTATTAATATTCCTTATTTACATAAATTGTAACATCATATAAACATGTGTAGACATTGTTATACTCTTCACCTTGGAGTCGGTGCCAGTTGAGGCTAGCTATTTAATCGGAACCACATCTGATCTCAAAAGTTCAGATCGTTGAATATAAAAATTTTTAAAAACGCGGTCAGAGTACTAGATACTGAGCCCACTATAGATGACTGCTAGTAGTAGAAGTCTTTTGGTCGAAATGATGTGATTAGCTGGCACCGACTCCAAGATAAAGTGTATAACAATGTCTACACATGTTTATATGATGTTACAATTTATGTAAATAAGGAATATTAATAGCCATATTAAATTGATATGCTTTCAGCTAGATTTATATTTTATTTGTAACTTTTTAGTGTAGGTTAGGACCTTGAAGGCAGTTTTATATATTTTTTAAATTATCTTTTTATTTCACCCTTTTTAGTGGAAATTTACCATGACAAGTTAGGTACCTACTCACAAAACTTTAATTTGTTTTGTTTAGTACATAATTAAATGCAGATATTCTCACCGTGTTTCCTTTACAGTCTTACGTCTGATTTTTAAATTCTAAATCATTGCTATACTTGATTGGACTTTAACCTAAGTTTTCCGAATGGCAAACAACTGACCAAACCACTACGATACCGACGACGCTCGCCCGTTTAGTCCACGGAAAAATTCTTAAGTTGTTATCTTCACTTGGGGTTTTCAAATCTTTAATCTATGACTAGTTTACAGAATATATGAACCAAAACCGCATAGTTTTTGTTATTTCAATTATAACAAAAGCAACGCAATGAGTGTGCTGTTGTTATTACTGGCACAGTTTTGACTATATTTTTATTTGTCTGTCCCCATGCGTCTCTAGGTAGTTCGCTGCTCTCTAGGAAATAAAAGATATACCTAATATATGTATGGAAAAGCAAAAAGACAAAATACTAAATGCCCAAAGAAGTAACCAATTCCCAATATTATTGCAAGTTGCAAGTTGATCACCATTGTATAATAATATGAGAAGTTCGATGAATAAGTCCAGTAGCCATGTGATAAAATGTACGAAAATAATCGATAAATATACGTTACGCTTCATACCACATCACATCACTATTTTCAAATTCAGTAACCATTAAGTTTCTTGTTTTTTACATGCCAAATAAAGACAAATAAATGTCATACTTTACTGATATTTTGTTTTTAGTTGGGCATGTCATAACATGAATGTCTCTATCTTTTTCTAACGTACCGTATTCAAAGATGTGTGATAGAGACTGATAGAGTTAAAAAACAAACACCGTCTCCCGCTTCCCCCTACAAAATAGGCATGATACTCCATCTGGGCGCGTAAAATTTTTTCTTCCTTCATGGTTTTAGTCTTCTACTCCGCCATGAGATATAATCCAAATTAATAAAAAACCATTTTGAGTACAACTTCTATCTATAAAACAAAAAAATATTGAAATCGATTGATAAGAAGCCGAGATATTGCCAAAATAATTTACCGATCGGGTATAACGGCATCGTCAATTGAGGAGTTATTTACTCATATCTTCAAATTTAATCATCCGATCTTAGAGAATTTTTTATGGGACCACCCTGCAAGTAAACCTGATCGATTAAAAAAAGAATTTTGAAAATCGGTTCACAATTGGCGGAGATATCTTATAACAAACACACAAAAAAAAAAAAACATACGCGTCGAATTGAGAACCTCCTCCTTTTTTGAAGTCGGTTAAAAAGTACTAAATAGTGTACGATTTAAAGTGAAAATATTCGACGAAAAAGTAAAATTCTATATTCAGTACAATTTAGATACCTACAAAAGCTGTAACAATTATAAAAATACTTCAAGCTTCTTTTCTTTTCTCAAGTGTAAAAAGCTCCGAAATATAGTTAAAAAAAGTGGTGTGAAGATTTATCGGAGCTGAGTTGGCATTCGTCTCAATTATGTCGACAGGCAATCTGTCAATCAGTTCCCGGCGGGGTGCTTCGTTACCGCTCTATTGGAAGAAATACGGCATCTCGCCGACCTGTCAATGAAGACCAATCACGAACCAGTGGTGCCAACCTACCAACTATAAGCTCTAACCGACCTGATAATAAGTACCAATGGGGCCAACCTACCAACTATTACCTACCTGCTTTCACTGGCCTGTTAATAAAATAAGTACCAATGGTGCCAATTTGCCAACTATAAGCTCTAACCGACCTGATAATAAGTACCAATGGTGCCAACCTACCAACTATAAGCTCTAACCGACCTGATAATAAGTACCAATGGTGCCAACCTACCAACTATAAGCTCTAACCGACCTGATAATAAGTACCAATGGGGCCAACCTACCAACTAACTATAAGCTCTAACCGACCTGATAATAAGTACCAATGGTGCCAACCTACCAACTATAAAAGCTCGCGCCGACCTGTCAATGAGTACCAATGGTACCAAACTACCAGCTATAAGTTCGTTTGCATTGAAGATACACCTCACACTAGCGCCCTTCGAGCGTCGACGTCATCAGCGTCCGTTTTTTGTTTCACTCACTTTGCTGCCGATGATTGTATGCGCGACGCATCGAAAGACGCTAGTGAGCGGGGTCTTGAAATAGAACAGCCTCCGTGTTTGAGTGTTAAAATGCTTGTGCTTCACATGATGAAGGTTCCGGTTTCCAATCCAGGTGGAGAACTTCTCCACAAGTATTACAAAATACCCTATTATTTTAAATACCATAGACTTCTTACAGATATTCCTGCAATTTATAGTTAAAGACCTATCTTCAGTATGTTTTTCAAAATTTTCGGCACAGAAGTTTCAGAGATAAGGCAATTTTACCGATCTTATTAAATAACTTCAAATCTATTTACGTATCGTGAAATTGTAAAAAAATATATTTGAAATCCTTACGACATGCCCTTACCATTAATATACCACACGGTATAGTTTGTAAAACTCTTTTTTTCAAGTCATTTAGACTATAAGTACCTATACTATAGGTTCGTCCCTATAAATACAGACTCCCGAATCTCGCAAGAAAGTAGGACATTACAACTGCTCGTTAATATTTATTTAAGACCTCATTAAAACTACCCTTGGAACTTGTTTGTTGAGGTCAAAAATAATACATATTTCATGACAGTCGATAAATAATGTAGGTGGAGTAAAAACCACCCAACTTGCCGCCATAACTCAGGGAATTTAATCATGAGCGCGAGTTGGTCAAGTTGGACCAAGTTGGGCCAAGTCGAGCCAAGTTAGATTTTGGGGCGGCGGCGGCGGCGGCGCGGTGTGGTTAATACTGGGTTCGGTTTAAAGAACCTACAATATAAGAATTACCAGTACAATTCGAAATACATTACGTAGCAGATATGACACAAATTCAAAGGTTCATATTTAAGATTAATTCGTTACGCAATGAAAATAATTTTATAAAATAAGTTCTTTTAAACTGGTTACATTCTGTTGTCGTAGCGTCTAACTTTTGTGAAGGTAAGAAAAACTTTTAGAGACCTAAAGCTCGTTTTACTTGACTTATCTCCGTTATAAATAATTCATTGTTTACTAAGAATAAGTAGGATGTGTTCTTTGATATTGGTACATTACATACCATTCAAGAGAGTATAAAAATGTATATCAATATCCATGCAAATTATTATTCGTATATCTTGTCATCATACTAGTATTATAAAGAGGAAAGATTTGTATTTTTGTGTCATAAATAAACTCAAAAACTACTTTGCCGATTTAAAAAATTCTTTGACCATTAGAAAGCTACGTTCAACCTGAGTGACATAGGCTACCTTTTACCGCGAGAAAATGCCTCATTCCCGCGCGGAAAGCTAGTTGAAAATAAAGTGTGTATTGAAAATAACTTAGATCCATTTAATTTAACCTAAAGTCACTACTATCAGTAGGTACCTACTTATAACATCCTTGACTACAAGTAAACATTAAGGGAACAAACCTATGGAACAAACGCAAATGCGCGGGAAAGCGCGGACTACGGGACGATATCTGAGTTTATATGCATTCTGTAACACAGATTACGCTCGCTTTTTATGTGAAAGTCTGCATATAAACTCGGATATCGTCCCACAACCCGCGCTTTCCGGCTAAATGCGGTTATAAAAACCACTTTAAAAGTGCACAATAATTAAACACTCGGCATCGAGATGTAAATAATGCATGGCTCCGTATAATCCGAGGCAAGTATTTCAGGTTCAGGTGCTGTGCGCCGCAACACATCCGCCGTAAATAATATCCTAGTTTTATGTGGTTTTATGGCCTACTAGGGTTGCCAGCTCTACTTGAAAATACAGAACTTTATTGTAATTTTCTTCTTTGTTGGTGTACTTTTTATAAACTAATTATAACTTCGATAAACCTATCGATTATTTATTTTTTTAACTAAAGTGGAGTGGGTTGAAATTGAAAAAAGGACTCGAGAAAATTAATTGAACACAAGTTCTGCTTTTTCGAACTCTAGAGATACTTATACTTTATAAGTTAATTCAATTATTTTAAAACATTTACCAAGTATTGGAAAAAAGTACTATTTACAAAAATGTAGAATGCTCTTTATTATATGACAGGAACGTTAATAAATAAATTTTGTTGTTTGTTTGTTTTTGTTTGTTGTATTCCTTTTTCAAAACGTTTGCAGCCCTACCTCTTTTTTTTTTTAATTGACCTATGCTTGTGTCGAAAAGGTACGACCAATCAAGCCTCACCGGACTTGATACAGCCCTACCTCCCGGGCAATTCGCGCCCGCTTGCAATCGACCATTTAAATGTGTCGCCAGATAGAACTGTCTCTTACATTGCTTACATTTTATTATCGTCTAAGGATAGAAAATAATTTTGAGCAATTTTATGAGCAGCAGCGCTGGGAAAAGTTCAATAAAGGCTGTCATACTTATGGCGCTAAAATACATTTTTATGTGGTAACTGAATAAGAATAAGAATAAGAATAAGAAACATTTATTTGCGGGACATCACAACACAACAGAGAATACAAAAGTTAACAACTATGACTAAAAATTACATGGCACGATACGAATACAATCTATATATACTGCAACTGGTATTGGGCTATGATAAAACTTATTCATAATTTGAAAGGCATATGACCACTGGGTTGAAAGGCAGATGACCACTGCTGGTGGAAGATATTTACTTGCCTCTATTGCTACGGTATAAGGCTCTTTCAAGATCCAGGTGCATTGTGTAGGTAGTTTAATAATAGTTTTTCTGTAAGTTGGGGGTAGCTGCGTCCACTGGTTGTTAGTAACAATTATATTTACTCTGAGAGACCATCCAGTTGTACCTTTGTTCCCGATTCCCGATTCCAGTGTTATTAGTTAATCAGAAGAACAATGTAACGGTACCAACCTGGGTCCCGTACAGATTTCACAAATGTTTTATAAAAATTACGTTATAAATTAATTACATGCATATTAGTTGAAAAGTCTTTATGAAGATATTTATATTATTTATATGAACTGTTTCTGACTAGAATCTATCTCTGTTTCTGACTAGAATCTATCTTGAGACTTATAGATGCAAAAGTAAATAATCAATTTTAATGTATTGATCTTTGAGAATAATAAGTCCAAATGATTGTTGTTCTATCTGACTGATCAGGCTTCTATGTGCTTAATTTACATAAGCAAATAATAGTTCATAATAACTTATCTTCAAGAGAATAAAATACTTGATGATATTATAGTCTGACTGAGGAAAAGCAATAGCACTCCTGTAGTAAGCATCCATACCATGCGGATTGGAACTTCTACCTACTTTCAGATTAAATAATCATTCAGTTTGTGCTAAAAGCAAAAACAAACTAATCTTCTTACCAGATCAAGTACATGGAGTTTGGCAGGATGGTAAATAGGAATCAATCTGGGCTTTGTATAAATCTAAGCATTTAAAGGAAATAGATTTTATTATTTATTGAGAGCCTAACTAAAATTATAGTTAAGCCTGAATATATTAATTCAACAAGAACATGCTAAAGATACCTAAATGCTGGATCTTTGATAAACTTCTATATTAAAGTTGTTTATCCTTACTTAAGACAAGAAGTCTAAAGTAATGCTTAGAAATAAATCTATGCAATAATTGAAATTTCATAATTTGTCTCAAGGAAATGTCTAAAAGGATCGTTCCATAATTATTTACCTAACAAATTAACTCTGTTATTCAGTCTTTATAATATAATTAAAATATGAAATATAGATTCAAAGTAATACATTCAATTTTCAAAATAAAAGTAGGATATTAGCAGAGAGAAGTTATCTCCACTAGTCTAGGTAAAGCTCCTACAATTTGACGATAGATGGCGTTCATGGGCATACAAATATTCACTACCGAATTCTTGTTTCGAACAGGAAGTAATTTTCGTCAACTATAGTTATATTTAATAGTAAATAAACATTTAATTAGACATAAATATTTTAAAATCATGCCGAAATTATTTAATTTATTTTATGTAATGTTATTTATAATTATTATGTACTATTATGATCATTTTATTTAGTGGGCAAGCAATAAAATACAAAGGTACTTATTCGAATTTCAAAAAAAGGACGCTTTCTTCAAGACGCACGCTTTCTCCTAGTTTGAAAAAGTCAATTTTTATCATTTAAATTAGAAAATAGTTTTTCGTCAAACTCTATTCGGTTAGGAGACCTAGGTAGGTATCATCCGACGTTTGTGTGGTTATCGCGCCGGGCGCTTGCAGTGCAGTCAACGAGAATCTACAACGCAGAATAAAGCTAAGTAGTGGTTTTGGTCTACCATGAATAACCTTTCTATTTCTTCCAAGTATTTATTCTATATAACTAAGATTATTTCTCCAAATATCCTCCCTCTCACTATTTTCTATCATCTTTATAAAATGTGTATTTTCTACAGGACATGAAGACTGTTCTTGAGTGCACTCAAGTAGGTATAATGACCAACTCACAACTTACTTGGTACCTATTTTATTTTGTATACTTACATATATTATTTATTGTTCATCCCTCACAACTCTGGTAAATCAATGGTAGCTCCGAAATCATATCTACTTCATTTTAAATTACAGGTGGTAACTTCTGTATTCCTAGGAATAGTAAACTAAGATGAGATGAAGGAGAGCAGTTGATGGAGCTTCTCCAGGGTAGCAGAGGGAGCAGGCTTCTAGATTCTTCTTCTTTAAACTCCGGACGCTGTGTATGATTTATAAATTTCATTTCAACTTACAAATACAGAGTACCTACCTATTTTCTTGCTTGCAAACCACCAATATAACAACTAGATATTTCAAAAATTATTTAATCTCATTATCCAAGAAAGTTATCATAATCAAGTAAATTCATCATATTATCTTTCTTTTCTCAATAGAGTTTTATTTAGGTACTTATTATCTCTTTCTAGTAGAATTACATTAGAATTTACTTATGTACTTTATAATCTTTACTTTTTTTACTAACCAGTTTTCATACAATTTATCCATCTCTGGAGAGCTTATAAGTCTTTGCGGTTAATACTGGGTTATCTACATAGCTAGGTCTAACAAAATTCTCACTAAAAGATTCGGGGTTACTCCAAGAGGTTCATAATTTAGAGTCCTTCCACGTGACGTATCATGGCCCAGCAGCAAGTTAAATAAACAATTTATAAGAGGGGGGGGGGTTACAACAATATGTTATGGCCACTGTACATTATTATATTTCTTTATGTAATTTTACTTCAAGTTTAATAGATTTTCCTGCGTATTCCTTTTCCTCATTAAGTTTGCTGTCGTATCTTATTGTGGTTTGTGATTTTCGTTATGTATTTTTTGTGTGTTGTTTAGGTAAATTAAAATATATTTATAGACCATTTGAATTTCCCATTCTATATATTTTTAAAGCTTACGTGGTTGGTTTTGCTGTTATGATTTAAAAAGGGATATTTACCGTGGTTTCCAATTCTATTTTAATTTTTGCTATCTGTGCCGCTGCTGCTGTGCACTGCTGGCAACTCTGATAAATGTGAGGGCGATAAGACTTATTTTTACTTTCATATTTTTATGACCATTCCACATAATCTCCTTAAAAAGTAAAGTAGAATCTGTTTCTACCATATTTCCTACTAAAAATTTTGATGTGTTGAGGCGATGATTGAATTGTAACAAAATTAAATTAAATTGTTTTATTTACGGTTAGCTTTGCAAAGCAACTTGGGTTAGTTTATAATATATATTTAAGTAACCATATGTGTTGCTTGCTTAGAAATAGACCCGCTTAACTCTTTTTAAAAGTGTAGAATAAGCCGACTAAAGAAACATAAAGAAGCATTCACCTGTAGTCAACTACAACTGAGCTCCCCAATCCACCTGCTAAGCGTGGGATTATTGCAACAATACTCAAGGGAGGAATTTGAGTCTACTAGTGAACGGTTATGGTATGTAGAGTAGTACAGAATATTTTAAAAGAATATTTCAAAGCTTTTCTTCTCAATTAAGTAGAAAAAGAATTCGTGTACCAAATTAATGAAAGAACCTGACATAGCCTAGTCTACACTAAGCACTTGACCTAGAGCCACAGTAATCTAGAACGCAGACGTTAGCTAGGTCGCTCGCTGGGTCACGAGCCTTCTAACCTAACCTTGCCCGCGCATTTTATTATGAAGTAAGTAAGCAAGTAACACTTTATTGAAAACACACAAAGAAACACATCAATCAATTTAAAACTAAAAGCTGCTTTTCCACCAGAGCTGTGCGAGGTAGCTAAGCGGTGTGCGAGGAAAAAATCCACCAATAGAATCACTAGGCTAAGAAAATGAAGTGATTCTATTGGTGAATTTTTTCCTCGCACACCGGTTAGCTACCTCGCACAGCTCTGGTGGAAAAGCAGCCTTATCGCTGCAAGCGATCTCTTCCAGACAACCTTGTTGTAAAGAGACAAATTTGAGAAACACGGAGTAGTGTATACCAATGGAAATACATACAAGGGTGCTTTAAACAAAACGTTACCTGTCAAAACAAGAATAAAAAAATATGTAACTACAAGTATATAAATAAAGTAATAAATATGTAAATAAACCTAAGTAACATGAAGGTTGAAATGAAGTTTATCCCTATCTCAATATAACATACAATAAAACTCATTACTAGAATCCTTACTAATTATTTATTTACATAAGTATTTTTATTTTATTTTATTGTGAATGAAAAAGTTACTCTGTCTGTCTGTCTGTCTGTTTGTTATGCTTACACGCCAAAACCACAGAACTAATTTAGATTAATTTTGTATAGAGATAGAATACACCTGGGGAAGGACTTAGGCTACCTTTTAGCGCGGAAAAATACCTTATTTCCATGGGAAAACTGTTAGCTGAAAGCTAGAACTAGAAAAGTCGATAGTGAACTTGCCTTCGAAGTAAAGGTTCGGTTCCATTTCCGCCCAGGCCAAATATATCTGTGATGACTGAGATGAGGAATGTTTTTATGTAAGTAAATATTAAGATATAATGTTAGTTTATTTGATGGCAAAATTCTAGCATATTGATATTTTGCTATGTTATTTCAATCCAGCGTCACTCTCACTATTAAGCCGAATCTAATGGTAACTTTCTAAACTATTTAGACCACAGAGCGTAGCAAATAATTTTACATACATAACAAACATTAGTCGGGAAAAAATAAAGCATGTTTTACATAAATTTATCTTCATTCAACTATATGTCTCTCTACTGTGTAGACTGAACACAAATATTCAAATTGAGAATTTCGTAAATTATTCAGCCAGCACTATCAAACGCCGCCGTCCATTTTTGCGAAGGTATTCAGCTTGAAACCAATTAGACGGCGTCTCAATTATGAACCCAATCAGACAGAGAGAAATTCCAAAATTCTTTGGATGCTCCAGATAGAAGTAGTTTCATAGATATTAGCGATCTCTAGACTAGATAATCTGATTTAGTTTCAACTTAACTAGTTTAAATAACGAACTGATGTTGGAATAACAACATTACAAGAGTTATTGTGTCCTAGACACTCAGTTAATATTAATTTTCAATGGACTAACATTACTTTTATACGTAGTTTGATTGAATTTAACAGCTTTCTTTTTTATAATAAAAGTATTACAAAAATTAAGCATGGAAAGGAAATTAACATATTATTATCTAGGTACCTCAATTATTCAACACAACTGGTTCTGCTTAATTATAAAGGAATATCGTACAGAAGCCCCGGACTTCGAACTTTTTGTGGTAAGGTTTTAGTTTGTAAACAGATTAAGGTTCTGCGTCTAAGCACATATTGTAGTAGGATATTTTTTTCTGAATTGACCTACGCTTGTGTCAAAAAGGTACGACCAATCAAGCTTCACCAGTAGGTATATTATCAAACATAATAATATATCAAATCAAATATCTCTATTTTTTTATGTGTGTGTGTGTATTTTATACGTACCTATTCTTGCTTATTATAACTTTTGTAATTATATTTCATATATTATTGAATAAATAACAATTAAAGGTGAAAATAACGGTTGTTTGGTTTTCTGTTCACAATAGGATACAAATACCTTATAATGTTTAGGATCATTGATAAAATTTCACAACGTTTAAGTATTTTTAAATAAAACCAACAGACAAAATAATAACCAATTAAACAGTGGCTCATATCTCCCATGCTCCTAATTACATTTATCTTTCCGAGTCAATTAATGTCCAAAAAGTTTAATTAAATTTTCGTTCGTGAAACTTGAAGAGGTTTTTAGTTTGTGTAATTCAGCTCCAGTATGCCCAAATTACTGTGACAAGAAATTATCTCATAATTAAATATCATAGTGCTATTAAAAACCCGCACTATTAATTTCCCCCAAAAATATGAGTGCGTTATTGACAACTTTTTACTCGTGAAATAGAGATAACTAAAAGTTTAAGTCTATCTCTGTATACAGACATTTATCTATGTCATTGTATGGTATATGTAGTAAATATTATTTATGTGTTTGAGTTATGTATGTATATTGTATTGATTCATAATTATTCGAATAAATTGTGCACGTCTATGCCCGTTTATTGTAAAGTGTTTCGTAAGAAACAAGCTGTGCCTGTTGTGTCTGTTTTTTAAATTTTTATTCCTGTAAATAATATTGTGTACAATAAATGATAAATAAATAAATAAAAAATAAAATAAACATACTCGTATCTGATAAAGTGATGCATTATATTTTATTATCATCATCATCATCTTGTACAGTTGACTGTAAGACGTCCACTGCTAGGCAGAGGCCTCTCCCAAAGATCTCCACAATCGAGGATCAAGGATCTGGTGAGGTTCGCGGGAAACCGCTGGATGCGGGCAGCGTAGGACCGATCATTGTGTAGATATTTTATTATATTTTCAGTAAATTATACAGTTTATTCACTCTTCAGCGTACACAGTCAACGTATTTTCTAAACGTGTATAATTCTTCTTATAAATAGTTACTCACCTCTTCATTAAATAATGCAGAGGCACAGATAATATAATACTAGTTACAATAGTAACTATAATTAAAAGATATAAAATAAGTAACGGTTTAACTCAAATTTTGAGTTTTCTACCAGCTAACCGGAGTGAGGAATCACAGTGACGAAACATAGTTTACATGTTGGAGAAAATTTTAATATTGCAGATATATCAGAACTTTTTAACATTTATATTTCCAGTGCTATTACTTGGACTGGTGTGTAAATGTAATTCGTGAAAATCTCATCTGTACGCACTGTTATCTAAAATCCTAAATTTTTCTGCTCAAAAGGCCCATCAAAGACAACCATCCATTCAATGTTTGTAGGTAGTCTGGTATACACTTTTATCAATTCCTGCCAGCGGCGTATATACGAAATACATCACATAATGCCCGCCCAGATTGAATGATCGAGTGATTGAGCGTGCGCCGCCGCTGCCTAATCAACCAAACCCGTGTTTTGTCAGCCGAAAACCCGCGACTTCGATAAGCCGAGCCATCTATTGTAGCCACATTTACATGCTAACAGTAAACATACGTGTGTGATTGATTGGAAAGGTAAGGCAAGGGTACGCATTGGAGTCTACCATCTCACACCCTAAACTTAAATTTAAGTCCGCGGTCTTTTTCGAGATGAATGAAAATCTAATTCTGAATAAATGATATTTAATGTCAAATTAGGCGTAATTTAAGTCGGTTGTTTCACATACCCCTTAAAATTACTAGTGCCGGCATGTTAAATGTTTGAGATATCTAAATTGAAATTGACAATCTCTTTACTTACGTGTGTAAAGGTCAGCCTATCAACACTCGAATGTTACACGTAAACGCTTTTGAACCTGATTCTTCACTTTCATACTACTTAGATAGGTAATTGCAGATATCTGGTACAGAAAAAGATTCATCGTCGATTTCCTGTTAACGTTTAAAAAGTTTAACGTGGAGAAGCTATTACATATCATATACATCAAATAGCAGCAACAAAATTATTTCAAAATGATACTAAATGGATTTATCTATTTGTATTCTACGAAATTGTCGGAACGGAAATAAAATATTCTCACGAAATAGAATGAAACAGGAATCTCAAAATCTTTATAGTCTCCAGTTTAAAGCAAGATTTGTCTCAAAGCGTCTCTACATAGTAACATTTAATTTTGCACCTCTGCAAGATGCATTATTGGAGTTTCTATCACCAAAATAGCTCAGAAAATGTTCACAGGAGATTTGGTCAAAAGTAACATAAAATATGAATAAATCTAGATAGATAGAATATACACACCAGTAATAGATTACAAGACAAAACAATCATAAACGTTTACAAAAGGGCGACCTTATTGCAATTTCTAGGTTGTTTGATTACTTTTTGAGACGAATACTAAGCTTGAATTGTTGTATTATAAATATACTCGTAGATACAAATTGTTTTACTTATCATATCACTTTGTAAGGGTACGAGTAATAAAGTGTTGATATAATAAACTCGTTGTTACCTACATATCGACTCACCATCACGGAGCAAAACGGTTGAAATTACATTTATACAAAGGGCAAATCGATTTTGAGTAGGTAACAATGCTAAAATAAAGTTAAAAAGGAAATATCAGAATAATGACTATTTCCATTCACCTTGAACTTAACTTTGCTAAAAAAGATTCTACCTGTACGACTGCGACCATTACATACTTACTTGATGTGTTCGCAAAAACTAATAAATACAACGCTGACATTGACAAAGACTGCACTTCTCACTAATAGTGTGAGCAGACCTTCAATTGACTTACAAGACAAACACCGTCCACCACACAAACCATTGTCAAGTACCTTATAAAACTAGCAGCTTAATCCTTACCTGAAAAAGAAAAAAATAATTGGTTAATGAAAACCAAAACATATTTATTGGTAAAAAATATTCTGCTTTTTCGCCTCTCAGAATTTATACCGACGATAACGTAACTTTGTAACTATGTATGTATGTAGGGTATAATAAAGATTACAAATATAGTATATATATACTACTACGTATCCTTTTACGATGTTAATCGGATCGCCAGGGCAACGTATCGGTCACATGATTTCACATGAATTTGTACGCCGCCGCCATCACGCCTCGGCATACTAATACGTACAGCCAGGAGCAGATCGAGCTGAACACCTAAGACTTTGCACCGTTACCCCACAGGCCCACCCCACAGTTCAGGGCGCCGCCGCGCCGGGCGGCGCGAACTGCGACGCGAATTGCGTTACGATACGACGACAGAAGGAAAAAAGATGAAAATAAACGTAGGCAATGGGGAATACGCATGGTTTCTTTTATTTCATAAAATGGATTTTAATCAACATTCATTCATAACCGAATATGAAATTATTTTACAAGGTTGTCAATTCGCACAATTTATTCGAAATAACAGTAGCTCTTACTTCTTTTCTTGTTCTTTTTCTGTATAGCACTTTCAATTCTAATTATTTAATCAAAAAAAAATATTGTAATCGCTTTTACGAGTAGTGTGGTGTGTATTGTGATTATTCGTCGTAGCACTTTGCATGGTGTGACCGAGCGAGGCAAGTCGAGCTACTGTCATGCGAGTACATAGGCACAGTAGCTGTCTAGGTCTACTGTCACATCAGCAGCTCGCACTGTATAACTTAGTTATTCGCGCGAGATGGAATCGCTGCCGCCGCCGGTCGCTTCACAGTTCGCACCGCGCGTAGCCACAAGCTGTGGCCAGTAGGCCCTCATGCTTTTGAATAAGATATAGAATAGTGAGGCGCGTATTCAGCTTGACCTGCTATTGACTGTTCTTACGAGCAGGCCACGGAACCCGTCCATAATGAAATATTTTTCAACGACCACGGAGAGGCCTGTTGGAAGTTTCATAAGCAACCCTGCTTACAAATTCCGGCTGGATCTTATCGCTGATTGATATTTAATAAGATTTTTTAGTTTAAGCAGATTAGTTATTAAATATTAAAGCAAAAATAAAATTTGTAACCCTTTTTATTAAGTGAGTCTCGTGGTCAATAAATATGCCCGGAAGATAATTTATAATTTAAAAAACCTAAACAAGTCTACATTTCGATATTTTTTTACCGACTACAAAAAAAGGAGGTTCTTGCTCCATACATTAATATCACGCTCGCTCAGACTAAGAGTCAAGACTAGTGTTACATAAAAAAAGTTCCATCTGTTTCAAATAAAAAAAATACTACTTATAAGTTTCGCCTATTTTGAGATCAGAGGCTGTGTGTCACGCACAACATACTATTATTTACTTGTAAAAATACCTTTGAGACTCCCAAAACCATTTACGTAAATGTTTATAAGAATATTTTGTTTTAGTCAAAATTCATTTCAGCAACATTAATTCCCTCTAGTGCCCTCTTTATATTTTTAGTATCGGTTCTTACAGTCTTTTATTTACAAAGAAAACATGCGTCTTAAATATATTATATTTAGCGACATGAAAGGTCAAAATAACATGGCTCCAGTACTTGAAAAAAGTAATTTTGAAAACAAGGGATTATAATAAATTCATTGCTTTGATCTATGAATAAAGACCCCTTAAATAAGAAAATAAGAAGATTTTAACACTAAAAGACAAAAAATTGCAATGAATTACATAATTAGACGCCTCGTGGTAGTTAGTAATTTTGAGTTTTTGTTCTGAAATCATTATTTTTAGGGAATATAATATAACAAGATATGAAAATCACCCTTTATTTACTAGATACGAGATTCGATGGTCCATAGTTATACAAAAGACTTATATTTGTTTCGCATTAAAATGCTAAGGTCGTTCGTTTCCTAGAACACGAACAAAGAATGAGGGTAGTTGGAATTTTTCAAGCAGAGCAAATAACCGATGAAGCCCAAGAAGATAATAAATACTTTGAAATAAAAAGAACATTTCCCCTAGTATGCCAAAGAGGTTGTTTTTCTACCTTTTTCATAATTTCATGGAATTCTGTATGGCTGTTGAAGGGTTTTCAAAGACCAAAAATTTAATTCCAATGTCGTTTCATATACCGAACCACGGCAATTTCAGACCCTTCCGCTTCCGATACAACTAATACAACCTTGTTACGAAACTTAACACAATAGAATAAGTATGGTATTACATATCGGAATAATTTGATACATTTTATAATATAAAGAAATATGAATACGAAAAGAAGGATGATTCTGTGCTTCGAAAGGCACAAGGCAGGCAAAGTTGGAATAAATGATGAATTTTATAATGTGTTCATTTCATTAGGAATAATAAATTAAGGTCTATAATCGCGTCCATGTTTATGTTTGTTGAGTATCGGCTAGACCGAAAGCGCTCTTACACAAATACAAACAAGAAACACCCTTATGATGTAATCTCTTGTACGAACCCTTCTTGAGGAGATGAGGATGCTTTGGTTATGCCCACACAAAACGTTTAGTCTCTACTTATTTACTGACTTGTATAAATATCTGTATTTTGTTTTCATTATTCCAAGAAACTTAACGAATTTACGAACGACTTCAAAATTATGTTTGAAGCAAATAACAAGATTTTCTATCTTTACAGAGGTTCTATGACTTGAGGTTTCCTTAATCATTACATAGTATAAAACAAAGTCGCTTTCTCTATCCTTATGTCCCTATGTCCCTATGTATGCTTAAATCTTTAAAACTACGCAACGGATTTTGATGCAGTTTTTTTAAATAGATAGAGTGATTCAAGAGGAAGGTTTATATGTATAATACATGCATAATACTTATACTTAAGGATAACTCATAATAACCATTTTCCCGTGCGGAGCCGGGGCGGTCGCTAGTTACAAATAAATGCGAAAATTAATTAACTTATTTTTACCGTGAAAATTTATTCTGCTGTTCGGGGCTTACAGCAAATCTACGAGTATAACACATAAAATGAGCAGAGCCGAAACGACATTTTTTTTCGTCCATCAATATTCAATCCCACGTGACACTAATGCAATGAAAAGAGTATAGAAGCACGTAAACAAAGCGCTTGTCCGTCGTATACTTATCCGGTAACGGTCCCAAACAAACAACGCGACACTATCGATCTTTGGAGCCGAGTTTAATCGCCTGGCAGGAGTACCCTCTTCTGACTTAAAGTTTAAAAACAAGCGGCAGCGGATCAAAGACTGCACAGAAACAAAAGATATCTCACATTGAACTGTGATATAGCTGTGACAAACTCGCCATATTGAAATTCGCTTTTTCGGTTTGTATGTTAAATGTTTTTCGGTTTGTCAGTTTGTTTGTTTCGCTTTCACGCTAAAATGATAGAACAGATTTCAAAAAGCGCCAATTTCTTGTCTAACAGTCGTGCGCATCGTTTCGGGAATTCTTTAGGTTGAGCGGTTTCTATGATAATAGTAGATTTTAAATTTTAATACAGCAAAACAATTTAGTTAGCAAGCAGGAGCGAAGAATGAGCCTAGACGAAAAATAACATATTTTACTATGAATGAAGTATTCGCGCCCGTGCCACGTGACATCATGTTCAAGTTGTTTGCCGCTAACATATTCCTAAATTATTTTCTCATTATTGGTTCCAATGCCCATTTTATTTTTACCTGCAAAACTTCACCCTCGCTTCCGCCTTACCTAAGCACAAGCCTTTATAAACGTCTCACGGGAAGATTAAATGCTACAAAACATAGATTTTTTTTCTCCTTCTCCGCGGAATCACCGGCGATAATCGTCCGGAGTGTATTTAATTACGATAAAAGTTCCAAGATAAACGCGAAACTTTGTTGTTTTATTGCTATTTGAAAAAATAAGGGGAGAACTTGCATTCTGCTATAAAAGTGGGAAAGAAAACATCGCTTCGATTACGAACTTGGGTCCTATTAACATCGTAAGAAGTAACTAAAAGCAATTTATAATATAAATAAAAAATCTGATTCATATAGTTAAATTTAATCCTTTGGACATTGTTCATCCATCACTTAGATAAAGTCATTTACTGAGAACAACTAGCTGAAGAAGTTCCATAGGCATCGCATCTTTTATAGATACTTGGGTCTAGCTTGAAGCACTGTAACAAGAGATTATCTCATATTTTACTGCCAAAATAATGCGAGATACCAGACATATTTAAGACATTCTCATGCTAGCCCGGTGGTTTATGGTATTCTTCTTCTTCTTGCAGTACCATACTCTATCGAGTGTCGGCAAGCATCTCTAAACTCTTCTCTATGTTCGGTCATTCTTCTTAAATCTACCTATGCCGGTCCAACTTTTCAAGTTGTCGTACCAGGACGTTTTTCTCCTTCCTCTACCCCTCTTGCCCTCAATTTTCCTTCAATAATTTCCTGTAATATATTGTATTTATTGTTTCGGTAGATATGCCCGTAATATGCTATTTTCTTTCTTTTCAGTGTTGCTACAACTTCCAGGTTCTTCCTCGTTTTATTGAGCACCTCCAAGTTGGTTATTTTGTCTCGCCACAGGTATTCAAAAGAACAAAATTAATCACTAATTCAGTTTCTGCCAGTTAGCTAAGTAAAAACAAATTCAAGAATTTAAATGTAATTTAGTAGGTAAGTACTAAATACTTTTCGACATCCAAGTTTCGGAGTGTATCTAATTTTAAGACAAGGACAAACTTGTAATCCAGGCACGACATTTACTAAGCAAGGTCTTTTGAGATAGGAGCCACATTGAAAAGTCAATACGAAAGTCGAGTAAAGCCAGCTAATCCCGCACCAAGCGTCATACAATTAATTTTGCACCGCACCAGTGTAAAACGTCTTTATATCTGCGTACGCTATCCAGTTCTAGGGTTATCAGAGCAATATGAGTTTAGTAAGTCGGGATACCTAAGTATAAAATGGATGGATCTGGTCCGAAATAAATATAGTTGATTTGATTTGATAAATACCTAGTATAATTATACCTAACTAGCTGCCCGCCCGCGGCTACGCCCGCGTTGGTGTTCGACTTTTCCCGTGGAAATAAGGTATATCCCGCGATAAAATGCAGCTTATTTCCTTCTCCTAGATCTTCTACTTCTGTACCAAATTTCATCAAAATCAGTGTAGTGGTTTTGGCGTGAAAGCGTAACAAACAGACAGACAGATACTTGCATTTATAATATTAATAAGGATTGATCGAAAAGAAAAGAAAGGTCATACAAAGTCATGAAACATTAATTAACTAATAAGGCAAATTAAACAAAATCTTTTAAAACCGATAATAACTATGCTGTAGGTAAATTATGGTACTAACAATATGTATCGAAACTACATGAAAATGTTGCTTATATTTGTTTTGATTTCTGTTTTACCTATATAAGAGATGGCTAATAATTTACCCCACATGACGGACAATGCAATAAGTACAATACCGGATAAGGCCGTAACTATGTGGACGTATAGTATGGGCAACCCTATAACCAAGTCGAAGTTTGCGTTAGCTAAAGCTCCTGGCAAACATAGACGCGCCGCGGTGAACTGAATTTGCATATTTGCCTAGTGTACAGTATGTCAACTGCAGCTGTACATACTTGAATATTTTACTTTGGAAAAACAACATTGCTAATATAATTATTAGATAGATGTAATAAACCCCGTACCCCGTAAGGGTCCCGTGTCGTGTCGTCGTTGTTATAGTATTACCCGCCATTTCTTTCTAAACACTTCTACTATCGCCCAATGGTTGCCTGGAAGAAATCGCTTAGAGCGATAAGGCCGCCATTTGCCTTCTCTCTTTGTGTTTAATTTGTACTGTACCAGTTTTTTATTTTGTGCAATAAAGTATAGGTATTTGATTTGATTTGATTTGATTGATAAGTACCAACCCCGATGTAAATATTATATACGAATTAGTTGTATTTGCCGTACCTTTGTAACGAGATATGCTTTGCAACCTCATTTCCACCCCATTTTCCATTTATTTCTCATCAAAATTCAAACATTCAATTTTGGAATTCCTTCGTCATTCATTGTCATCCTCGTTCATTTTTCTTCAGTTTTCCCTTGATTTCCAACGTTGACGGAAGTGTTTCTTAAAAATGTGTATAATTGTGTATAGTTCCGTATAAGTTTAGTTTATACTTGACAAACACAGGACTCCCGGAAGACCAGCGCCGTGACCTGCCAGGGCTGCGGCTTTCGCTGAGGGAGCCCTTTTTCTTTAGATATCGCAACGCAGGGAGGTGTCAATGCGTAGGTATTTTTTTGTTGTTTTTTTTATGTCTGTATTGTTGTTTGTAATTTTTGTGTTGTGATGTCCAAAACATATAAAAAAAATTCTGATTTCTGATATGTTTAGCGCCCCGCCCGACCGGACTGGTCTACTCCGCTCTGATTTAAAATGTAAATAAACCAGTTCAGTCCAGACAGTTCCTCGTGGCGTGCTTATTTTACTACTAGTGCGTGAAGCCTAGGGAAACTTTAATTTTCGGCCGCTCCTGACGCCTCGCTAATATGGCCATACTAGTCATTATTGTGACTTTACTCAGGAGGCATCAAAATTATGACCGTATTCTGGAATCACGTTTATTTGTGCCGCTAGCGCGACACCTATGTCTGGATTTCCTTTATCTAAATAAAACCCTACCAGAGAAATAAAAATCCTCGCCATATTGCGGAATTTCAAGCGAATTAATTTTATAAAGGAAATTGTTACCATAAACACAAAAATATTCATGTGGCGCCCCCAGATCAGGTTTTTTATTTCTCTGGTCAGGCTGTATCTATTTAATTTAACAGTCTCCATGGTCAAGGTTTAAGTCCCGGTGGGGCACTCGTCCAACAATTATTACCTACGTTTTGTGATTTTCCCCAGTTTTGTTAGGACTTTGCAGGCTAAATCACCAGATTTTCCGAAAAGAAAAGTGATTATTCGCTTCAGAAGGCACGTAAAGCCATTGATCCTAACTAGTTATTTCTACAGATGTATAATGGCTATACGAGACATTTAAAAGTCTTAGGCTCAATTATTCAGACACCAGGGCTTGTGAGGAGGTTAACAGTGAAACCCACACGACAGTAAGCATATTGTTTTTTAAAGTCGTAATTTGTGCATGTAATGTGAAAACTTCTACCATTTTACCTATTCAATCCTACAAGAGCATAAAAATCTCGAAAAATATAGACTCAATAAATTTACTAAGGCATTTCATTTTGCAATGGCACAAAACAAAAGATTTAAGCTTCCAAGAAATGCGTCTGCCAACTTTCTGAACGCTAAGTTTTCCGTATTGAAATAAGATTTACTAAATTGCATAGAGCAAGGAAAGTAATAGGAGCGAGCTACCGGTGCGTGACGAGATGAAGGCAGTAGGTCTTACGTCGCCACCTCGCGTGCAGTCGGGCGTAACCTCTAAGCCTCGAGAAAAGTATTTCTCTAACACTATTTGTATAATGGTTCTTATGTTTATGCAATAAAGTACTGCTCAGTACGCTACAATGACGGTAGCTACAGAATATTATGCTGATGCTATTTACTTTGATTGTTTTTTTACCCAAATTTTATAAAATTTTACTCTTTGTTAACCTGCGAAAATAAGGCGATCAAATTTGGTAAATGTTTACATCCCCAAATATTATATTAAAAAGCTTAAATTGTAGTACCTACCTACTAAATTCTATATATATTTATTTTTGTTGCTCAATGAGACTAGAACAATGCCATTTATATAATTAGGAAAATATAAAACAGTCATGAATATTACAATAAAAAGTGTGTTATTTAGATCCCTACACATAATATAAATATATCATTATAGGAGTATTTTATACAACGTATTTGATTAACAAGTTGTATTCATGTAAATTTAACTGTATATTATCTTACAGGTTTCGGATCAGACGGGTCCAAAGAGAAATTTGTCTTGAATTTCACTTGAATCCTCTTATAGAAGCGTTTGCTTATTTACCATTTTGTTATTGTAGTTCTATATAACAGGAAGCATTGCAAACTGTGTTCGACAAAGCAGTCTTTCATCTACTTATAAACTTCCCCGCTACATCTACTAGCCATTCGCTTCGATTTCTAGCGGTAGTTTCAGTTCGGCTTATAGTTGGTTCGGTATAAGCACACAGTTACCAGTTTTACAGTAAGCCAACGAATGCCCTTGTGCAGAGAATAGCTACGCTTCGCAAACTCCACGTGTTTGCAGACTGTAGCTCTGACGGCAGTCGCGAGCAGAGAACGTATTAAGTCATTAAAATATTATAATTCTGCTTTTATTGATTTAGTATCTCTCTCTAGTCGTTACGTTTTGTAGTCGGTCACCGTTAGTCGGTTACTTGATTATTTGCATTACGTTAAATTTTAGGTTAATTGTTAGTAGTTTAATTGCTATCGTACAATGAATAAACAGAAATAGTTATATTAACAAATTACAATTGTTGACACCAGGATTTGTGAGGTAAGTTAACCCCGAAACTGGAAACCCACACAATAAGCAAGCAAGCCAGCATTGTTTACTAATTTTGCGACAACGCTCGAGTACTTCTGTACGACCGCGCCCAGCGGCATGGTATCCTGTTTCCAACTTTGCACACTGTAAAACTTGTACTACTGTGTATAAGTTTGGTGGACCCGCTGTACTTGTTACGCTACATTAACCCGCTGGAAGGGCACCCTTCGGAGTTCCATTCACGGGTAACGGCTGCAGTCCTCTCTATGAACCCTCGCAAATATACCTATTTATCATGGTTCGATGTCTTTGTTTTTTTTGTTTGTTTTGGAAGATCGACTTTTTTAGCTGTGTTATCTGAAATTTTGTTGTAGGACAATGCCCACGTGTTTTGAGGCTTTGTTTATTTCCCTATGATATCTATGGAGACTTATAATTGTTTTGATTGATAGGAAAGGTGGAGTACAATAATCATATCAAACGTGAGAACCCTTTTCTAGGCAAGGCAACCTTAGTTGACCTATTTGATGCGATTTACATTTTCAGTGGTAATATTAAGCGATAAAAAATAATTTTAAAATATTTATTACAGGCCAATCCCTTAAATGTTATAAACCCTTAAATAAGTAAAGTTTGATAGGTATTATTGTCTGCGTAATTATAGTCTTAAAAATAGATCGTTTTTCATCAATTCTTTTCACCGCAATGTCAAAACCTTAATAAAATCGTAGCAGACGAGAGCTTTTTAGAATTGGTCCTGTGAATGGGACATGTCACAATGGTACACTATCAGTTCCAATTGGATGGGTAGATTCAATGCTCCTCAATGCCGCCTTCAATTAGACCGCCAGACCTGAGATAGCTAATGAATAGCCCAGTACAGCCAGTGGACGATAAAATCTGGTTGGGGAGATGCGTCTTCTTGATTAAAACCAGTAAATAATATTTAAACATTAATAAATTGGACTGTATTCTTCACTGAGTTATCATGATTTACTCGTAGCTGACTACTCTGTAATTTTATCTTTGTGTTTCGAACTTAATTTGGTATTCCTAAGAAAAACAGGTGTTGGGTCTAGTCAAATTAAGAGAGCAGCCGTTTGTGAAAAATTTTTCATTCATCTGTCGCTGAACAAACAAAATCGGCATTCGTAATTGCTGCTGATATCTCAACACAATTTTTTTGTTAAGGTAATATACCTACCTTAATAATTATAATTCTCACGAAAAATTGATGTGAAGTTTTAGTATGGAGAAGAACCTGCTAAAGAAACTTTATGGCCCCATCTCTTGTTTTTTTGCTAGGAGCTTAAATATTTGATGACTCTGTAATATTATATATTACATAATTAAATTGAAAAATAAATAATTATATCATCATCAGATATAGGCATGGACTTAGTTGATAAAGGAGACATGAAGTAGAAACATCCAAAAGTAAAGAGACAACAACAACATATATAGTTTTGTCGTGCGTATACTCTTTTCTATTGGAGGATTTTTCAATATGGCGGATTTCTCGCAGCTTTTTGACAAATAAATGTGAGAAAGTCGCCTGTCACATTGCTTCATGCTATTACTGGACGGTAATTTGGATGTGAATTCGATCTACTCGACCCACTTGGTTGACTAAAGCTTAAGGCCGCGGTCTCGAATTTTGCGGGCAGCGGAGCGGCGGCGGCGGCGGCGCGGTTTTGTATGGAGTGCACCGCTCGTTGCCCGCCCGCGCGCCGCTGTTTTCGAGAAACTCCATACAAAAAAAACGCCGCCGCCGCCGCCGCTCCGCTGCCCGCAAAATTCGAGACCGCGGCCTTATAGCTTGTTCGTTCTAGTTCAGTTGAGTTAATTGGCTCGTAATCGTCATGGGGTAACTTATAAACTGTATAAAGGTAAATTCTAAAAATAAAAAGCATTTGCACTTAAATCATAATTTTCTTGTCTTTAGTACAAGAACTGAAAGTAACTATTAAGATTTAAAACGGGATATGAAAAAGAAAAGAAATAAAAAGTGAAAGTGAATGTGAAAGTTTTAAAAAGTATAGTATAAGAACTGAAAGTGTTACGTGTATTAAAGTAAATGGCTCGGACCAAATCGTATAGTGTGTGGGGTTGTTGAAGGCAGGTTCACGGGGCTGAAAGGGCCCTTCTGCTCTAGTGACAAGGCTCATTCAAGTCGCATGATGGAACGCTGGTACGCGGACGTATTGGAATTATTTCCCAGCTGTTTTCGACAGAAATAGGCCGCGTTAATTTACGACGGAACTTCCCTTTGCGGTTAGTTTTAGAGGTATAGCTTGGGCCAGAACCGTAGCAAGATGATTTGACGCTCCTTTTGAATTCCGATGATGGGCAGACACGCGAGTGTTGGTGAATGGGAACGCGTGTTAGCTCCAAGACGGTCGTTTATTGACTACTGTATCTTACATCTAAGTACTTATATGTAGAGGTATGTAAGGGTAAGGTGAGCTGTAGTATTTTATAGTCTTTATTGTGAAAGAGCATAAGACATAAATTTAATTCCGATTCTTCGTTCTATTTACAAAAAACTGTATAATACCTATATACATTTTTTTTTCTTATTAATTACTGTTTAAAATATTGTTATTTTTTATGTTATTGTACCTACCTACCTACTTTGTTAATTTTGGCTATTATTAAATAGACATGTGGCTGGAGAGGTAGTACTCACTCTATTTTCATATAATTTTGTAGATAATTATTTCCCACATTTAAGTGATTGAGTGAAAAGACATTAAGTATTTTTAAAGTAAAGAACTTGATTCCTTCGATTTACATGGAAGAAAGCTCATTGGCTACTTATTTCGAACTTAAGTATTCCGGTATTTTGCACCGCTACGCATTCAGCTGTCGCCTAACTACGGCCCTGCTTCGGTAACTTTCACGGATGACAACGGTCAAGAGTTGGTGTCGACTGTCAACAAACGAAAGGGGTCGTTTTTAGGTCAATAGTTAGCGAGAGGCTATTTTGAAAAGGGTGCTTAAACTTATGACAAGGACTGTACTTTGTTGACCTTTTCGGAAAATCGCTTAAAGGATAGTGCTTAAAGCCTTCTATAAATTAATAATCTGCATAATGAAAACGACATTTCAATAAAACCATACAAAAATAATCGTATAAAGGTCTTCAACAAACATTTTCCCAGTCCCATATTTTGTTTTATTTCTTCGATTCGAGGTCTAAAGTACTTTGATACTAATTCAACAGATGTGTTATTAGTTGAAAATGTCAGAACTGTCAAAATTATTACTTAAGTTATGCAGTAGAAACCAACTTTAAATAATTTCGTATTTATAGTATACTACGTCTCGATATGGCTAGAAAGACGTTACTCGTATTATTATTATATATTATTATTATTATATTATTATCTCGATTGGACTTCTTCGTTATGTGACCAGATGTTAGTTTGACTAGATATTA
This sequence comes from Teleiodes luculella, assembly GCA_948473455.1. Classification (NCBI taxonomy): domain Eukaryota; kingdom Metazoa; phylum Arthropoda; class Insecta; order Lepidoptera; family Gelechiidae; genus Teleiodes; species Teleiodes luculella. The sequence continues at coordinate 4,907,897 of OX419602.1, forward strand.
TGACTAAACAGTGTACTGTTTTGCAGGGGCCGTTCAGTTTAATATAATCTTTTTGAATATCCTGGTATTCAATGCTCGTGAGACACCAGGAAGTCAGCGGTGAAAGGGACTCAAAGAACTTGGTACCCGCGACAAAGACGACAAATTTCTTCTCCATTGATACGGAAGGGTAGCCGCGGTATCGAGCGCTGGGTAGAACATTCACATTGTTCTAGTAGCATTGCTTGCTTATCGAGTGGGTTTCAAGTTTTAAGAAATCTCACAAGTTCTAGTGTCAGAATTATGAACTACCCTGTACCCAGGAGTACCCGTGTTACTCTGATGTTTGGTGCCAGTAGCTAGCAGTCTAGCGATCGAACCATGTGAGAGTGCTACTAGAATAGTGTGTTGGGCTGGATGAACTGTCTACTATTTCATTCCAGTTCCAGTACGCCCATTCCAGCGCTACTGACGTAATGTAGATGAAGTACTGGATTTATTAATTACATCGAACAAGCATTGTCGCTATGGTAGTGTTAGGTACGGTCAAGATTGTTCAGACTAAATCGAAACACAAAACTCTGGCTTACTGTGGGCTTACTCGGTACTCAACGGACATAAAGATCAGTGCAGGTACCAAATTGTTTAGCTTAACGTGCTTCTTGACTGTACCAGTTCAAGTCAGAGGGCCAAAACAGCCTGTTGGCGTTTTGAAAAGAAAGTACCCATTCAACAGTTTTTGAAAGACTGGAATAATCCTGGACTGGATTGATTCGCTGGATCGCTGGATTTGAATAATGTGAACGAAGCACCATTCCGATTTCCCCAAAGCGAGTCCCTGCGAGAGACGTAAATAGGTCGCCATATTTTATAGGCACCTTTTTTACAATCCTTTCGACCGTGCTGAAGTTGGATTTACATAACTATCTAAGTAACTATTCCAATATATTTTGGTTTAGAGTTGTAGTTCCAGTTGCGTAGTTTATTTGCGATGTGGCGATCTGTGATTTACAATGCAGTATGTTTGTATAACATTTATTTTCTTGCTGGTTTTAGTTACTATGCATTCATATTTCACACATTCTTTTGTATTTGTAATAATAAGGTGTCTCATTTAAATCTGTGTACTGTACACTGAGATTGAATAAATTTATGTTCTTTCTTGCTTTTTGAAGTGATATTGTTTTAAGATATTGTTTAACTAGAAAATATCATGGCCAGTTCAAGTTTTTCTTATTAGGTACTGCTAGAATAAAAAGTACTGTAATTTATTCTTGTTAAACTAAGAAACTATAAAGTAAAGTATAATCATTATATAACTTGTATTGTTTTAGAGATACTGTTTAAATTCAACTATTATTAATGAAATATGATATGAATAATAGAGTTATAAAATAATATTAAAATAAACATCATCGTATTTTGTTACTATACTTTGCGATTCCTTTGTCTCTCAATCATTTTTCAAGTAGATATAACTTTTGATAAACATTATTTACTGAAATAAAAGTGGTTAAAAAATGCTTTTGTATTTTTGTGAGACAAATGCACTACTTAAAATATGAAACACGTAGTTTTGGTTACTCTACCTTGCAGAGCGTGCGACGCTATTCAAGCTAGATATGCTAGATAGGACGTGGATTTAGATCCCATTTTATGATAGGCATGCAAATATTTCAGAAAGCTTTATATTGCTTGGGAACTGGAAAAGTTTGTAATATTCATGTTAAACACAAGGAAAAGAAAATACTTCAATCATCTTGTAGCCCCGAAACTGATGAACTAATTTTGATGAAACTAGGTACAAAGAACTATCTTTGTACCTAATTTCATCAAAACTATTTTATTTATTCTTTGCTAAGGTTTATACTAATGAACCTTAGCAAACAATAAATAAAATCAAAATCAAAATGTTTTTTATTCATTAAAAGACACGGTTTACACTTTACATAGACAAGTTGTGAGAATCTTCTTCTAGGCAACAATTTGCCTGTGTCAGAAGATCTGCTCCTAGAATATAGACTACCTTTTACCACGGGAAAATTCCTCAAAAACTGTCAACACGGGCAGAGCCGCGGCGGAAAGCTAGTCCTGTATAAAGTTTGTCTGCTACAGGAACAAATCAACTTGCAGAACCCAGTGATAAATAAATTCCCAGTATGTAGCTGTTTCCTTGTCTGGTTTTATCTAGTGTGCGGAAGTTTCCAGCTGTCCATGACATCTGCTCTCTATATTCCCCAGATAGCGTTTATTTTCTTTTAAAAATACCCATTGTGTTGATCTAAGTTTCACGTTAGCTGACGGCCGCGGCGTTAACGCCCAGTAATTGATGTCTCCATCGGAAAAATATTGTGAAAACTGTTTAGCGGACACTTTGTCACGGGAAATACTAGTATTAAGTCGGAATTAAACTGTTAATATCATGCTATTTAGTAATAAAAGATTTCGACTAGTTATTTGCTAGTGACGTTTGTTAATTAGCTAATTTGAAATTTTAATGATACCTTTTAAATTTATATTACTTTGACTAAATTCTGTATTGATTTACCCTAACGACAAGAAATAAATTAATCAAAATGCTTACCACCTTAATGAAGGTCTTGAGTTGCTCCGTTCCATTATATGGGAAATTAGCTTATACTGAACATTTCACCATATTACCACTTCCGATCATTTTTTCTGCATTTCAGTGCATTTTACTAAATTACGTTCTAAACAAACTTAGGTTGCAGATTTGTAAGGAAATCGACTTAGGTACCTACTTAAAATAAATCTCAAACATAGTCGCGATGGTAGAAGGTAAATGAACGTCATTGTACTCATTTCACTGACGAATATTAAAATAAGAAATATGAAAGACGAGTGGCATAAAATATTTTCCTTGACCTACAAAGCAATCCAGAATTGCGTCAATTTTCATCCGATTTCACGCTAAAGTAAATTTTATAAAAAACTTTTCAATATCAAAGCGAAACGCGATCAAAATCAGGCCATTAATTATTCAAGAAAAATCTTGAAATTCTTGCCTCATTTGCAAGTTCGTGAAATGTTTATTTTGTTTTCAATTTGATAATGGCCGCGCGAGTTATTGCCCAAATTATTTCCCAAAAGAAATATTTTGCTTTCGGTACAAGTGTTTGTTGAAAATATTAGCGTCCTTATTAGGAGTTTTTCCTTTGTTGATATTGTTAATTTGAGTTCTAACAAGAGGCTCGTTCAGCAGTAACTTATATCGCGGCGTCGTAAAAAGTCCATTACGGTGAATTGTGTTTCCGCCGGTGTACTACAGTCAGCAACATTAACCGCCTCCGGCAGGTAGGTACGTTGCAGCGCGTTTAAAGTTTTCAGCTCCTTCCAGCGCAGTTTAAAACTGCAACTCGCCTCCCCCGCGGCCATTAATCCATCATTGTGTCGGAGTGTACGGCAGTCCGGCTGCGATAGCCCTCCACTCAGATACTTACCTGAGAACCTTCTTACTCCACTTGCCAACTAACTCTACATAATGTTTTGGCCCGATTTCTGCTTGAATTGAAGTTTTTTTTTGTATTAAGAAAAAACAAAGATCATTTTCACTAGATATAAATTATTATGTTGAAATAATAAGTTTTCAGTTGAGATAGTGACAGTGGCGACTTGTTATTTAAAAGCTTCACGAAGATAAAAAAATATTAGTCAAATGGGCAAATGTCGCGCGAAATAATAATCTATTCTTAAATAATAAAGTATATTATAAACTGGAAAGATTTTTTGCATGTTTGCATAGAAAAGGCTCCGAACCGAAACTACTGGACCGATTTTAATGAAACTTGTTATAAAGATAGAATAGACCTGTGGAAATAACATAGGCTACCTTTTACCGAGGGAATTAAGTTTCTTATTCCCAAAGGAAAAAAAACTGTTTAATCGGGCGTAGCTGCTAGTATGTAATAATAAATAAAAAAATAATTTTATAAATGTTGGCACCGATAGATTTTTTTAAACCTACTTGTCACAGATGTACCTATCTCAAAAATGCTTGCTTGCTTATCGGGTGGGTTAGCCTAGTCTCAAAAACCCTGGTGTCAGAATTATTGAACTGCCTGGAAAATACGAAATCTGAGTAGGAAATGGAAAAGTTGCCAACCGCCGCAAAATCTGCAAGTGGGTGAAACAACGGCGCTTGTCAGGGTCGGAGTGGCAGAAAGAGTGATGAAAATGAGAGCGCACTGGCCACTGGCGAGTGCAAAATCAATTTGCAGTGAAAACAAAACTCGGCGCCGCGCGGGTAATGGCGCGGAAGCGGAACTACCGCCGTTTTATTAGCGCGCCAGTCGAGCCGAGTTCCGCGCCGGTTCCGTGGAATCCGCACTTTCGCAAGCTCCGTAGGTAACATAAAACACCCTCGTAGCTCGTAACTTAGTCCTTTCACTGACTTTAGACGTGTCTGCAAATGTATTTTATTTTTGTTTGCGGCAGACGTTGATGTTTTAAACGTATTGAATCAATTAATACATTTTTATTTGCTGGGTGGTTCCAATTTCAATGTAATAGAGTATTAATGTGTATAGTCAGTTATAAACTGACTTCAAAAAAAGGAGGTTTCTCAATTCGACCGTATATATGTTTTTTTAGTTATTTCTTCGGGGAACTTAGGTTTTTCCAAGATAAAAAAGTATCCTCTGTCCTGTATCTCATTTTAGGTAACAAAATTCCATCATCCGTTTTTGCTAGACATTGTGTTACTAATATCCAAACATCGGAATTTTCACATTGATAAATATTAGTAAAATAAGACTGAGAGGACTCATAGCTTAAAACTAATTTTATACATTATTTAGACGTTATCCAAGTTGTTACAAGACAAAGATAACAATTTTGAGATAAGGCATTATTCGAGCGGGCTTTGTTCAGCCGTTAGCACGTGTATTTTTATGTTCGCATAAAATTTCACTTCGCATCGCGCTACTACAGACGGATGGAGATTACTGTCTTCCAGAGATGTAACAGCTCCGGAAAATATGATTTTAGTATCATTTTATCGCCCTAGCGTGGAATCCTGATTTGGAATGGCGTTTCTGCTACTTTCATTTCGCGTGTGATGAAAAGAAATGTTTTGCTATAAGTGATGTATGCTCTGACAGACGTGTTGGAACGCGGAAAATCCCGAAATACTTAGAAATAGAAGTGAAGACATAATAAGTAAATGTAATTGACGTACCAGTTCGTGAGGAGCTTCTGCTTAAACAGAATAATGTGAGTACTGTAAATACTATAACTAACACACAACTTACGAATTTACGTTTGGCATGTGTTATTGTGTTAATCTTGACGATTTGTTAGATTAATTTCTTGAACGTAATTTTTTGTTTCAACTACAGACGCGCATTTTTTAAAACTTTATTCTTGTTTTCATAGTTAATTCTTCGAATGTATTTTTTATTTACTACAGCAAATCTCCTTTTTAGGGTTCCGTAGCCAAATGGCAAAAAACGGAACCCTTATAGATTCGTCATGTCTGTCTGTCCGTCCGTCCGTATGTCACTGCCACTTTTTTCCGAAACTATAAGAGCTATACTGTTAAAACTTGGTAAGTAGATGTATTTTGTGAACCGCATTAAGATTTTCACAAAAAATTAGAAAGAAAACAATAAATTTTGGGGGTCCCCATACTTAGAACTGAAACTAAAAAAAAAATTTTTCATCAAACCCATACGTGTGGGGTATCTATGGATAGGTCTTCAAAAATGATATTGAGGTTTCTAATATCATTTTTTTCTAAACTGAATAGTTTGCGCGAGAGACACTTCCAAAGTGGTAAAATGTGTGTCCCCCCCCCCTCTAACTTCTAAAATAAAGGAACGATAAAGCTAAAAAAAATGTATGATGTTCATTACCATGCAAACTACCAACGAAAATTGGTTTGAACGGGATCTAGTAAGTAGTTTTTTTTTAATACGTCATAAATCGTAAACCGCTATTTCCCTTTCACTATTACTGAAACATCGATCAAAGTTACAACGAACTACAAGAACTTTTATATTATGTTACTTGCTGATACGGAACCCTTCATGGGCGAGTCCGACTCGCACTTGGCCGCTTTTTACTTATTTTTTATAGTCTGCATTATTGTTTTTTTTTCTAACGTTGGTGTCTGGTTTTTTCCAATACTTATAATTTGATGTATATAATCCTACTTCCGTAATTCACCTTTTCATTGCTTTTTCATCATTGTTACAGTCCATCTTCTCTCTCTCATCCACAACATAGAATTTTTAAATAAAATCATCTGACCCAGTAGTAATTAATAAAGAAGTTCGAATGGTTGAGGCGCGAAAGCAGAACCAAGAAGCTGGCAAATGAATATCAATGTGAAATATCTATTTTATCGTAATTAAGAACCTAAATATAAAATTTTTATGTTCAGGTAAACCCCAGCGCTTCATGTTTCACAGCTGTGTACCTTTATTGTAGGATATGTTTTCAAAGCGCAACATTCTAGCGATCTGATAACACAAAGGCTAAACATTATACAAGCTTCATCAGTACACGGAGATAACTACAGGAACTTAAAGCTTAAAAAACAAAAAATATTTAAATACTTATCATATTCAGGTGATAAAGCAAGTACAGTCATTCCATAAATCACATATCTGTTTATCATATCTGTTTTTTAGAGAACTAAGAAGCAATTTACGTATGAGAACTCGTTACGTACTCATGACATGAGTTTTAATCACTCTGGAAGTAACATTAACAATCCTTTGTCTATTTTTTTGGGCTCTTAATGTAAATAAATAAATATACCTGATATATCTGTAAATAAACTACGCACCATTACGTACGTACGTACGTACTTACACTAATTTGCTTATTATTTTGCAAAAATCTAAAATGAAGCGGTTCGCGTTGTGTCGACTCGTTTCATCTCACCACGTCACGTTGTTAACGATAGTATCGCCGACCATTTGGAATGCCTTCAGGGACCACTGGTTAAGAACCACTGATCTTGTCTATTCAAAGTGATCACAAAGTTAGGTAGTGCAATGATTGATGGTTATGCAACCAAATCATACGAGTATTTGAGGCAATCTAAAGTACGAATAAAACGTTAGTGAATGTAACAAAAATCACAATAGCACAAAAATTTATTAAAGTCACTACAGGAACAGGTAATACACAAAAGAACTGACAAAAGTTATACCATAAAAGGCGACCTAACTCTGGTCCTTTTAACCAATAAGCTAGTTACTAGCTTAGCCAGTAAACTTATTATTCTGTCTGGACTCAAGCATAGTGATTACAAGCGAAACCAAAAATCCATATTGCTTAGTTTTTTTATAGGTATACTGTTGACACTAGCCACGTATACGTATAATAGGAATATATCAACTGCACACCAAATTATACACTACAATTTCGATTTTATATCATACGCAATAAAAGCGCTAATAGGGCAACATGTTATACATACCTGCAATATAACGTGTACGTACACCTATATTTTTTTCAAACTCTTTTTTGCAGGGCTGTACTGGTAAACACAGAATTTCATGTATAGCGCCCGAGGCGTGTGTGTAGACGGGACTGACGAACTCAGCAATTGCCTTGTCAGGGAAATTTCAGGCCCAGTACACTAAAATGTTTCGAATAAGTAAAAATAAATCTCATTGTGAGGCAAAATGTGTAGGTATCTGTCTACGGAAAAAACGCAGTACTTACACAAAAGAGTGTTAATAAAATCGTTTATTTGCTAGAATACACAATTATGAAGATTTTTTTTAATTGACCTATGCTGGAGTCGAAAAAGTACGACGGATCAAGCTTCACCGGTCTTGAATTATGAAGATGTCAAAATTTGGTAAAAATGTCCGACACTCAATCTTAAAAAAAAAAACTTTGACTAATGTTCCTGTATCATTTTCTATAATGTAGATAGGTATCTAAAAGTAAAACAAAATACCTTTGGGATTTTTAACTCTTACTCCAGTTGATGAATCCTTAATACCTATATGAGTTCTATCTAGGTTTAGAAAAAGCTGAGTATTTAAGTATCTGCCACAGGCTGTGTTCGTCACAGCGGCGGTGGGGGGGAGATCAATCAGTGATGGAGTGGTGGGGACCTGAATCAGCTGCGGTGATTGGGGCCCCAGTCGCGGTCCGTGCCACACTAGCTGGGCCGTAGTGATGCTAAAACATCGATACTTTTACTATAGATGATTTGGCAAAATTATCTTTAAAAAAGTGTGTTTTTAATAACAAGTTGGACCAACGATCTGGTGAGAGTTGCGGTAAGCCGCTGGATGGACGTCTTTCAGTCAAAATAATAATGATGAAATGTATCTATGTAAAGAAATACCGTAGATATATAATGCCTTTTGTAAAAAAAATATCAATATTATTGAAAGTTTGATGGTATTTTCTTTTATTATTTTGTATGTATTCATTTTCGCGGTCAGCTGATATACCTCCCAACGTAGGATCACGAGCTTATCTTGTAAATAAACGTGGCGAGCCATGGTTTTGCCTATATTTTATAGCTTGCTTAAACAATGTTTTATTAAAGCAATGTATGAGTGGTATGTGTGTCTGTATCAAATAATCACTTACCATTTACTGTGAGTGAAATAATTAGTCAATAGCGCCAATTATGTTGCTTTAAATATATCTGGGGGGCCTGATGATCTGTCATACAGGTTATCCTAGTACGGACATCAGGCTCTCACACTGAAATAGGTACAACTCCTGTCTTAGTTTTAGTTTAAATAAGTTTCCAACCTGTTTTTGTGAGAGCTAATAAATATTTTTTTTTTTTTTTTTAATATTTTTTTTTTATCGATAGTATTCGTCGATGGGCATTACTAGTGCGGCCCGCAGGCTCTCATTAGAGCGCGATCCGTCACCGCCTGTGACAGCTTTGATTTGACTGATGCTTTTGTAGAACAAACCAAGCCAAGAGTTTAAATAAAAATGCAGTGTCAGTAAAAAAATAACTAACACTATTGCTGAGTGTTATTGTTTGATGTCATTGCGAATTGGGTACTTGACGGTACATAGTCATTCAAAATCAACGAGTTCCTATCTAACATTATAAAGAAGTAACTCATGTAAACCTTTGTCTACTAGCTGAGGTACAGGCAGGGGATGTCTCTGGGTTGCGACTGCTCCAAATGTCATGCAGTTTTCTAGAAATAAAAAATATAACAGTATCAAATCACATATTATATGTGTTGACTGGATCGAGTCGCCTTTGTTACGTCTCTATAAGTACTACCTAAATAAAAAGATAATTTAAAAAATATATAAAACCGCCTTCAACGTCCTAACCTACACTAAAAAGTTACAAATAAAATATAAATCTAGCTGAAAGCATATCAATTTAATATGGCTATTAATATTCCTTATTTACTTACATAAATTGTAACATCATATAAACATGTGTAGACATTGTTATACTCTTCACCTTGGAGTCGGTGCCAGTTGAAGCTAGCTATTTAATCGGAACCACATCTGATCTCAAAAGTTCAGATCGTTGAATATAAAAAATTTAAAGAACGCAGTCAGAGTACTAGATACTGAGCCCACTATAGATGACTGCTAGCAGTAGAAGTCTTTTGGTCGAAATGATGGTGATTAGCTGGCACCGACTCCAAGATAAATAGTATAACAATGTCTACACATGTTTATATGATGTTACAATTTATGTAAGTAAATAAGGAATATTAATAGCCATATTAAATTGATATGCTTTCAGCTAGATTTATATTTTATTTGTAACTTTTTAGTGTAGGTTAGGACGTTGAAGGCGGTTTTATATATTTTTTAAATTATCTTTTTATTTTACCCTTTTTAGTAGAAATTTACCATGACAAGTTAGGTACTCACAAAACTTTAATTTGTTTTGTTTAGTACATAATTAAATGCAGATTTTCTCACTATGTTTCCTTTACAGTCTTACGTTTGGTTTTTAAATTCTAAAACATTGCTATACTTGATTAGACTTTAACCTAAGTTTTCCGAATGGCGAACAACTGACCAAACCACTACGATAAAGACGACGCTCGCCCGTTTAGTCCACGGAAAAATTCTTAAGTTGTTTTCTTGGGGTTTTCAAATCTTTAATCTATGACTAGTTTACAGAATATATGAACCAAAACCGCATATTTCTTGTTATTTCAATTATAACAAAAGCAACGCAATGAGTGTGCTGTTGTTTATTGAAGAGTTTTCGTTTTAGTCATGAAGGAAGAAAAAATTTTACGCAGGTATTAAGCAACACTTCTGATAGTATACTGCTTAGTTGACGGATCAGGGATCGCAGTTGTTGCTATTGACGTCCCCGGTAATAAGGTATGAAGGACGCCGCCTTGTGGTTCCCGGCGACTTACTAAAAACAATTGCGCCTCGCTAGCGTAAGGGTTGTGGGTTGTGATAATAAACAACCTAACATCCATCCATCCGTCCACTGCGCGTTTGCTTGATTGCTTATATTTAAATAAAATAGACGAATGTATAGTTCCCGGCGCGTAACCTACAACCACTGTGAACCCCATCTCAATTGCCAAGCAGTGATGGAAACAAACAGCCTGAAACAGTCCCGCTGCTGGACTAAGCTTCCTTCAGGAGGCTTTTTGAAAAATCTTTACGGTTGGCAGGCGGGCTGTTGTTAGTTGTCCATTCTCACAGTAAGACACCCACTAGAAGAGTTTGGTTGATGCTTATTTAAGCGGCTATAAATAATAACTAATTAAATAAACAATTCAATACAAATATACGCAATAAATAATACTAAAGTTAAAAATGCTAAATAACACACTTGATTTTATTATGTTACACTCTAACTTTTGTATCGAATGGTAGAAGCTTTCAGGTTTCCCACCAAATTATGAAAAAAAAAGAACTCTACATTACTGGCACGGTTTTGACTGTATTTTTGTTTGTCTGTCCCCATGCCTCTCTATGTAGTTCGCTGCTCTCTAGGAAATAAAAGATATAAGTACATAATATATGCATGGAAAAGCAAAAAGACAAAATACTAAATGCCCAAAGAAGTAAGCAATTCCCAATATTATTGCAAGTTGCAAGTTGATCACCATTGTATATGAGAAGTTCGATAAATAAGTCCAGTAGCCATGTGATAAAATGTACGGAAATAATCGATAAATATACGTTACGCTTCATACCACATCACATCACTATTTTCAAATTCAGTAACCATTAAGTTTCTTGTTTTTTACATGCCAAATAAAGACAAATAAATGTCATACTTTATTGATATTTTGTTTTTAGTTGGGCATGTCATAACATGAATGTCTCTATCTTTTTCTAACGTACCGTATTCAAAGATGTGTGATAGAGACTGATAGAGTTAAAGACAAACACCGTCTCCCGCTTCCCCCTACCCTCCCACCCCTTTGTGCGGCCGCATTGGTTTCGATACAAAATAGCATGAAGGAAGAAAAAATTTTACGCGCCCAAATGGAGTAGTAATCAAAACGTACTATGGGTGCCGGCTGAGACATGTTTTTGGACTCACACACACATTCACACTTTTCTTTCAAATAGTCGTTCACGACATGTCGTGATGTTCTGTCATAAAATATAAAAAATTAAATAAATAACACAAAAAGGTTAATAGTGCAGTGAAATTGTGCCAAAACCATGTCGCAAACAAAACTACAAAGCTTGCTGGTATCACATTTTTCTGGTGAGTAGTAAACCGCTTGGTTTTTACAATTTTCGTGGTCAATTTTGTAGCAGAAAATTGTGTTGTTGATTTTTAGTGATGTGAAGTAGTCGATAAAAAATAATATAGAATCGAGTCGTTAGCGTTATTATTTTTAGGGTTCCGTACCTCAAAAGGAAAAAACGGAACCCTTATAGGATCACTTTGTTGTCCGTCTGTCCGTCTGTCAAGACCCTTTTTCTCAGGAATGCGTGGAGGTATGAAGCTGAAATTTATATCAATTACTCAGGTCTACTGTCCCTTGAAGCTGTGAAAAAATCAAACTTCTAAGCCAACGCAATCAAAAGATACAGCCGTTTATGCCGCAAATTTTCGACACTTGCAAGGGAATCAAAACCTACAGGGTGCTTCCCGTGAACTCAGAATCTTGAAATTTGGTACGAAGCAACGTCTTATAGCATAGATAAAGGAAAAATTACGAAATCCATAAATTTTTAGTTACATCACATAATATATATTTTTTTAATAATTTTAACCTTACTACCCATTTCCTCATAAACGCGTAGAGGTTGTAACTGCACCTGTCCTCTATTAAAAATATAAAATAAATAAAATCCCTTCGCAGGAATTCTACTCTATTTATATTTTATCTAATTGGCCTTTGTAATCGTCTAGGGTAGGATCCGTTCTACGCCTTGTGAGTAATATCCCATTTTCTTTTAGATATCACAGTGTTTCCGTTCTCAATGCCTCTATTGTAAACAGCGGGCTGAATTCTGTCTGATACCTGAACATCGTTATCCTAATAAGAACTACCAACGTCAGTTGTGAATAATATATGAAAGTTTATAAAATGGGTTGGGCAGGACTATCAACAAGAAAAGCCATTCATCAGTCGCTAGACTGCAAACCGCTCCCTCATCTTCTAATCCTTTAATTCGATAAGCGTGTGCCAATACACTTACTATATGTCTCTAAATGGACAAAATTCCCAGTAAGAGTGTGTGCCAATACACTTACCAGTCGCAACATCATCATCAACTGTAACTCAAACGCCTCTAGAATACTGTCGTATAGTCTCTCTAATGATACTGCTATTCATACAATATTCCTTTCACCGCACCGGGAATATCAGGTCTCGGAGGCTCAAATCCACTAAAACATACATAGATATATATTTTTTCAAGTGAAAGAAAAGGGCAGGCCGTAGCCCGCCCTTACGAAGATCGCTATCCCAAAGGACAATGCCATCTGATCTCCCGGTGCGACCGAGGTCGATTGGTGCGGATTGTGAGTCCGATTGTTGCAGGGCTTACATGGCGAACCAATACCTGTTCGTTGCGACCGTAGTCGACAAGCTACCGAGGTAGGCGCTCGCTAAATGGTTTGGAACCATACGTATCAGGGCTTACAATGGAGTACAAAGCCTGAACGTTATAAGATGACCGTAGTCTACGAGCTCCCACCACGGCAAACGCTTGTTACCTGTATAGGGAATATGATATAATTTGGGTATGTTTAAAGACCACACACGTCTAGCAATTATGGAAGCCAATCCAAGCTTTCCACCAAGGTGGGCCGCTAAGCGTTCGAGTAGGAGTTCATATAGAAATATAACCTCCTAGCTTCTTGAACGTCAGTCCATAAAGAGACGATAGCTGAATAAGCCGGCCTCTCTACCATACTGTAACGGCAACTGTATACGGGAACATCGTATAATAGATTCCGAAGAACCTAATGTTACTGCATGTTAAGATTAGCTACGCTATTCCAACATCGCGTTTTCTCTCCACAGCCATTCATTCTCAAAGCCTCTCCACAGACGATATGCCTTGGAGGAAGACTGGTGTACGTCTCCAATCCAGTATATAGGAATAACATGGAAGTTGTACATCGTCTAAGCTTCATCACAAACTAATGAATCAGCCAACTTCACTTTCTCCATGCAGACCTAAATACTTTGATTAATTGGAAACCTACGATAGTCCAGAAACACCTCGTCTTCAAGCGTCAGACAAGATGAAGTCTCTATTCGGCGTCGGCGTGATTTACTAAAGTTTTAGGGAAGTCTAAGCTTCCACCGCGGGCGACGATGTGTAAGAAGTTTTTCCTAGAAATATTATATTTTGATGCGAGTCTATCTTTCGACCGACTTATACTCATCATGGTTGTAAGATAGGAATGACTTGCAAACACCCAAACTCTAGCAATCGTGCACTTTCTATAATTATATACTAATGTCTGCCAACACCTGGGTCAAGCTCCAAACACCCATAGAAACTTATCTACCACCTTCTAAGCGTTTAGGACGTCGACAATCGTACTGAGACCGTAATCCCGACGAAAGACGCAAATTTCGCAAACAACGCCTAGCACTCTGAAAATAGCAAATTTTCACATATTTTTGAGAGTTGAACTATTTCTAGCCCAATCCCAGAGCGTTTTCATACTTATCTTTTACTAAGTATTTTTCATGCTTTTCGACATCGGCCCTCGCTATGTGCTACTGACCGACGCTCTCACCACCATATATACGGACGACACGAAACGAAGGTGCGCGGCCAAAAATATAAAAACTTGCTCAAACTCATATTTTAGATAGTGTCGCTTATCCTGATTCCAAATCAGTAATCAGAATTGCGCTATCTATTTTAGTTTAGAAGTTATTAAGGAATCGGCTGATTTCATTACAAGAACGTATAAAGTACTTAGGAAATTTCAATTCAATACAGGAACGTATAAAGTAAAAAGGTAAATTTCCAAAAGGCTTTCTATTTGTTACATTCGACCTGTATTGAACATATTTGATTATAATAAGCCCTTTACAACTTAGTTCTATGTATTTGAGATTAATTATTCGATTTTAGAGATTTTTAGGAAAATTTTATTATTGTGCTTTCTACGCTAAGGCAAGACCTCCAAAACATTACATTGTCTTTTTAGGCTAGGGGCGGGTCGGTACATCCAGCCCCCAAAATTTGTCGTAATTTACTGAAGATAAATTTTCAAAGCTCAAACTTTTAGGCTTATATGTTTCCCCCACTCGAGGTACTCCTACTTTATTTATCATCAGCTCATCTTCAACATTCTTAGCTTCCAACTAGTTCCAGCACTTAGGAATATTTCTCCAATCTCTCGAATCTCACAATCAATCTTTAGCATAAGCCTGCCACCGTCACTCCCATTCCTCACTAAGTCCCTTGATCGCCCATAGTTATCAAGTGCATGATGAGCTACACCCGTCAACCACAGTCGTTTCTAAGAACCTCGTGACCATTGAAGTTTCTTAGGCATAACTAATGCTTCATATTACAAACTACAACAGCTTCCCTCGCTCGAGGTACTCGTATATAGTCTCTCCGTCCGTTTCGTCCTCATTCAATACAGTATCACACAATGAGTCTAAGAACAAGCATGAATGCAGTCCTTCTCACTGTCTGACACCCATCATAAAACTCATTGTGGTTAAGGTGAACTTGGTCTCTATGCATCGCTATTCTACCGGAAGAGGCCTGATCCAGACGAGTACTTAAACCCCTGTGATAGACTTGCTAGGCTTACCGAAAATGTGTAGAAAAAGAAACCGAGTAGACCTGCGTCTAATTCCACCACCACGGCTTCATTAATGTCTGCATCCACAATAAATTTTATAATTTTCTTGCAAGTCCACTCTGCAGCTAGATCTGTCTTACAGTGGCTAGACCAGTCATCCAAAGGCGGCGGCCTATGAAATGACAAGGGAGGTTGGTAAAGCTCCTGTGACACGGGAATTTCCACTCTTCCCAGATCAACCAAACCAAGTCAATCCTTTCGATCTGCTGAACATGACAATCTTAAATTATCAATACTTTTCAAAACCCATAGGGCTTCCTCCCCACTTAATCAAATCTCGCTACCTAGTGATTAAGTCGACCTCCATGACAGAGCTAACAACAACAAAACGCTTGCACCTGTGAAACTCAATTCAGTCAACACTACGATCTCGGCTTTGACAACAAACCTGCTAAACTCAGTCTTAGAGAACAATACTCGATAACACTCGGTAAAGCCTGAATGTTGTCTTATGTCTGTAATCCCAATCCTCACCTGGAGGTTTGTTTTTGTTACAACATTTATCCACAGCGGCCTTCTCCGCATCTCTTCTATCCTGTAGACAGAGATTCTAAGCTCAGAAAGCGTGGACCTCCTTGATCGTCCACACGCACACAACATTCCCTGTTATCGCTCGTATCATAAGAGATTCCAAACTCATCTCCAAGCGCTCAAAATGATTTTTCCCTATCCTAACATCTGTAATCTAACATCGAAAAACCTAAAGTAAATTAGCCTACCTCATATTCCCTTATCTTCCCTACAATCTATTCTACTTCAGTGCTACCTTTGATCTCAGCTTATTGGTTAGCACATCTAACAGTTTATCAAATTATCATGCCGATAAACTTCACCTAAAAATTATCTATCTAAACTTGAGACCATCGTTTCACATATGTCTCCTGTCTGACCCATCATTCAATGTGCTTTTAAATTCCAGTATAAGATTAAGCATCATTTAGATCCCAGCAGCCCCCCGCCTTTAGATCTTCCAGACAGCCCCCATCCTTCTGATTTCTAAGAGAACTAACAGCCCCCAGTCTTTACAAGTTTTGTGCTTCTGCACAGGATTATGCCTTCATAATCTCAATTTCAACATCTAGGATTCGACTAGGAGTCTCCAACTTCATCTATCGACACTATCTAATTCTACGAAATACATCGTCACTAGTCTGCCTCGAAAGATGCATGTCCATCCGTTGGCCGAACCTAATGTTTTTGCTAGAGCCATCTCTATAACTTCCCTCTCTTCATCAATGTTTGCGGTTTTAATTATACAGAATTACAACTTCCTCACTGTTACTTCTAACCTGCAGTCCCAACATGCTGCAAACCGAAAACCATCAGCTCACTACACATCAAAACCCGGCTAAATACTTTGGCATCTCAAACTTCCACACTGTACGATATCTTTCCATTTCACGAGCAACAAATTGTGGCTTTCGCCACCTCTTACTCATTTCTCAATTTGCCTGTGCCGTTTCGTGTACCATCTATCAGATAATAAACATCCTGGTCACGGCACCAAATTGTAACTGCACCTGTCCTCTATTAAAAATATAAAATAAATAAAATCCCTTCGCAGGAATTCTACTCTATTTATATTTTATCTAATTGGCCTTTGTAATCGTCTAGGGTAGGATCCGTTCTACGCCTTGTGAGTAATATCCCATTTTCTTTTAGATATCACAGTGTTTCCGTTCTCAATGCCTCTATTGTAAACAGCGGGCTGAATTCTGTCTGATACCTGAACATCGTTATCCTAATAAGAACTACCAACGTCAGTTGTGAATAATATATGAAAGTTTATAAAATGGGTTGGGCAGGACTATCAACAAGAAAAGCCATTCATCAGTCGCTAGACTGCAAACCGCTCCCTCATCTTCTAATCCTTTAATTCGATAAGCGTGTGCCAATACACTTACTATATGTCTCTAAATGGACAAAATTCCCAGTAAGAGTGTGTGCCAATACACTTACCAGTCGCAACATCATCATCAACTGTAACTCAAACGCCTCTAGAATACTGTCGTATAGTCTCTCTAATGATACTGCTATTCATACAATATTCCTTTCACCGCACCGGGAATATCAGGTCTCGGAGGCTCAAATCCACTAAAACATACATAGATATATATTTTTTCAAGTGAAAGAAAAGGGCAGGCCGTAGCCCGCCCTTACGAAGATCGCTATCCCAAAGGACAATGCCATCTGATCTCCCGGTGCGACCGAGGTCGATTGGTGCGGATTGTGAGTCCGATTGTTGCAGGGCTTACATGGCGAACCAATACCTGTTCGTTGCGACCGTAGTCGACAAGCTACCGAGGTAGGCGCTCGCTAAATGGTTTGGAACCATACGTATCAGGGCTTACAATGGAGTACAAAGCCTGAACGTTATAAGATGACCGTAGTCTACGAGCTCCCACCACGGCAAACGCTTGTTACCTGTATAGGGAATATGATATAATTTGGGTATGTTTAAAGACCACACACGTCTAGCAATTATGGAAGCCAATCCAAGCTTTCCACCAAGGTGGGCCGCTAAGCGTTCGAGTAGGAGTTCATATAGAAATATAACCTCCTAGCTTCTTGAACGTCAGTCCATAAAGAGACGATAGCTGAATAAGCCGGCCTCTCTACCATACTGTAACGGCAACTGTATACGGGAACATCGTATAATAGATTCCGAAGAACCTAATGTTACTGCATGTTAAGATTAGCTACGCTATTCCAACATCGCGTTTTCTCTCCACAGCCATTCATTCTCAAAGCCTCTCCACAGACGATATGCCTTGGAGGAAGACTGGTGTACGTCTCCAATCCAGTATATAGGAATAACATGGAAGTTGTACATCGTCTAAGCTTCATCACAAACTAATGAATCAGCCAACTTCACTTTCTCCATGCAGACCTAAATACTTTGATTAATTGGAAACCTACGATAGTCCAGAAACACCTCGTCTTCAAGCGTCAGACAAGATGAAGTCTCTATTCGGCGTCGGCGTGATTTACTAAAGTTTTAGGGAAGTCTAAGCTTCCACCGCGGGCGACGATGTGTAAGAAGTTTTTCCTAGAAATATTATATTTTGATGCGAGTCTATCTTTCGACCGACTTATACTCATCATGGTTGTAAGATAGGAATGACTTGCAAACACCCAAACTCTAGCAATCGTGCACTTTCTATAATTATATACTAATGTCTGCCAACACCTGGGTCAAGCTCCAAACACCCATAGAAACTTATCTACCACCTTCTAAGCGTTTAGGACGTCGACAATCGTACTGAGACCGTAATCCCGACGAAAGACGCAAATTTCGCAAACAACGCCTAGCACTCTGAAAATAGCAAATTTTCACATATTTTTGAGAGTTGAACTATTTCTAGCCCAATCCCAGAGCGTTTTCATACTTATCTTTTACTAAGTATTTTTCATGCTTTTCGACATCGGCCCTCGCTATGTGCTACTGACCGACGCTCTCACCACCATATATACGGACGACACGAAACGAAGGTGCGCGGCCAAAAATATAAAAACTTGCTCAAACTCATATTTTAGATAGTGTCGCTTATCCTGATTCCAAATCAGTAATCAGAATTGCGCTATCTATTTTAGTTTAGAAGTTATTAAGGAATCGGCTGATTTCATTACAAGAACGTATAAAGTACTTAGGAAATTTCAATTCAATACAGGAACGTATAAAGTAAAAAGGTAAATTTCCAAAAGGCTTTCTATTTGTTACATTCGACCTGTATTGAACATATTTGATTATAATAAGCCCTTTACAACTTAGTTCTATGTATTTGAGATTAATTATTCGATTTTAGAGATTTTTAGGAAAATTTTATTATTGTGCTTTCTACGCTAAGGCAAGACCTCCAAAACATTACATTGTCTTTTTAGGCTAGGGGCGGGTCGGTACAAGGTATTAAATTGAAATTCATACCAAATACTCAGGTCTATAATACCTTTAAGCTGTAACAAAATCAAACTTCTATGTCAACGCAATCAAAAGAAACAGCAATTTAAGCTGCATATTTTGAAACTCGCAAGTACTCGCAAGGGAATCAAAACCTAAAGGGTACTTCCAGTCGACCTAGAATCTTGAAATTTGGCATGAAGCAACGTTTTATAGCACACATAAAGGAAAAATTCCGAAAACCTTAAATTTTTAGTTACATTACAAAATATATATTTTTTAATAAATATAAACTTATTACTTTTTTCCTCATGAACGCGTAGAGCTATCAAGTTGAAATACTTACTTAGTACTTAGTTACTTAAACGATAAAGAGATCTTTGTCTTAAATTTATGCTCCTCCATCTTTCCCCATTGTAATGTTATGAATTTCATTTTGCAATAAGATTACCATAGTTATGACTCGATTGTCGTAATGAAAGAACTTTGTAAACCTTGCAGGTTTGTACGGAACCCTCGGTGCGCGAGTCTGACTCGCACTTGGCCGGTTTTTTTATTTCATTTATTTATAGCAGTTTTCCAAAAGATCCGAAAATTAAAAATATTGTTTTAAATTTTGTGACAGTGACCACTCACCATCAGGTGCCGTCTGTCCTTGTGCCTCTCTAGGTAAATTTCGCTGCGCTCTAGGAAATGGTTACCTATCTTAAATCCGAAAATTTTAATACCGAATATGTTTTTACCGAAAACGGATTGCATTTTTTTTACTTTCCATATTATTGTTTTACCGAAATAATTTTTACCAGATTTTCATTTTCCAGAGTTTCATTTCTCTTTTTAATTTATTTACAAAACTAGATCCATTATAAATTATGGGAAAAGTAAATTCTGTTTAATAAACCTCCAGGATAATTAATATATATGAAGTAAAACAGTTGGTAAAACCAAAAATAACATTTCGATAATATGGTTGTAGTTTTTCTGGAAAATTATACTCCTGTTTAACATTTTTATAGTATAATGAAGTTATGTCAAATGAAACATATTGGAACTAAATATTCTATGAACCGTTTTCGGTCAATTAAGTTTCGGTTATGAAGAATTCGGAAGTACGAAATGTTACCAATATTATTGCAAGTTGCAAGTTGATTGTTTATGAGAGGTTCGATAAATAAGTCCAGTAGCCATGTGATAAAATGTACGAAATTAATCGATAAATATACGTTACGATTCTTACCACATCACATCACTATTTTCAAATTCAGCAACCATTAAGTTTCATGTTTTTTACATGCCAAATAAAGACAAATAAATGTCATACTTTATTGATATTTTGTTTTTCATTGGGCATGTCATAACATGAATGTCTCTATCTTTTTCTAACGTACCGTATACAAAGATGTGTGATAGAGACTGATAGAGTTAAAACACTAACCCCGTCTCCCACTTCCACCTACCCTCCCACCCCTCTGAGCGGCCGCATTGGTTTCGATACAAAATAGGCATGATTACTACTCCATATGGGCGTGGAATTTTTTTTTCCTTCATGCAAAATAGGCATGATACTCCATCTGAGCGCGTAATATTTGTCTTCCTTCATGGTTTTAGTCTTCTACTCCGCCATGAGATATAATCCAAATTTATATGAAACCATTTTGAGTACAACTTCTATCTATAAAACGAAAAATTATTGAAATCGATTGATAAGAAGCCGAGATATTGCCAAAATAATTTACCGATCGGGTATAACGGCATCGTCAATTGAGGAGTTATTTCCTCATATCTTCAAATTTAATCATCCGATCTTAGTGAAATTTTTATGGGACCACCCTGCAAGTAAACCTGGTCGATTAAAAAAAGAATTTTGAAAATCGGTTCACAATTGGCGGAGATATCTTATAACAAACACACAAAAAAAAAAAAAAAAAAAAAAAAAAAAAAACATACGCGTCGAATTGAGAACCTCCTCCTTTTTTGAAGTCGGTTAAAAAATAGAGTAAGGACACTCTATTTTCAAATGAATAATTTATTCTATTTATAGTAATGGAGTAATGACAATACCTCCCTGTCAAAAAACGTCTGCAAAGATTTCAAAATAATATGTTCTTATTTTTACCCATATCTTAAAATACTCTGCATCGTGAGAATATCATTTCGCAGAATTTCTAAATATTATAGTTTATTGCTTTTTCAACAGATGTCGTCTGTTAGCGTATATCTACTATATATTTTTAATCGAAGCTAAAAATGAAAATCATTGAGCCTGGGCAGGGACTTGAACCGCATCTCCTTGACTTGTGTTTTCTAAACATAATATGTTATCCAGCGCAAATCGAAATGTAATTTGTTTACAGAATTGGTTCGATACTTGCGTCTCAAATAACATCTTCGATTACTGAATATGATCTGCCACTGTTATAATTGCCTATTGATTGACAATCTGATAGGCTGTGTGATAGGCTTTGATATCACCGGGGCAACCGAAGGACGCGTTATTTGATACTAATTGAGTTAGCAGGCTTGTTTCATCATAACAACGAATTAATAGACTATAAAACACATAACAACAAAATAAACAGCATCGGATTAAAATATGATAGGACCTTAGGACGAATGTAGGTACTATAAGGGAGTTGGCGTGGCAGCCTTGAAAACACAAGTCTTTTTTATTTTAAACGCATTTTGTTTATTCACTTAGCACAGCACACTAATAAGAAAATAACACATCAAAGAAATTTTTATGGGATTTTTCCATTAACTCTTCAACTATCCTGTCCAGACAGACCAAATCTGGAGCAGGAAGATGTCAAAATCCAACTGACTCAATCCATGAAAATAAATATGTATAAACACGTCACGCCGTAGTACACGTTACGATATGGGCGTTTCATTTTTTGGCGAAAATCTTTAAAATGTCTTTGGCTACTTTACGTATTTATAAAATTTTGTTAGCCTAGTGTTCATTGCAAGTATTTCTATAGTCTAGTTAAATGCAAATGGACATTTTGTAAACAAAAATCTTTCTTAAAATTATTGCAAACGAGAATGTCACGAGAATGTGACATATAGATGTTTGTTACAACAGAGTAGGAACTGGCAAAAGCTATTAAGCAGATTTTGTTGAAACTTCATCAAAAAGCACTCGTCTGTCACCACCACCCTATCATAGCGCTGCGTTTGCGTCATGAGCGAACGTCACATTTATCGGAATAACAAATATGCGAGTTTTTACTGCTGAAGAACGCATACTACAATAAAAAAAATGTGATACGTGTCCATTGTCCAGGTCTAACAATAAATTTATTATTTAATTATATTGAGCTAAGTAACTAAACTTAAATTGTTTTTTGGTTTATAACTGGTATAATTCTGTCTGATAACCAGACAAATATCGTTTGAGTTTACTGAATCCCAATATAGTATCCCCTAGTCTTTATAACAAATGCATTCTTCAAAACTACGGAGCCAAGTTAGCAAAGCGAATAATGGGAAACTTAAATTAATTACTACAAAAATTCAGCTATCTGTCCCGGAGAAGGCTGGGTGGTGGGTGTCGCAAAATTTAAACGAAGTCTCTTCAGAAGAGATCTAGTTTAATTACAAGATTTGTTAAATAATAAATAAAGGAGCTTGCTAGCCCCAGTTTCCCCTTCTCCCGTGATTTTACAGCTTTAGATACAGGAAAATTTATATCCCGCTCCGTCACAACTTATCCTTTAAAAGAAATCGTGGAGCATTTTATTCTACTAGTAAAAACTCTGTTGTAAAGGAGTTAGGTAGACTGGTGTGAGATGTAAGTTTAAACAAACAAATTCAAAGGATGAAAAAAAAATCTCGACGTCGAAAAGTGATTTGTGAAATCTTACTTCGAATAAAAACTTTTAGACTTTTGCCTGTGTTTTTTAAATAAAGTTAATTATATAGGGCAAATTAAAAAAACAAAAAGTAATTTGTTTGTAAGTAAGTTTTCTTCGACTTTTCTCAAAGGCAATGGTATTAATTTTTTATTAATAATAATTAAGGCACCAAATGATAAATATTATAGGCAAGGAGTTCGGTATGTTAGTTGTTTCTATAGATGCTACGTCTTCTGTTTAATTATCTACTTATCAATTACCAACCAACACAAATTCCAATGACACAAGAATATTCAGTTATATATAAAAAAAACTGGTGAAGCATAATATAGGTGATAAAAAATCAAAACAAACAGTAAAATAAAATTTTGACATTCGTCAAGTCGTACTGTATATCAAGTAGATTTTTGAGGTGGCGTATACATCACGACCTCCCGTTCGAAAGGTAGCT
Source organism: Teleiodes luculella (assembly GCA_948473455.1). Classification (NCBI taxonomy): domain Eukaryota; kingdom Metazoa; phylum Arthropoda; class Insecta; order Lepidoptera; family Gelechiidae; genus Teleiodes; species Teleiodes luculella. Next base: position 4,931,356 of record OX419602.1, read on the forward strand.
GCTACACCCTTTTAGCCACCAACATGCTAAACACCTCAGGGAGGTCAAAGGCCTGCTGAGGTTCTTCGAGGAGATAGGGTGGCTCGAGTAGCAATCCCACCCATACACAAAAAGGCGCAATAGACGTCGAGTTGCGGAAATCAGCCTGATTTTACCATTACCATTATAGCTATCAGAACATAATATATTATTTTATCAAGTAGGTATCAGAAGCTCTTCCGGTCGAAATGATGTTGTCATATTGAACACTCCAGCTGACACCAAGTGCACTCCTCGAAACTTGCTCCATAAAGGATAGATGTTGTGATATTTCCCCGATAACAAGCAAACTTTTGTCCTTCGCTGACTCATATACTGCCCCAGTCAGCGTGCAGCCACGAAAACAGCGGGTCGCTTCAGCTTTGGTGACATGAAGCGCTGTGACAAGGGACTATCTCACTTATAGCTGCCAAAAAAATCGTGAGAAATCCGCCGTATTTATTTTTTCTCTAATATACGCACTAAACTGAACACTGACTGTATTTTGTCATAAATTATGTATTCACACAAAATAAATTGGTGTAAAAAATATTTGAAAAATATATAAAACTTCCGTAAAGAAAACTATTGAATATAATTATAAATATTATTTAAAAATCCTTCCTTTTTTCTATAAATACTATAATTACAATTTGAATGATTGTGAATAATAGGTGATAAGATAAATATGTACTAGTTTAAAAATAATAATAATGTCATGAAGGAAAAAAAAATTCCACGCCCATAAAAGGCGCGTAAAATTTTTTCTTCCTTCATGAATAATGTGGTCTACTCCTGATTTTGACACCCAGTTTTGGCGGGCTCTGTGAAGGTACTTATAATAGTTAAGCTAGGAAAGCTTTGTAAAATTTCTTAATAAAAAACAGTTTATTAATAACAAAATAATAAATAATATTTTATTTAATATTCATTATACAATACTACATGAAAGCTTAAAATTTCTATTTGTTTAATAAAATCAAGTTACTTCCGCTCTTTTAAAAGCCTCAGCCTTGTTTGCGTGAAGCGTTGGGCGGCCGCCAAAAAATCGTTTACATCACACCGCGCTTTCATGAATGAAAAAAGGCAATCCACGCTTCCGAATTCAATGAAACGCTTTTTTATGCAGCTCAAGAGATAGACGCAATTCATACATCGCTATTCATACACATTTAATCTATACTTTGCTATACATAAGCATTTAATTTATACATCTCTATTCATAAACATTTAATATTGACTAATATTATAAAGAGGAAAGATTTGATTATTTGTTGGTTTGCATTGAATAAGCTCCGAAACTGGTACATAGATAGAATATACAGGGGAAGGACATAGGCTACTTTTACCGTCAGAAAATTATTCCTACGGGAAAACCTGTTACAGCGGGCGAAAAGCTAGTAATGCAGAAAGAGAAAAATTAAAAAAATTAGAATCTCTTTTTTGAAATCGTACAATAAATTATCTTTCGTTACACTCAGTTAATATTATAAAACAATTATATGTAATAACCTGGGTTCCGACCACAGTAAAGTTCTGATGGTTGGTTCTGAGAGACAGCAACTGTAAACTGAATTCTGAAAAAAGTTACTAAACACGTTAATTATTAATATCGTCTGGTCTGGCAGTCGATTTAAAATGACTGTGTTTGACTTGTTTATTGATTTAAATATAGATTAAATTTTTTACGTAATTATTTTCGTCAAAGACTTTATTTACATTATTTTCCTGTGTCGTCTGACATTCATGATATTTAATTAAAGTATAAATTAGGCCTGGAGCAGACGACACGGCTTGTCAAATTACTCTAGATTAATTTTGACTCATTTCGTGTTGGCTCCACCTGTTCCCAATTTCAAGAACTGATAACAGGAGAAGACGCTACTTAAGGGTATATTATATGCAAACAGCAAAAAAGAGTAAACGGCCTTTATAATTCTGTCAAGCACTCTCGACCTAATGACATAAAATAAACCTTATTTTGAAAAACACACGTGTAAGTATGGCATGCGTAAGAATGGCAAGCAGACGTTTCATTTTTTATCGCATAGAAGATGTCATTCCGTTTTGGAGTCCTCCCTATCGTTATGACGTCTGTGTTCCAATTTAATTATATAGAGTCTGTGATAAGTAGGCATCCCGTTTCACGTGATACGCCACGCTAATTAAATTCTTCATACTTAAGTGTATAAGTACTCGTATCAACAAGCGGAGTCGTGTCGCATCTGTTTTTAGAAAGTTGACTTACAAACAAACTTGTTGTTACTTTTCCGTGTGTGTAACTTCAAGCATAACGGAGACAACTGGATACTTTCATGATTAATGAATTCTTGCCTAAGGAAAGATTCTTTAAGTGCTTAATACATGCTAAAATGTATATATCCGACTCATTCTGGAAGCGTGAACTGACACGTGTACGCACATATAAGTATAAAATTAGTATATTATTTTAAGGTAGAGACATCGACGGCCACGTAGACTAGTTGGTATAGCAATACGCCTGCCTTCGAATCACAGGGTGGCGGGTTCGAAACCCGCCCTGGGCAAACATTCATGTGATGAGCACTTGTGTTTGCCTTATGTCTGGACTTTGAATGTTGTTTATTTATATAAGTATGTATATCAGTTGTCTGGCACACATAGTACAGGCTCTGCCTAGTTTGGGGTCAGATGGCCGTGTGTGGGACGCCCACATATTTATTTATTTATCTACATATGAAGCCGCTGGATGCGGGCAGCGCAGGACCGATCGTCGTGGAGATCTTTGGGGGAGGCCTTTGTCCAGCAGTGGACGTCTTTCGGCTGAAATGATGATGATGATGATGAAGTCAATATGAAAGATATAAAAGGTGTTAGAGTATATAAATATTTTGATATATTTTTCAAAGTTAAGCGCCGCTCTCTTGTTTTTTTTTTGTTTTGAACAGTTCTGTTCTGTTTTCCATCGTTTGACATCTTAATACTACACAACATCGATATGATGATGAAGAAGAAAAAATATTGAAGAATGAAGAATGTAAAATATTTTGTATGAAACCATACAGTCTCACTCAGTGACGACGATATCGAAGGTGTATCTAACATGTTTCCCCAGAAGATGCTTAACATACACAATAATTGTGATTCATCACTTGTCATATCACTAACCCTGATGAAAGATATGAAGTGATAGAAAACGTGATAAAAATCGTTTCGTTCCAGCCACAAAATATTATAAAGCCCAATTGTAAAACTAATTCTCCGTCACGCGCTCACCCTTGGTTCCCGCGATCTGCTCGATTTATGCGCGCAACGTGATAAAAATCTCTTTGTTATTCAACACGCACTTTCTTAACAATTGATTATTATGTACCATCTTCGAGCTGAATTCTCAGATTTGCCTCCAGCGGAGTTACTGAAGTGATCATTAAATTATTATTTCGTTTTGTAAACACTGGGATCCTGCGGATTGATTAACATTTTGCTGCGTGAGCAGACTCCCCGAAAAGTGTACCAAGGGAAACCTGGTGAAGATCACAGGAAGCCGCTGGATGCGGGCAGCTCATGACCAGTTGTTTTGGAGATCTTTGGGGAAGGCGTAGTCCAGCAGAATGTCTTTCTTCTAAAGCGAAGAGGACGATAGTCGACGATAAAACATTTCATACAGCTAAAAGTGTTCGACTATCACTCAATCAAACCTTGATAATTGAATACACGTGTCGATTCCGTCTGTCAGAGTCAGGTAAGGTAACTTCGACTCACAGAAGTTATATTACGTTCCAAGCTCCAAGCAATTAGATCACGAAAGCATGTCTAAATATACCATAAAAAATATACAAGAAAATATATGTAACGAATTCGTCAATTTCTGCTTGAGTTGTGCGTAATATTAAAGTTCCTTCTCATATCGCGAAAAGTTTCCTCCAATATTCTGTAAGTTATAATGTAGTTGGCATGCGGAACATGCTATGTATTGTGGACCTACATTGTTGCAAAGTTTTTAGACGTTGGAACGGAACGTAGAGCTACTATCTGTCAGCCAATACTCGCTCTTCTAAACTGGAGTTCGTTTAGACAAGAACTCTTACTGATAGTTGCTTTTGCTTACTTTGTTGGGAGGAAGTTCTGCTCTAAAATGAGTTGTGAATTCGAAATGGTTCAATGGCTGGCTGTACCGTATTGGAGCGGTCTTTTCTTGTAACCATCTTTACTATTTTCTATATTACGAAAATTTTATTTTGACTTTCGTCCCAGTTTAGTATTGGGTGTTTTGATCATAGAGTTTTTTATTTTATTTTAAGATACCGAATCGCAGATGTTTAGTCGCTTTAATTTTTTAAGTGTTAGGTATAATTCTGCAAAAAATATCTTTTTATTTTTATTCTTTAATATAAGTTTCCATCGAAATAAATATAATTAGTTCGCGAAGTAAATTCGTTAATCAAGGATATTTGAAAAACGTTAAAGTAAAATCACTAGCAGGTTTAGACAGGTTAAATTAATTAATTTCTGGAGCTACATGGAGCAATCAAAAATGTTATGGCGATTTCCTCCAAATCCAAAATAAAAAGAATGTTTGATCAGTACAAAATATTTCTCACGGAACCAGCGTTGGATATTTATAAAGATCCACAGCAGCGGGCGAGTTGTCAGTTGCATAAGATCCTGATAGCGCGGTTGGAACGTGGAACACATAGCTGGCTGGAATCCAACCTGTCCGGCCCGTCCCGTCTCGCCCCGCCCCGTCGCGTCCTGTCCCGACTCAACCCGCCACACACGTCCGACCGCGTCATACTCACCACGTGGGATTGTGTTCCACCGTACTCTTAAGGACGTAGAAATATACAGTAATACAATACCAAATGTAGCGTATAAAGATTTATTTTAGGCTCTATATGACGCGTGGGCTTAGTTGAATATGTCATATGTATCTCATTTTAAAGGATCTTTAGAACTAGAATTTTTAAGGCTGGCTCCTTAAAATAAAGTCATAAAATCTCATTGACTTAGTAGCATAGTTTTAGGTCCACGAAAATTATATAATACACCATAGATTTAACAAAATATCGGGCTCTAATTGATACCCATCTAACTCGTGTCAGCTAGACGTTAATTAATAATTCTCTAAGATTAGATTTTCTTTAGCAAAATTCCAATTATGTGCTATTTACAGTAAGAGACATACTTACTAAATAATATGTTACATTATTTGTCTGATCCTTCACGTTTCGTAAAACACATTTTTGATTTGACAAATCTATTAAACGGTACTTCACTACAACTAAGAACCTCCCCAGTAACCGGAATTGCAAGTCCACTTTTTCAGTTGCCACTTTTATTACTGTTCTATTATTTAGTAGCCTTTCCGCCTCGCCCTGGTTTGTCGCGCGGAAAATATGCAGCTTCCTTCTATGTAAAAAGTTTCCACTCTGGACGCTAATATATTCCACTTTTTACTTTAAATTGCAACGCGGAATGGAAGTGAATGCTAAATTAGCACAAAAAATTTGATGTTCACTTTAAAAAAATAATCTGGAACTATTTATCATTTGAAATTAAATGTTATGTTGATTATAATTATTTCGTTACGTACGTGATGTTATGTATGATATTGAACCATAAACTACGCTGGTCCTTGGTAGGTATTTATAGTTTTGACTTCGAAAAATGATTTTGTAAATTTTACTTCGAATAACATTATGGTTCTGGTTGTTTAATTGTTTTTTTCCGTATTTGTGTGTATCAAGGATGTTATAAGTACTGTTGTACGGTAGTACGTATAACATTCTTGTACTGTTGTACGGTAGTACTTATAACATTCTTGATGTGTATGAATCAGTTTTGCAATCAACATGTTAGTTATCTATTTGTCTATCTACTACCAGGAAATGAATAAATGAATTAGGTTGCATGAAAGCAATGACCTTTTTTTTTCTTTCAACGAATTACTAAATGGACCGATGACGACCTGAAAAAGGTGGCTGACGGTGGCTGGATGAAAGCAGCGGAGGATCGTGTATGATGGCGCACAGTTGAGGAAGCCTATGTCCAACAGTGGACTGCTACGGGCTGATGTAGTATGATATGGTATGGAAAGGCACTACACAGTCTGTATCTACCTAAAGCTTGATATTCTCCTTCGGATCCAGAACAAAGGGTTTTATAAAGCTTACCCTTGGGACACTTAGATTTGGATGATAGTTGAATATGCTACAAATTTTATACTAATTTCAGCCAGGCTGTATAAAATACAAAATTAACGAGTGGTGTACCAGAGGCTTAGTTTATGATGAGGGTAATGTTATTTATATTTACTGCTTATAACTTTAGTCCAGATAATAACTAAAGAAACTTCAGAGACAGTTTTAAAACTTATCTAAAGGAGCATACACGAAAACTTTCGAAAAACTTGATGGAGTAGGTACAAACCCGCACCTTTTTAATGAATGCTCATGTGTCAAGCCACTACACCACTCACTCCACATTGTTTTATAACATGTTTAATCCAAATAACAGTGAAGTATCGCATGTTATTGAAGGTTGTACCGCAATTCCGCAGGCCTCGCTGTGAATGGGTTAAACCTTTCCACCCACCACGGGTCGGCGGACCCTTAAAATAGTTCACATGTATGTTTCGGTTCGTTAAACTCATTTGAAACAAGTCCCATTTATACATTGTTAAACTACAAACGAGGGCCAGCAAAAAGCTTCTCTGATTTTGCTATTTATTCATCATTTTAAGTACCTACTTGTATTCAGATATTGCGAAAGAAACTCGAAAGTTTGTGAAGAGAGGATGGATGTTTGTTAAAATCCTTCACTCGAAAATTATTCTATGGATTTTGATTAACCTGATAGGAAAATAAATTTTAGAAAAATTAATTAGATTAAAATATTGTTCGTTTTGTAGTTCTAATCTTTTTTTTTTATAGATCAATCTAAAAGTTGCGTTTTCTTATTTTTTCTTCTTTCTTTCTTTTGACACTAGGGCTTACAATCAACACAATGATGTGATTTTATTTTTTTGTTATATAGAATTATAATTATGTTTTCTTTTTGTAGTTGTTAAAACATCAGAACAAAAGAATTAAATTATAATAACTAATTTATAAAGATACCAAATGTAGGTACGTGAAACCATGAGAGTATTAATGTAAGTCCCATCTGTGTATCAATGCATTGTACTACGCTTTGCTGGTACTACGACGTAGCGTTTCCGTAGCAATAATGCTACGAACAAGCTACGAACCAGCTACGGGGACGCATTGAGCTATGCATGCATGCACTTTGATACTATCTGGAGGCCGACAGACGAAGCAATCACATTGAGAGCCACCCAAGACCTTCCTATGTACCCTATTCATGATAGAGCACCTATACCTATACCACAGAATAACAAATACAAAGAAATTGAATATCACAACTTTGAATAAGGTTAATACGCGGTGATAATAATAATATGTAGCCCTAAATTCTTCAAACCCCGCAGTATAAATAAGCTGTGACAGAATGTATAATTATTATAATGCTTGTAAAGATATTTCGAAAAGATGCGACACGAAGTGGAAGTTCTTCTGGTCTTTCTACTCCGTCGTTCACACACGATAGGATTTTTGAATGACCAATCATGGGCAGTCTGATCCTTGATATTTATTAGCTTTTTTTGCACGCGTTTTGTAATCTTACTTCGAATAACTGTGGAGGCAAAGGGAAGATCTTCCGCCGGCCATGGTGGTGAGCCCGGAGACCGCGGTCCAACTGTACTTCGTCGGAACTTGTATTTTGTTCAATGTCTTGCGAAAACTCTGCTAGCGCGTTTCAGGCCTCGGCTTCTAATTGGTCGCTCTTCTAATGACGTAGTATGTGGCGCGCCGCCACAAACCTTTTGGATTTTGGCATATCAATTAATTTTATTTAGTTTGAGATAATTACAGTAAAGAAAGCATAGAAGTATAGTATACAGTTACCATCATGGAGGTACACGCAAATAGTACAAGCGGGTACTATTCAGAGCGCACACAAAGGGTGATTTGATTTACAGCTTAGTAGATTATGAACGAAGATACGCTCTCATCTTAGCCAACGGCAACACTGCGCGCGGTGTTCATACATTACGTAGATAATCATTATCATTATAAAACACTGATTCATCTATATTTTTAGAAGCTGTTATGTAAATTGTTCTTTCTATGATTCGCAACGTGCGGCCGCCGCGTCTAACATTCCGCGCCGAAACATTCCAGTGTGAGAGCCTCGTTTACGCCGCCGAGGCAACATGTGATACTAACCACACCTACCGCAAATCATTCATTCATTCATTCGTTCATTCATTCATTTATTCATAATTATGGCTAGATAATTTTCAAAGCATCTTACTTTAAAATTTGTTTATCAATTACTAGCTTTCCGCCGCGGCTCCGCCCGCGTTAACAGTTTTTCCCGTGAGAGTGAGGCATTTTCCCGCGGTAAAAAGCCTATGTTAGATATTTGAATACAGATATGTGAAATATTTATTTGATTTGGTATAGTAGGGTTTGAGTGTATTCGTTACAAACATACGCAAAATACAAATCTTTCCTCTTTATAATTATGTGAAAAAAATTAACAAAGAGAATGTATTTTTAATTTCAACTGTTACTATTCTGTAATATAAGAACAAATCTCAAGTTACGCAAGTTACCAAATACTTATTAATGACGATGGTAAAAGGCGTTGTAAATGGAGCGCCCCTGCGTGTAGGCTTGTATTTAGCCCGGAGCGACACAATTATAAACACAATGCCTGTCTAATGGGAGCCGTCTGAGCCTCCGCTAAACACGTAACGCGACTGTACAACCGCAGCTGATGAGATACTTCATTATTATCTATCTGTAAGGGCCTGGCCACAGTGTCTGGTGACGCATACAATGCGAATTGCGAAGCGGATCAGAGCAACATTTCGAAAGGTTCATTTTCACCACACGTACAATTTTAGCAGGTATTCTTCAATGGCAAGCGTAGAAAATAGGTTTTTGAAGCGTAGGCAGGCCCCCCACAAGGTGGCCCGAAGATCTGGTAAGGGTTGCGGGCGCGGGTAGCCACTGGTGCAAGATCGATCGTTGTAAAGATCTTTGGGGGCCTTTGTCCAGCAGTGGACGTCTGTTGGCTGATAATAATAATGATAATATGATATCGTTCTAGGCGCGATGCCGAATACACCCCCCGCCGCTGCCACCGCACGCCCCATCCACCCCCGTCGCGATTCGCTCGATCGTGCGATGCGATGATCGTTCCGTAGTTAAGTTCGCATCGCCGGCTGTGATATGACATGTTTAATACAATTGCCTAATCCGCGTCTCAAGTAAGGATGCACACGAGTACCAAGTTTATTTTTAGCCAAGAGCGCACCCACCCATTCCAAACAGCGTGAAAGCAAATTAGACAATCGAAGCGGCAAAAATACCTTTGTTTTGCAAAGTTGTTTTTTGCTGCCGCTCTACGACCACAATATATTATAAAAAAAGTGTACAACAAGCGCAAATAAATTTGTAATCGTGCGCTTAATGTTTTCGGTTTTAGAATTCATATGTACGTTTATGTTACATCGTGAGGAAACATGCACGCATACTGCACACACCTGTGAAGAAATTCATTATTATTTTTCATTGTACTATAGAAATATTTTGTATCAATAAATAGTATTGTTATGTATTCCATCACAATAGAAGAAATAAATGTATTTTCTTTCTTTCTCTACCTTTTCATATAAACTTCAGCATTGAAAATTACTTCGAAAGTAATTGCTATTAAATCTAAATACAAATGACTGATTAAGCATAAAAGTGATCCCAATTTTTTCCAAGAGATCCTGCTGAGGTACAACCTTCTCCGAAACACTTTTACTTCAAAAGATCCTCAGTCCAGGCCGATTGAGCAAAAACAATAACATTCCACAACTCTTATTTTTCAGGCTTTTAATTAAATTGAAATATTCGTCCGTTCTGGCGTCCACTTATACCGGCATTTATGTAAGGACAAAATTTCGCTTAACAAAAGGGCCCTCAGTCAGATTAAATTTCCGGCGGGTCCACTCGAGCCCTAGAATGCCCTTTATTACCCTGTTACAAAAGGGCTCGATGCTGCACTAGAATATTAGAACCCCTCTCATTCATTGGACAGGACTGAATTCGAATAGGCGCATCGGCGATTCGCAACTTTGCAATACACGCCATTTCAATTTCAACTTTCATTCATAACCTGATATCGTAATGTAGGTATATCATCAGCCAAAAGACGTCCACAGCTGGACAAAGGTCTTCCCCAAAAGATCTCTACAATGATTGGTCTTGCGCTGCTCGCATCCAGTGGCTACCCGCGACCCTTACCAGGTAATCGGGCCACCTTGCCTACGTTTCAAAAACCCATTTTCTAAGTTCATTGAAGAATGCCTGCCAAAAGACATCCAGTGTCCCACTACTGTTTTTCATTCAAATTATACTTACCCACATCTTACTCAAGTCATTGACGACCTAAAACTGCAGTCAAAAATAAAAACTGAACCCACCAAGCAATGTACATCAAAAGGCAGCACAAAGGTTGTCATTCTAATAGAATGACATTCTAATAGAATGACACTCCAAAGGTCTGCATTTTACGTTTTCAGTTCGCTTTTGTCCACTTCGCTGGAGTTTTGAAAGGTTCGTGCAATGTTTGAGGATCTCAAATTAAAAGGCGAAGGAGAGACGCTGCTGCGCTTTGAGTACTCTAAGTCACTTGGTGAGTAAATGAAGGACTTTTTCAACCTGAAAGAAGTAGGACATTATACTTTACCTATAGAAAAGCTTATTTGGTATTGGTACTAAATGAATAGTATAGTAAACAGCATATTAGATCATAGATATTTAGGCATATCAATGCAAGATCGTAGAATAGCTTCGATAGACACCGTGTTTAACTTATATTGTAATCGTATATCCGCAACATAGTAGTAGTACTCATAATACTGAACAACTTTCCCTAAGGAACAAAGTCATTCAACTTTTCATATAAACTTCAGTTACATGACCACCCACTTTGTATGACAAGTTGAATTTTTATTTCGAGTTCCTTAGGGAAAGTTGTTATGACTACTACTTCCATGTTGCGGATAAACAACCAGTTAAATTTCACGGTGCATACTCAGCAGGTATCGCTGTCAGACACAACTCGAACGAAAACATGGTCACGATCAAAAGTTTTAAATCATATCTCTTAATACAATAAAATGGTAAATTAAAAAAATATAAAAACCCGACTGCTTGAAAAGCGAACTAAAAAGATGAAAACAAGATGATAGTAGCATGTATAATTGAAATCCTCTTTTTCTATAAATTAAAATAGTCATTATTGCAGTCTGAGGCATAAAATATGTAGCAGGAGTCTCAGCAAGTAATATATGAAAAATATGCCTCCGACTGCAATAATGACTATTTTAATGTAGAAAAAGAGGATTTCAATTATACATGCTACTATCATCTTGTTTTCATCTTTTTAGTTCGCTTTTCAAGCAGTCGGGTTTTTATATTTTTTAAATTTACTTTTTTATTGAAGACTTTTTAGTTTTATGAAATTTGGTTCAAGAAACATCATCTTCATTTTGAAGGACCTATCTAATGATGTGCCACTTAATATGGTACGCAAAAATTTGTTTTCGTCTATACCGCCATTTTGTATTTTTTGGCCGCCATTTTGGTTTTGTTAAAACAAAACCTAGCCTATAACCATCGCACGGTTCAGACAAATCGATAGACACCTCATTCTTTAAAATCCGTCCAGCCGTTTGGATGATTCGAGGGTATAAAGAATCCCACATACATACATACATACACAGATACGCGTGAAAAACATAACCCTTCCTTTGCAGTCGGGTAAAAAGAAAGAACTATTGAGCATCCAGTCGAGCCGGAGAAGGACAGCGATAGCATCGTTTCTCAAAGCCACTTATTACAGAATTTTCATTTCTACAACTTTCTTGAGAATGAGGCTCAAAAATTTGATAGGATCTAATAAGTATAATCTGCGAATTCTACGCTATAGAGATAATTTATGACACATTGTGGCATCTTATATCGTAGACATTATTTTCCATATGTTTTAATGAGCTAACTCAGCATAAGCTAACTCACGCGAGTTTTATTAAATACACACCTTTTGAAAATTTCACAACAAACACGAATTATATTAGTTTCATTATCACCCCTCATTCTGCGTCAATTGTTAGTTAATAAGGTGTTTATTGGTAGTTTGGTCGGAGATAGCTTCCCTTCCTCGTTTGGTACGGTGCCCGTCGGAGGCTAGGGAGTGTCGCTATGGGGTACTAACGGGGAATTACGGGAAAGGATAGTGTTATAGTAACTACCGGACAAAGGGTCACCTTGGATGAAAGATAATCTGTTAGCTCAGGATAACAAGAACTTATTTAGGCCAGTACATATAATTTCATCTAATTTAAAACATAAACGTGAAAATATATTACTTGTAGTGTATCTAAAAGAATTTTGTTTATTTATTATATTACTCAGATGCTTTTTTAAATCAAATTGGGGGATTGGAAAAGGTTTTCAAAACTTACAAAATTTGGCGAGCTATAAAAAAATAATAACGAAATTTATACGAAAAAAAAAGTGCTCCCACGCAAACTCTAGTCTTAAATAAAATATTTCTTATTTCGTCTATTCAATAATTGATGCTCGTACGCAGTAGAATTTCGCCTCTACATCATTTTAACTCGAAAACAAAGCCGTAATGAACTCTGTGTGAATTATGCAGTAGCAAATCAGTGGCGTGCGGACACCTAACAATAGATAATGTATATTCGTATTGCCATACATTTACTAACAAGCTTTTAAAAAAGTAATATTAGACCTATTGCTAGCTTTTTCAAATTTTTTTTTTTAACATTTTATATTTGTAGAATTTTTAAGATGCAGTTCCATTTTGTAATGACTAATTTATCACCAGGTTAGCGCCAAAAACTTTTTAGGTAAAGTACTTTTCACTCATCACGTTTGGGCAGACAGATGAGTTAAAAATTCCTTTACAGATATGAAAAATTTATCTAAATATATGTAATATGAACTAAAATTTAATGAATCCGTTATGATTTAAAACGGGGTTTTGCAAAAACGGGTTAGCGGGGTTGTAAACAGCCACGAAAGCCTTAAAAACTATACATGAATTAATTTAGTTTATTTTATGTGATTGTAAATAAATAAAAAATAAATTGCAAACATTATTATATCATAAAAAAATTGACAAATAGCGCACTAGACAGATATTTATAGCACGAAACGACCATGAAAATGAAATGGTAGATCTTCAGACAGTGAGTCAACTCTAACGCTGTCCTCTAACGATACAAGTTGATCTCAAAAATAGATCGATAAAAGTCATTAACCGTCTATTGCCCAACTGCAGTCGCTATTCAAATGCGATGTGATTTGGAAGCGGTCCATGGCGGAACGTCCGACGCTAGCGCCATTACAGGCCACCAGCATAAACTGACCTCCCCACCGCCATTGCCGAATCGGAAAGTTGGATTAAAACACGAAAAGCGGTATAAAAGTGAGCTCCAGTTAATCTGGGCGCGTTATACCTGCGAAAGAGCATTGATGAGCCAACGCGCAGTAACGTACCTCAATGGTCGGCTGTTAAGCTCCAAGCGAGGTCTTATGACTGGAGAGAAAAAAACGGGATAGATAAAACACTGGAGGCAGTTCAGAGAGCAGTTTGCGTCGGGCCGAGCCGATAACGGCTAGACGATGCTATTTCCACTATACTGTGTTCAGTGATTTTTTTTTCGTAGTTGCGAAAAACACAGCATTTTTCGGCTTTCGTTTATCGCACATTGCTGGTCATGATTTTTTGTTATATCCCATATGAATTTATTATTTTGTGTCAGGTAATATTATGTGTTTAAAAAAAGAATAAAGATAATGTTAATAATAACTAATATTAAACATACATACATACAACGGATGAATAGTGTACTATGTTATATCTTTTAAGTTTTTGTATTTTATTGTATTCATCAAATTAAATTGTAGAGCTGGGTAGAACATCGTATAATTAACCTTTTTTTAGAAAAGTTATTATATCATCCCCATGGCAAAAATATTTGACAAAATATAGGTGACAAATTATACCTAACGTACGAAGCAAAATAATTCCAGGGTTACACTGAACGGCACGCAAACCTTGCCTAACAATCTCAACGCAAAACTCCGCTTTGGCCACTAAGCTCCTTCGGTACCAACTCACATTACTTCAAAGTGAATGGGTATTGTAAAAGGCTTAGCAGGAGCAGAGCCAATTAGTGTACTAAAACTGCTTTCCGAATTCAATTCCGTTAATGAGGGGATTTTATTATACATAGAATATATACTTAGTTAGCGTGCAATGTTTGCATTAGTATTTGCACTGACGTACTTACGTCTTGTAAAATTCGTTATACGTAGGACTTTCGGATTCTGGCATAGGAATGCGGCATAGTATCAATGAATTGCTATCCAAAATATGGGTTAGTTGACTTCACACCAGCTTTTGAATCTATATAATAAATATTTGTATGTTTTGTTTGTCTTCTACGCGTTCCTAAACCATTGACAAGTTTTTGAAAAAGGTACTGAAATGGCGGATATTGTATAAATAAACCTTGATTGCGAACATACCTACATAATAATGTCTTAAATAAATAAAGAATGGTATACATACACAGATAACAGAATAATACAAATGATAGCTCAAACAAATATCTGTTTCGCATCTCGTTAATTAAATACTATTTTGTTTTGAATTGTAACGTATAATAAAACAATTTTTACGCTCACCGAATTAACTGCGGCCATCACATGGGCAGTTCGCGTCGTTACCAGCGCATTCTGAAACAAACAGACACATCTCAGTAAATCTCTCAATTAATTACATTTCTGATGAAAACAGGCAACCGTAAATGCTGTGTTATTCGGCGGAGGGACGGCGGTTGTCACAACATCGATCGGTGTAAGTGATTTAAACGAGTAAAAATAAACAATCAGTGAGGAAATACATATATAATAAATAATTTGACAATACAGGTGTCCAAAGTGAACAAAGTGAAAAGTCGTGTATTTACATTTTTATTTTGTATTTTTTGGACAAGTGAAACTCTCAGAACTTTCTACGAGTGGAGTGGGATATCATTTGACATTAAACTATTTTTGTATAAATTGCAGCATCGATTTTGTTTTTCCATTATAGTGATATATACCGGCTTGATTTATTTTTAATGAAGAAAACGAATTTTTAAAAGTCTGATCCCAACGCAGGCGCACACGATAAAGAAACAGGTTTGAGTCTTATCTGAGAAAGGGAGACATAAATTTTCATTACTTTATTCACATGTATTGAAAATCAATATTATTTATTAATGCGAAAGTGAGTATTAATTGTCCTTTTTGCATCCTCAAAATAATAAAGAAAACATTAATTTACGAAAAATGATTGCCGTAAATAAAACATTTTCCATTATTTGTGAGCCCACACCTTTACAACACAGATGTGTAAATTTTCATGAGTGTGACTTAGAAATAGATACTCGAAAATGTGCAATCCAAAATGACAGCCATCAATTTCATCTATCAACTAATGTTATTTGCGAGCTGAACGATGTTTTGGCATAGATACATCATCATTAATGTTCTGTTTACTTTGTAAGAAGGTCTATTTTTGTGCTGTCATGCATGACCGTACCAAAATAAACACTTCATCA
The DNA here is from genome assembly GCA_948473455.1 of Teleiodes luculella. Taxonomy (NCBI): domain Eukaryota; kingdom Metazoa; phylum Arthropoda; class Insecta; order Lepidoptera; family Gelechiidae; genus Teleiodes; species Teleiodes luculella. The sequence continues at coordinate 4,947,119 of OX419602.1, forward strand.
AAATAATGTGTAAAAAAACAACAGACAGTGGTGATAAACCTTGGAGTTCTGAGTAATTGCCGAGGGTACAAATTCCACGTATTGGTATCAACGACTCCAGGGCGCAGATCGGCCATCTACTTTAAAAATCGAATTTAAAACGTATGAAAATAATTTAGAGTCCTTCTTTCTATTAATCATTGTGCGATTTTTTTATCTCTAAATTGGGAAAAGAAAGTTACTCTAATGTGCATTCGTGGTCCTGAGTTTGTAATTATGGTATTTAACATTGATCGCACTTCTGTCTGTCTATATTAATATTATATTATACTAAAATAAAAGATAAATACTTAGGTTACTTAAAACGAATGCACAGAATGCTCTTGTTTGGTAATAACTATTTTATAGTCAACAATTTGTACAAAGTTGTAAATCTGGCCTTGCAAATCTTTGCAAATCCAACAAAACAAAGATATATTATTGACTTAAGCATACATAGACTTAAAACAATTAGAAAAATAAACGAATGACAATGACTATTACTTCTACTGTTAGAATACCCATTTGACGCGCCTATTGACCTACATGACGAATATATCTCTACAAAGAGACTCCCGACCGCCTTCGTTAATAGCTCTTGATTCCACATCAGACACCAGAGCGGGATGCTCCGTCTAAACATGATTGGCAGCCATAACACACTGATACTCCTATACCACTTTCAACTAAAATAGCATCTTAACGTCGGTAGATACCTTTGAAAATAGCTTGTTGATTGAAGTTATGATGGCGCTGATTCTCAACATAAACATTAGAATGTAAAAAGAATCCAAAACCGAACTCCGACAAGACTCTACTCCCACAAGACACTAATCCGACAAAACATAAAACCTAACCTAACCTTACCTACAGAACTTGTCGGGGTAGTGTCTTGTCGAAGTAGAGTATTGTCGGAGTTCGGTAGAATTCATACTTTGACAGTCCTTTTTATGTAAGAACAGCCCAGGGCAGGAAATGTCAATTTTATAGTTGGCAAAATAAAATTTTAAACCGTATTGACTCATCTCATTAGTCGGACAAATTTTGGAGTTGAAAGTTTTCTATATTGACGGCTGTCATCTTCCGTCTCTTCGAAGATAAAGTCGAAAATAAGTGTTTATATTAGTTTTAAAGGAAATTCGTCCAAGTCGGTGGCAAAATTAGATCTGTCAATAGATAGTACTAAAATGAATCGAAATAAATTACTTAATGTTCTAAATATATTCAAAATGGTCGTATTTACGAGCATCAATACACTAGACACTCGCCTCAAAACCAATACCACACATATCTCAATTCTGCTACATGTAGCTGTACTTTATGTCAATGGAATTAAGTCTCAAAATGAATTGTGTTACGAGATGTTTCGCGACAAATAGAATAGTTGTGTCCACTGTCAGTAGGGCAAGCGTCCAACTCCATTAACACGTTAAGTGCGAAACAGGGCTTGAAACACCTTGTCCGTGTCTCGTCTTTGAAGCGGTAAGAAAAAACTTAAACTTTTTTGTCGTGCGAGAGGCATAACTTCTAGCTGATTCAGAGTAAGAGAGAGATAACTATATATTTGAGATGTGCTATTGATTCCTAGTTCGATGGTACACCAACCTTAATACCGGGTTTGTTAGACCTCGTGCCGCACTGAACAAATATAATTCCAACACAGTGCGGAACGAGGTTGCGAACACCTCGTACCCCTTCGCACCTCGTACCGCACCCTACGCTAGCTTCACGCGGTTAGTGTTGTGCAACGCATTCGAGGCTCGCACGCGTTGAAGTAAGACCGCTACCGATTATGTCGAAACGTTGCCGAAAAAAGTTAACAATGGAGGAAGATGAAGAAAAACCGGGTGGAGAATCTGAGTCAAAATCAGAATATAAGAAGAGGAGTTGTGTAGGATGTTACAAAAAACTCCGCACCTTCTTAACGAGTCGTGAAGCCGAAAAAAAAGTGAAGAAAATTCTCACAGAATGCACTGGTTGCAAAAAATATTATTGTTTGACATGTTTTAATGAAAAACACTAGAAGTGTTTCTAGTAATCAATAAGTTTGTTGGATAAATACAATTAAATAAAATCGATATTTATTTTCCCATCACTAAATAATATGAAAACCTGCCATTCTTCAGTGCGATACAAGGTATATTAGGCCCCACATTTTATTTTACCTATAGAAACTAAACTAACTAATCTAACCACGGGCGGCGGCAGATTTAGGTTAATAATTTCACTGTAATAATAATCACGACAAAAGACGTCCACTTCATCTTATTTGGCGCCAAAAAAAAGGATTTTGGTCTCCTACGGGCGGTGGGGTTTAATATGCCTCGTGCCGTCACAATCTCTGGTATAGGACAAGGTTTAAAACGACCCGTAACGCAGTAATGGAATGTACAGTCAAATCTGTGCCGCTGGGAACGTGTTAATAACACTGAATCAGAGCTGCAAAGGGACATTCCTACATCCCACCACAATAACTGGACATGTGGGGATAATTACAATATTAAAGTTTACAGTTGGTAGTAATTTGTACGAGATACTCGGTCGGTGATAAATAATAAATTATGAGTAATATATATAGATAGATAGATTAAAAATTTATTCAGCAAAATTGACACACAATATAATATGTTGGGCTTGGGACATCTCACAAACTGCCATCTGACCTCAAATTAGGTACCTAGAGACTGTACTATGGGTATCAGACAGCCGATATAAATCATAACTTTATTGATAAATTACATACTTATATAAAAATACAACATCCAGACACACGGCATGCACGAATGCGCCACGAATCTGCTATGTGTGTTTATCACAAGAATGTTTACCCTGGGCGGGATTTGATCCCGCGACTTTGTGCTTCAAATTAAAGCGTACTACCAACTAAGCTACAGGGCCGCCTATTACTAAGACAATTAAATACTAGAGCTGCGGAAATATTAAATCAGCTAACAGAATTAGAATACTGTTTGTCATTTTTACACGCTTTATATTAGCTTCACTTGTAAGTAACTATGTATGTAAGAAAATCTTGGAATCCTAATTTGACCCACTTCCCGGTCTTCGATTAGGATGAAATTTTGCACACGCTCTGAGTTCTGATGACAATACATGACTAGCTAAGAAACGTCATTACAAATCCAATATGGCGGCCTCCCCATTAATATATCTAAAAAAATCTTGGAATCTTAATTTGACCCACTTCCTGGTCTTCGATTAGGATGAAATTTTGCACACGCTCTGAGTTTTGATGACAATACATGACTAGCTAAGAAACGTCATTACAAATTCAATATGGCGGCCTCCCCATTAATGTATCTAAAAAAATCTTGGAATCTTAATTTGACCCACTTCCCGGTCTTCGATTTGGATGAAATTTTGCACACGCTCTGAGTTTTGATGACAATACATGACTAGCTAAGAAACATCATTACAAATCTAACATGGCGGCCCCCTAAGATGGCGAACTGGCTATTTGAAATCCACCCCCATGATATGGGTATCAAATGAAAGGGTTTGCTGTCAGGAATACGAAAAAAACAGTAACGGGACTTAAATCCAATATGGCGGACGTCCAAGATGGCGGAGAGAAAGCGTGTTTTTTAGTTTTTTAAACTATGTATTATTGATTAAAAAATCAATCCACTGCAATGTATCGCACGCACTACTGTCATTGATATAAATTACATTTTCCACTTAAGCTCCATTGTTTTGTTGATTGTGCCCATGTCTCAGATTTTATTGTGCTTGTTGATTCGCCGACGGCAAGTGGATTGAAACCCTAGCCGCATTTATTGTATTTCAAAACAGTATTTATTTATCTGTTTGTTTTGTTCGCTTCCAGAACCAGAACATAATCTTTCAGCCCAGTTATTGTGTTATTTATTTGTATATCTGTAGATTAAATAAAGCTAATTGTAGGTATGTCTATCATCATCATCATCTCAGCTGAAGGACGTCCACTGCTGGACAAAGGCCTCCCCCAAGGATCTCCACAATGATCGGTCCTGCGCTGCCCGCATCCAGCGGCTTCCCGTATGTCTATTTAAACAAGCTTTTGCGAATTTAGTGACTGCCGTTTTAATATTTTTAGTTAAAAAAATGAAGAATGAATAACAATACCAAACAATACACAGTAAATACATAAGTAAAGTATCTCAGTACAAATTATATTATATTTATTTTTCATTTTACTTGTACATTGTGTTTCAGAAAAACATGACACATCATCACGGATAAATCAAACAACAACTAGTAAAATTGTAGATTACGAACAAACACAGCAAAAAATAGATCATCAAACACGAAGCGAAACATTTTTATTTATTCATAAATTACCAACAAAATGTTTATAACTAAATTACTAAATATTTAATTAGAACTAGTAATGGTTGACTTCAAAGATTCAGAAGTAATTTAAATAAGACATAAATATATCTTCGTCATTCATCATAGCCTTGACGTAATTTCGGCTGACCAAATTACTCACCGTCAAGTCACCACCAGACCACGACTAGACGTTATAATAATTTTATTTAACAACCAGAAAGGAATGTTCATTTCGTCATCTAATAATAACAGTACTGAACATTTTAAATGCTTAAAAACGAGAAACTATGTACCTATCTCGTTTTCAGAGTATGAGAACGTTCCCGCATAAGTGCTTAGAGAACGTCGAATGAGGATAAATTTTAATGGTCTTAATTTAAGGCGAATAGATCGAGCATGCTCGCCAAGTGTGTGGATCCACTGCACAATTTGGGCGTTTGTGCACGATCTTTGGAATTTCTGACATAATGCATGTAATTCCTGTCAACTACTGTTGTCAATTCAACTGAATTTCTTACGGAACCAAAAGCATTGTACGAACAAAACTATGGAAAGTCTCACAAAGTAATATTTTTCCAAGAGTATCCCATCAGAGTTCGATGCTAAAAGTTCCAAGCAAACTGACGTGTACCCTTACGTCAACTTTAAAATTTATGACATTAGTGAGATAAAAAGTAAGGTTTACGTATGAATGTCATGCGTTCCATGGTAGTCATCTCATGACGCTACATAGTTTATAGCTAAGAGATGCCCCACACCAGCGTCTTTCGAGTGTCTTATAACCAATAAAACCACCGACAATCGACTAGAGTAGACCAGTCCCCCCAAGCAGCACCACGTTCACGGGTTTGACGTATGGGTCAGCCATTGCCGGGCTCAACCATTAATCCAAAAAGAGTTGGCACATTAGTATCCTAACAGCAAATCACCCGGTATAGAGATATTAACCAATCAAGGAATTCCCAATCACCGAAAAACAGCAATATCTCACGATGGCAAAATAACGACGTCTTTAAATTGAGAGTTCCATCAAAGCGGCCGCAATTTGTTTTGATCAGCGATTTCGATCCAAAGTTTTGATTGCCAGCAGCCCCAAGTTTAGAGGCCGGTGTTCAAAACAAACATGCGGGTTCCAACCTATACATTTATATATCGGATACACCACAGATGGTCAGTACGCACATACAACGGGAAAACTACTTCAGAGAGGTCGAGAGCGGCAATGCTTATCTTCAGTTTATTCGTCAGTATATTTTTTAAGACTCATGTATTATGGTTGTAATGCAGTATTTGTAATTTTAGTGGGGATAGGGATTGCTGAGCATGATTTCCAGAAATGCTCAAACCAGACCTTCAACCGAAAAATCTTCACGAAGAGTTTGACGTCTGATTTATTCCAATTGCAAATAGGTAGAAACAGCGGTTTATCTTGTAAGATGCAAGCTTGTCTACAGAGATATATCTTCAAACCGAGCCATGTCAGAAGCCTTAAAATAGAAGGCTCAGTAATTCTGACACCAGGGCTTGTGAGCTAGATTAACCCACACGATAAACAAGCATCTCTTCCAGCCTAAAAGAGAAAAAAAAAGGCAGACAAGAAAGTGCACATGGCGCATCTATTTGTCATCCATCAGTCAAAGAAGTAATGAAACGATGAATTATAAAAATGTGACGTTCCATATGCAAAGGTACCTTATGGTCGGTATTGAGTTATGATCCCTGTAATCAGTAACTAATAACCTTTTCAAATCCAAAAAGATTATATAAGTACGTACCTACTAAAACTCGCCATGGTACCTTTTCATGTGGATGGAACGTCACAAATGGTGTACATTACTAACCTACTTATTCGTTAACAGCTCATATACGTCCCCACCGAGGGGCTCGAGCCTACCCTGATATTATGGTGAATAGGCCTTAGTGGACCACGCTGGCCCAGTGCGGGTTGGTCAACTTCACACACAACCTTTGAATTTCTTCGCAGGTATGTGTAGGTTACCTCACGATGTTTTCCTTCACCGTAAGAGCGTCGAATAAGCATAATGAATTCGAAAATCGAAAACACATTGGTACGTGCCGAGGTTTGAACCCGCGAACTTCTGAATGAAAGTCAACGGACTTAGCCACTTGGCCATCGACGCTCTAACCTACTTATTAAAAGTAGGCAATAGCTAAGCCAAGCATAGGAATAGGAAAATTAACCTGGCCCGTTGAATACGCACGAGGTAGGGTCGTAAAAGTGTTGATTACTCCGTGTTGGGGCAAGTGGCGGCGCGCCGCGTCAATGGCAGTCTGCTGGGGCTGTTTACGTCACAATAAACCGCTGTTTTACGACGAGCCGCGTGCGCCAACCGTTCGTTATTCTTTTGTTTACCGACCTTACCAATTCGTAGTTCGTCGTTCGACACGCATGGCGAGGCAAATTTTACATGGCAAGAAATAGGTAGGTACGGCATTTTCTAGTTGACTTTCCCAATATTATACATATTACATTTGTATGGTGATTTAGAAAAGTTCTAATAAACCGATTGATGAGTGTTACGGAAATGCGCCGGATAGGTACCTACGCAGTCTTGCAGTACATTTGTGATGATGATGATGTTATCAATGATAGTATATATTTTAAATACAGTAAATTACGTTTATACAATTTCATATTGGTATTTTATAACACATCTCTTTTATCAAATCAGAACTATAAAGGCTCCAGCAGACCGGATGCGTATGCGTTAGCGTATGCGTAGACGTGCACGTACCATTGCGTTGTAATGTATGGAATTGTATAAGACCTATCAGACCGCTTGCGTAACGTCGTCGTCGCGGCGCGTACATTATTGTAGCGACACGTAGCACTTTCTCAACTTTAAATTCAGCGCTATAATAAGCGCGAGCGAGCGAGGTGACTTAGCGCAATGCAAGCATTAACCTCCAAGCCTCCAACAGTAATCTCGCCTTCTTTACACGACTGTTATATTAAAAAATACCCTCGTGCATAAAAATGTAATATCTTACCTGCTGTTATACCGTGTCTCCACTTTATTAAAGTTTTCAAGCAAAGTGATAAAAATGATAGGCGCACCTTTATAAAGAACAACCTCTGTCTTTATTTTGTTATCATTTTTCATGGAAGTGCCAGCTTTGTCGTCTACTGCAACGCCTTTGCAATTTTGCTTGTCTTATTAGAATCACCCTTTGTGTTTTATAATAAAGAACGCTCTCTTATAATGGAATGTTCCACCCTAAAGATGTCATTTATCTAGTCTGGAACTTCCACATTTAGCGCTCAAGACTTTGTCTAGAATATTTACATTTTTACAGCTATCTGCATCTTATATTCGAGTAAAATGTATGTGGAAAAAAATTAAAAAGCAGCAGACACTATTTGCTTTTGAGAGCCATGTAAGTCAAGGTTCCTATGAATGGTAATCGGTTATAATTATTTTATTGACTTAGTATTAATCAGAGTCTCAAGTTTGTTTATTGTGGCATTGGTCATGCCATATTTTTTGCTTGTCGGCCTGGCTGTAAGTAGGTATATTGTTTTAAATATTTTCGAGACATGTTTGTTATTGTCTCAATTTGATTTTGATATCTTTCCATCCCAGCTCTCGTTCGAGTGGGATAGCTTTATTCTAGTGATGAACTGAGGGAAGGTCCTCTTCACTCTTGTTATCTTTATCGCTATTGTATGTGCGCGTGTGCGCTAGTACTGATTTCTTAAAAAAAGGTGTGAAAATGTGATACAGGTTTACTTATTTCTAACGACGCGACAGCCTTACTGTCGTAACAATACATACGTCTTTGCTAGGGGCTAGAACGAGCATCTGTTGTCGATCACACTAATCCAGAGTGATCTAGTCGTAAGACAAAACATTGATGGTCTTATCACGATAAAGTTAAACCACACATTAAACGGATGCTTAAAAGCCAGATATGAAAAAATATATAGCAGATATTTTCGCATGCGCATTCAACGCATATTTAACATTTTTGTAGTAACACATTCTATGCTGACATTTAACGTAGTCGTAGAAGCTGTATTTTTATTTCCCTGTTTTTTTATTAACTACTTATCAAAACTAATATTCTACAAGAACCATAAAATCGGAAATGTAAAACACTGCATTTCGATTCCATAAAATAAAAGATAAAACGTAAATAACTTAATTGTAAACAAACACAAAAACTCACTTATCTGGTCGACAACAGGCACAGTTACGTATAATAAAATTCATCTAAAAATTAATACTTAGAGATGACACCCACACCCAGGGCGGCGAGGTATCAATCAATCTCCAGTTTTTGGCACGGCTTACACTTGTAACAAATGGATTTTTAAACCCTCCACATCCCCTCCGCTTCACCCCCTCGACCGCCGGAGGACATCATAATAAAAAGTAGACACGGTAGACACCCATTTACGCTGAATGCAAAATTGGTTCAACGAAATTGTGACACTCGTCCGAAAAATTGTTTTTAGGAGAGTAATAAGATAAAAGGTTTTGTGAAATGGTTTACGTCAAATTTTTTTTTTGTTTGTGTTTTTAGTGCTGTGGTTTTATGTTTATCGATTATGAAAAAGTCGTGGTTTATGGCATGTCAAAAGTTACAACACTAGTATCGAGATACAAATTATAATAAAAAGGAACGTAAACTCGCTATTAGGTATATCACAAACCGACGATTATCGGAATTACATACATACATGCACGGATAACTTTTCCGTCCTCCGTAAGTAAATGCCTTTAAAAACACAATTTCCTTTGATATCCGTTCCATTCCTTTTCACTCTAATTTGCGTGCATTCGCGTGCAGACAATACAATTGGGAAATTAAATTGAGTACTATAAGTCAGTTAGAAAGTTAGCTTGGCGTAGCCTGGATGGGGAGATTCCACCTAGTTTCAGGAACAACGTCCCGCTCGCTGAAAGCGCTGGATTTACTCGCATAATATGTCTGACTACACTTTATGTGAATTAGTGCTGACAAAAGCAACGATTAGGACGAGTTGTGTCATTGAAACGTGCTTATGGTACAAACAAAGTTTACTAGTGTAATTAAAATATCCGAGCATGTTTAGTACTTTTCTTGATTTGAGAATGGAATAAGGCGCGATCTCTATTATTTGTAAGTATAAGCAGTATAAGGGAGAGTGAAGGGAGGCCACTTTTTATATATATAAATAAATAAATAAATATGTGGGGACAACTCACACACGGCCATCTGACCCTAAACCACCTAAACTAGGCAGATCCTGTATTATAGTTGTCAGACAACTGATATACATACATTATAGACAAATACATACTTATATAAATAAATATACAACATCCAGACACAAGGCAAACACAAGTGCTCATCACACGAATGTTTGCCCTGGGCGGGATTCGTACCCGCAACCCTGTGTTTCGAAGGCAGGCGTACTACCAACTAGGCTACGGGGCTGTCACTACCTTTCTCTTAGTCCGGATACCTGTATTGCCATAAACCCCACGCTTGACAGCTGGGGCTCAGGCTTACTACCACGCGGGAGCTTTTATTTATTTATTTATTTATTTATTGGTTCGCCAACAGTTATACATATTAAGACTTACTTAATAACAAGCTAATGGTAATATGCTGAATATTATAACCTTTTACAGGCAAACACCACATATGTAATATTAGTTAACATTAAAGAAAGTAAAATCAACTAAAAGTAATAAACATTACAACTTAGGAACAACATCACTAAACATAAATAATGGTAGTATTTTAAACATTCTATTGTGACATTTTGTATCAATAGGTACAGTAAAAGAACCAGTATAATATAATATTAAATAACCAACTTAAACTAACAACTCATATAACCCTACGAAGTTTGTTAATTGATTCCGCGTGGATATCAGTTTTGTTACTTATATAATTTAATGATTTGGAGAGTCTTGGAATAGCGGAGTTGGCACCGAGTACTGATCTTCGTAGAGGAACAGCAAGAGGAGTAATAGGGATACGAGGAAGGAGACGAGGAACACGTAAACTGAAACGCTGTAATAATTGGGGGCAGTCAATATTGTTATTAAAGATTTTATGAAGAAAAATGATGTCCAGCATATCTCTGCGTTTCGCAAGTGATACCATTTTGAAGTACTGCAATCTACCCTCATATGACCTTATTTTTTTGTAGATCCCGTTTTCGAAAGCTAAATAAGACACAAACCTCTTTTGAATACGTTCCAATCTCAATGAGTGTGTGGCATAGTGTGGTCTCCATACAACGCTACAATATTCAAGTACACTTCTAACCAAACTATAAAACAGTACTTTCTTGACTTCATTGTTTTTGAATAATTTTGAGTTCCTAATCACAAATGACAGTAATTTTGTAGTCTTCTTTATCACAGTTTCCATGTGAGGTATAAAAGTTAACTTTTTGTCGAAAACAACACCTAAATCTCTTGTCTCATCAACCTTTTGAATATATTCAGTATTAATTCGGTATTTTGTATCAAGACTTTTTATTTTTTTCGTGAACTTAGCAAAGAAACACTTCTTTGTATTTAGGTTCATACCGTTGACTAGACACCATTCAACAAGTCCATCAAGATCTTTTTGTATCAGACTCTCATCTATCGAAGAATCACAAGTTGCAACGAGTTTTAGGTCATCAGCATACATGTAAGGACGTGTGTGTTGAAGGCAATTTGGAATATCATTCACAAAAACGTTAAACAAAACAGGTCCCAAATGGGAGCCCTGGGGCACACCCGATGTAATTTTGTGATTACCAGATTGAAAACCATTGATGACCACGTAAAAATTTCTATTCAAGAGATATGATCCCACCCACATCAACAAGGAGCCCTGCAGACCATAAGCTTCCAGTTTTTGCATCAAAATATTATGAGGTACGCGGTCAAACGCCTTGCTGAAGTCTGTATAAATAACATCAACTTCTTTGTTAGCATCAACTTCTTCAATAAGATCTTCTGAGAATGTAATTAAGTTTGTAGTTGTTGAGCGCTGCTTGACAAATCCATGCTGATGTACTGTGAGATACAATTTTAAGTGGTTTTGTATCAATGGGCAAACCAAAGACTCAAAAAGCTTAGGTAGAGTAGATAATATCGATATGGGTCTATAATTGTTCACTAGATCCTTAGCTTCGCTTTTGTGAATTGGAACTACTTTAGCTGACTTCCAGATACGGGGAAAGATCCCTGTCTGTAAGGATGTATTGTATATTAAATATAGGGGTTCAACTAATTCCTCGGCACATGATTTAATAAATATCGGCTTTTCCTCGGAAGAGTCTGGCATTGAGAAATTACGCACAAAGACACCGCAAATTCATTCTATGCGACAACATGGCGGCAACGGGAGGTAGGCGCAGAGCGCGGGGTGAAGAAAACCAAAAGACAAATGGCATAGTAGATGTAGATCGCGAGTTCCATTTAAAATTTAAGTCTGACCAAAGAAATAAAAAACCTTACCATATTGCGGAATTTCAATGTAACTATTTTTATAATGGAAATTGTTGCCATATACATAAAAATATACACGTGGCGCCCCTAGAGTAGGTTTTTTATTTCTTTGGTCAGGCTTTACATGAGTGCAGTTCGCGAGTGTCGTTCCTATGTGCGCTACTACATAAGTAGTTCATGGTAGTTCAATGGAGTCTGGCTAGTTTATTTTATAGATATAGAACAAGATAACACAATATATAAAAATATATATATATAAGTAAATTTTATTTTACATACTAGATACAAACAGGATTATTGACTCGTAAAGCAATATTGATTTGATTGCTATACACATTGTACTGAACATTCCAATCCTTAACTCATTATTATCATCCAACCATAAATAACTCCTACAAATTATTTACTTAAATCGAAAAATTAATCAAACTTGATCGCTTAATTACTCGATCGGGCGATAAAATTGTTTGTTGGGCGGAAAATTAATGATCTACAAAAAGTGCTTTTTTGAGCACAACTCTTCATCTTTGAATATTCAAAATATTGTTATAGTATTGGAAATTTTGTCTCGACCTAGAAGTTATGCTTGAGTTATTTGCTATTTTTCATAAGGTTGGTAAGTCGTTATTGTTGCCATGTCGGAAGCCTAAGGCGGTTCTATATTTACGACACCAGGGTTTGTGAGGTAGGTTAACCTTGAAAACCACACGAAAAACAAGCGTAAGGTTGGTTTATTTATTTATTTCTTGCTGGTAAAAAAGTGGGGACTGACTATAATGCCTTCCTTCACTGGAGAGGTTTCCAAAACTCCACTACAGGAAGATTTCTATATTCCTTGCATTCTGTAGTAGAGTGTTGTTCTATGCTGTTATCATTATTCTGGTAATTAGATGGATTTAAATATTAAATGAGTTTTACTGCAAGTGATGCGTTCTCACTTTATGATTCTAGGGGCTTGCTTGGTTGATAGTTAGTTTTGCCGTGCATCTTTCTTATTGAAAGATATTTCAATATAGCGGGTCGCAGCTTTTTGACAAATAAATGTGAGGAACTGTGAATAGCTATTCACAGTTCTTCGTGCTATGCTTACTGATCGTTTCTAATCATCTGACAATGATAGCTTCGATCAAATATTTGTTTAATCAGAGCAATGTCTATAATTGGCTGAGGATGAAACAGACTGTGTACGCATCTATATTAGCGACGCTTGCCAAAACTCTGTAATGATTGCCAATTACAAACGTAGGCTAATGTTAGTGGGACACGCCACCAGACTCGAGTACTCCCAGATAATTAACCTATGAATAATTAAACTCGGCTGTAGTAAGCAGAGTAGGCAATACTTGTTTTATTTGCTACAGTTTTACTTATTATTTCGGAATGTGTTTTTTATTATTGACTATCGACCCGCCCCGGCTCCGCACGGGAAAATGGTTATTGTGGGTTATCCTTAAGTCTATTATGCATGTATTATACATATAAACCTTCCTCTTGAATCACTCTATCTGTTAAAAAAACCCCATCAAAATCTGTTGCGTAGTTTTAAAGATTTAAGCATACATATATAAGGACATAGAGACAGAGAAAGCGACTTTGTTTTAGACTATGTAGTGATAACCTAGTTCTATTTACGTGTTATCTATGGGTTCAATGACCGACCTTTATATTCTGGTAACGGAGTAACTCAGCTGTCGGAGTTACGACTCTAACGTAGATAATATAAGCTTGGGCGCACACGTTTAGGAATTCAGATCAGGTAGTCAGTACACACCAAGCGAGCTACTCGGGTGAGGCGAGCCGCGCACGGCATGCGCCATACAGCTCGCTTGGTGTGTGCGCTCAGGATAAAAAGCTAAGGCCAAAGCTCAACTTGGAGCTGGAACCTACATTGACTCACAGTTTTATCCAATATACATTTCTTCACCGCTAAAGTATCGAATAAACTTACTTGGAAACTTAAAACTCAGATCCTTTTTTTATAATTCTATGCTATTCTGTACCCGACATTGTCGATTTAATCAAATTGCTTAAACAATATCTTTGACTTAAATTATTATGTGAAAAAGCTGAACAGACTTTTGAAATTGGTCTTTGAATTTGTTTTTGTCGTAATAATATAGGTACTTGGTTGAGATTCGGACCGGCAAGGCCCCGCTTTTTTTTAGACAGAATGCAATAACCACAACACCGCCGATAAGCTTTACTATAGTTGAATAGAGCAATATTTTCTGATTAAATACTGCAGAAGAATTTAATACAACGTTCGCATCAAATATTGCTATCAGACAATAATATCATTAATTTGCATTGTTGGATGATCAAATATTTTCCCAAATTATTTGCGAAGTAGTTCAATATTGTATTGTTTGTTGGGTTTATTATGATCGCGTAATTTAATTAAAGTTGAGAGCGTCGATGGCCAATGACCGCTGACTTCCATTCAGAAGTCCTCAGGTTCAAGCCTCGGCAATTGCCAATGTGTTTTCGATTTTAGAATTCGTAAGTATGTTTATTCGACGCTCATAAGGTGAAAGAAAACATCGTGAGGAAATCTTCACACATCTGCGAAGTAATTCAATCAAAGGTTGTGTGTAAACTTAAACCACCCACACTGGGCCAGCGTGGTTGACTAAGGCCTGTTCACCCTGATTTCAAGGTAGGCTCGAGCCCTTGGTAGAGATGTATAATGTGTTGTTAACGAATATTATATTTTGGACGTTTACCTATGTAACGCTAAGTTGTTTACGCACAAAAAACAAAAGCCGACAGAATGAGCAAGCTCAGCGGATCTGACGCATCAGTTATGAATCCATTATTCGGATTACATTCTTGGCAAGCGTCGGCTGTAACTGTGCGCTGGTGCGACAAAAACAACGCATAAAACAGCGTAACGCGAGAATAACGCGTTCGCTGTGACGTATACGCGCCTCTGCCAAAACGTGACAACTCCGTGCTCGATTGATAGAATTGTCATATAGTGATGTCATCTTCCCAAAAACGATGTACCCATTTATTTTACATCCGTACAGATGTTTGTCACACGTTAGCCGTTGAGGCAGAAACGATCTTGAAGGTATTTGTCCAACAATACCTAGTCGTCTTTTGGCTGAAATTATGGCGATGATGACAAAAGTTTGAAACTATTTCTATTTGACGCTTTTTCCTACTACTCAAATTAATTTAGAGATAAAGAATATGCACTGATTATTTTCTAAGACATGTAATTCAATTTTGAGAGCAACAGTGATCAGTCTACCTACCAATCACACGGAAGTGCGGAAGAATCAATCATAGCTTTGTTAAAAAAACTCAAATTGACAACAATCGTCTTTTATGAACGACTCAATGTTAAAGCCTGACCAAAGAAATAAGAAACCTGCTCTGGGGGCGCCACGTGTATATTTTTACGACTATGCAACAATTTCCCTTATGAAATTAGTTCCATTGAAATTCCGCAATATGGCGAGGTGTCATATTTCTTTGGTCGGGCTTTAATTTAGAAAATTTACGTCCTATGTACAGTTCTGTTCTCACAAGTGCAGGTGAGCCTTACTTGTAGTGTAACTAGTGCGTTTTTGTGCTTTTGTGTGCGCACTACTAAACTGAGCGCTACGCACACAAAGACAATGTGCACACACAAGACACACACAAGCATGGCTCGCCTGCACTCGCGAGATAAAATATCTGTATTCACATATATCTGTAAGCATGATTACGTAGTTTATTTATACAACCCGACGTCAGACGCAGCCTTCGTGACACGACACCTCTGTCGCATACTCTTTCTGTGTTGTCATATCTCACATACAACGCGGCCGATTGCAAACATCACCAAAATTACATTTGTGTGTCGCGACAAAGTGGTACGAAAATAAGACGGTTTTTCTTATATATTTTTATTTAAATAGACGAGTTGCTAGTGAAATGGAAGCTTGGAATGTAAAATACGTCTGACAAAAAATAGTTTTGCACATTGTGACATGACGCTTTTGTTCGTCTTTCATTGCTCATTGCTCTCACTAACAATAGATTTACGTTCAATGATATACAAGATTATTTTTATAACATTGAACAAATTTAAATTGTATTTGGACCGCTGCTGCAACAACTTTTTCCAAGGACAATACGTATCATTGAAAGAATATGAAAAAGCAGACGTTTAATATAAAAAGCATTACCAACTGGCCCTTCAATACTGATGAAGCTTTTATTAAAAGTAAAAAAGTAAAAACAAGGAATGCCGTTTTTAGATCTATGTTCCTTTAGGGCCTTGAGGCGTTTAAATGTGGACCTTAGGTTAACAAACAACTTTTATTTACTTAAAGAAGTTTTCGCAAACAAGGTTAATTTTATTTTAGTACACTTTAAAAAAATCTTGTTTTTAGATTGAGTGCGTAAGTTTTAATATCAAAGCGTATATTATAGTAATTGAACCAACACCGATTTTACAGTTCATTTTGTTCTTCACAAACAGAAATCGCTGTAACCGACGTCTCTTATAGAAAATTAATGAAACCGTGCAACTTAAAACAAAATGCTGAGTGCAAACTTCACTATGCTTAGTAAAATTATATCAGCCGGAGCACCGACCGACGACCCTGTCACCTCTAGACGACGCGTCTGTGGGGCAACGGGACTGAGGGGGGATGTGGGGGAAACGGAGTGGAATGGGGGCAAAACTAGGGCTTTCCCCAACCCCCCACTTTATACAGATCACCTGAACATTCCCCGAAGAGGCGCTGTGTAATGTGATAGCAGTGTTTGCGGCACAAATGCAAATCAAAGTTAGAAGATTATGTACTTACGCAACTAACAATGGATTTGATGTTATTTATTCATTTTTTGACAAAATCTAGAATGCTAATTATATTTACTCCAAAATATGAACTATTTGATTTGCCATTGCTCTTTAGTTATGTATTTTCAGTTTCTAAATGAATTCAATCGATGTTTTTGTAATAGTCGCTGACACTTATTTTCTTTAATAAAATATGGACAGTAATCGAAGCCAAATTGGACAGT
This sequence comes from Teleiodes luculella, assembly GCA_948473455.1. Classification (NCBI taxonomy): domain Eukaryota; kingdom Metazoa; phylum Arthropoda; class Insecta; order Lepidoptera; family Gelechiidae; genus Teleiodes; species Teleiodes luculella. Next base: position 4,963,954 of record OX419602.1, read on the forward strand.
TCAGAAACACATACTCAAGATGAGTAAAAATCTATAATTCATAATATTTCTTTTTAATACACGTAAAAAACACGTAAAGAAATTATTTTTGAAGACCGCTTAAATTAATAGACTTGTTGAAACATACATTTCTTTAATCTCTCCTAATACAAGTTTTCTACTTTTCAGTGAAGTATATAATATTATACTAGCTTTCTGCCCCGCGGCCTCGCTCGCGTTTACAAGTTTTCCCGCGGTAAAAAGTGGCCTATGTGTAAATCCAGGGTGTCAGCTAACTCCAAATCAAATTTTATTAAAATCGCTCCAGCCGTTTAGAAGCGAACAAGTAACAAACATACACACCCACACACCTACACACTCACGCACTTTAGCCTTTATAATATTAGTGTGATGTGATTCTCTCGCGATTTCCACACGGTATCACAGATTTCCACACGGTATCACAGATTTTTCGAGCGCCACAGCCGAAGCAGCTTCACCGATATTTACATGCCCTTGGCTCACTTTGCTAGGAACTTGCATCAAAACAAACACAAGTGTAGGCGTTCGGATTGAGTTTGTATATATAATAAGCGTGTAGTATATTGAGCGTGAATAATATGTAAATAAAACGCCTCATTCTAAATACACGCGGTAACGTTAATGTTCCGTCAACTGTCGGTCGTTATATTAATAACTGTTACGTTTTAGTATGTTACGCGTAATATACCAAACATTCAGATATCGTCATCGAAGACGAAGATGTCCATCTGTTAAAGACCAATGTTTAAATATATTGCTTTTTACATTGTACACACACACATCAATACAAGACAATACAATACAAATATACTTTATTGATACCAAACAGAAATAAAATACATATAGGTAGGTACAGAAAAACAGAACAAAACAGAAGAGTCAAAAGGCGGCCTTGTTGCTAAGGTAGCAATTCCTACCAGGCAAAATCATTTAACTAAGCTATATAAAAATGTAAGTACTTAGTAAACTGTGCCATCTTCAAGTTGCAAGACCAAATAAGTAAACATTTACCTATACGTGCCCATACCCTGTACAAACCACGACAGGACCAAATAGCCGAAAATGTTGTAGGTTGTCAAACTCTGGAAGAGTTGGGACCATTTTTTTACAAACTTATCCAATTCACAAGAAGAAGCCGAAACAAGATAGGGCTTCGCTCACTGTTTGCGAATCTGATGATATCGAAGAGTATTTTTACTAGGGCGCGACCTATAAATGTGAGCGAAATGGTTTCTTGCATGTTTACGATGCCAATTTCTGATGAAAAGTTCTTAAAGTTTGAGTCTGTTCAATGAATAGGTACTTCAAAAGTTTTGTTAATTCAATTAAAATTGTTTATTTATTTTTAAAAGTTTAGTTTGAGAGTTCTACGAATAGGTAGGTACTTAGTTAATTTACCGTTAGTAAACTAATTAAACTAATTTAGTATATTAATTTTTAGATGCCGTCTGTCAGAGTATTATAAATAGTAAACAAAAAATAATTAACCAAATAAGTAAGTAAGTAAGTAAATAACACTTTATTGCAGACACACAAAGAAATCAATCATCTTAAAAACTAGAATATGCGCAAAGGCGGTCTTATCGCTGTAAGCGATCTCTTCCAGACAACACAACAGAATAGTAGGTATACAAATTTAAGATCTAGTCAGTGGTCGTGATCTAGGCTGATAACTTAATTATACGAAATATAATCTAACCTCGAAACCCACACAATAAGCAGGCAGGTCAGTAGAGCTTTATTCGGCAAGAAAAAATGAAACAAGGTTAACATTGAAAGTTCGATTTTTTTACCGGTACCCTAAAACCGGTCATTACGAGTAAGAGTAGAGCACAGATAATACTAAACTTATGTATTAAAAACCGAAACATTCGGGTCCCGTGGCGTTGTGGGTCAGAATGTAATGGGTGTTCGGGCAAACACGGGTGCCCTCGGGCGTACTGTTTCCGTTGCTGTGTTCTGTATGCCAAAACCCGTACAACATGATAAAACAGTGACGAGTACGTAGGCAAAAGTTGTTTTTAACTGCCAAGTTGCCTTTGTATGTCATTATGTACCTTACCTACAGTATCTTGCAACCCGCCGCCATTTTTATATCTTGTGGTACATTGTTTGTTATAAAAAAGCTTATATTTTTGCAGTATTAGGTAAAATTATTTTGTATAGTGACCCGTTAATTGTTATTCTGTCTATGTACAACATTTGTTACGTAAATAAGCGCTGCTGCTTGGCTATATACCGTTAAATTGCAATCCAAAATCTATTTCAAAATACCTACTAGTTGTCAGATTGTATACTAATATATCGGTAAATTTTTATTTAAGATTATTTTAATAGATGAACATTTGTGGATTAATCATCGGGTAGTAAAAAAAAAACTATTAAAAAGTTATCTATCAGATATACTAAATTTCATTCCAATCAGTTTAACGGTTTTAACCCCCGACGAAAAAGAAGGGTGGTTATAAGTTTGACGTGGGTGTCTGTCTGTCTGTGGCATAGCTCCTAAACGGATGCGCCGATTTCGATCTAATTTTTTTTTTGTTTGCAATCGAGTGTTCTTAGCTATACTTATCCAAGAAAATATCTTCAGCCATTTGATAATCAGCTCTTTTCTAGTTGTTGAAAGGATCAAGTAACGGTTTCGTGGCGGGGGATCTTTTACATTTTTAATTTAATGTTATTACGCAATTAAGTAACAAACATCCTATAATAATGTGTGATTCTACTACTCCCATTCACATAACAAGATAAAAAAAATATCAGCTGTGGCCGCTAAAATCTCTAAATTTCAGTTGTTGGTCTCTTTCATTCATACGGGAATTGAAAAAGATGGAAGATAAACGGAATCGCACACGAGGCGTGTATTGTAAAAATAATGGGCACTCAAAGTAATAAGCGTTCTGGCACGAGCACTCGACATCACTCGCGTGTTTACGAGCCGTTAATACACCTCGTGGCTCACTTACTTACTGCTTGCTCTGTCTACCTAAAAAATGGGTTTCAACTAAACAATGTTCATTCTAAACGGCACGAAAATATAAAACCTAAAAAATTGCTTAAGAATTTTTTAACCGGTATATTTAAGATAGACATAGATTAAAAATAATAAAAATTACTTATTTTTATTTTATCACGTTTCATTCTTCACTTAAAATAGGTGTCAAATTCTGTATGGGAAGCAATTTAATTTGCTCCAATTTTTTGAAACTTCGTATAAACACACTTCGACATAATTATATAAACTCATACTTTGCTGTTTTTTAAAATTCGTTTCCTAAACAGGTTAAAAAAGGTGGCATATTATTATAGAATTTTTTTTTTGTAACGGTACCTATGCACAAAATATTCGCACTGATTAAAAAATAAACCTGTATGTATGTACCTATATACTTCTGAGACCCAAATACAAGAGTTGTTAGGGTACAACGGGTACTGTACTCTCTCAATACAGGTAAGGGTAGATAACAGTTAGTACTTATGTATTAAAACCCGAATTATTTGGGTCTCGGTCTTTCTGAGGTATATTTTATATTATCTTGAAATATATCTTATATAATCTTGAAATCTACACAATAAGCAAGCATTCTTTAAACACGTTGTTGGTGTAGTAGCTAAGTCAGTTGCACTTGTTTGGAAGACAATAATCTAATTTTGTGTACTATTTGTTACATCGTTACTAGCTGCAAAGTCGAAAACAAGATGGGTTAATTCACGACTACATAGAGTTTTTTTTCCGATGTAATAATGTCCAAATCTATTTCACTGCACACTCACAAACATTTATTAGCTAAACAGTTAACATTAGAACGCATTTAATCCCAAATGGAGAGAAGGACTTCTTTAGGTACGAAGCTTTATATAAATTAAAACTCTTATTTTTTCCGTAGCTAGAGCATGTTTGCACTTCTAAGACGTTCTTAGGCAAACGGTTTTACGGTACAGAAAAACAAGATGAGAAATCCAAGCAATAAAATTAAAACTCGGCAGAAACAAACGCAATTTCAAAGCGTCACTCAATTTACGGAAATATATTCCTTCAATCGGAGAAACCCATCATTTACTTAACTTTTCAAACTATTGATTGAAAGCTTACTCCGGGAAGCGTGTTCGAGACGAGGTGGGGAGTTGCCAACTAGAAGGAACTAGCGCGAACAAGTCCACAACTTGACCGGGATCACCTGGGTTTCTCACCCGCCAACTAATCCGGGGAAAGTTCCTTACAACTTTTCACAGTAGTGATGGAGACGATGTCGATAGGCATATCGATTATTCGTGGTCAAAATGATAACTCTTACAAATCAACGAAATATTCTCAGTTCCATTTTAACTTGCTACGGCGTAGCAAAGTGCTACGTCAAGTGTTATTCAATATGTATAGTTCTTGATGCTTTCGGCTTATTATTAATTACGTATGATTCTGAGCCGCTTGATTTACAAAAGTTCGATCATCTTAATTTACAGTATTACAGTAATGTAAAGTAGGTAAGTAAGAAAGTAACTTGATAAGGAATATGGGAATATACCAAAAGCACCGAATTTTTAATCTTTTATGTTTCTATAAAACATCATTTAGCATTAGATGTATTACAAAATAAAATAGTAAATAAAACATTTTATTAAATTTTAGGTCAAATTAAAAAAAACAAATAGTTTATTTATGTATAAATTTAGCGTTATCGATATAACAATATGCAAACTTTCACCCAACACTATTATGGGTTTATACGTACTTAGACATCTAAATGCTTTTGCGTTCAAATTAATCGTGATTTTGTTTCATCTAATGGTCGTTGTTTTGATCCATGGCTTCAACATTTTGTTTATTAGCAGAATATTGTTCACGTATGAAACTATAATTGCTTCATGTGTGTGTACTTTCAAATATAGAACACAGAGAAACATTGGCGATATACTATCAGGTTTAAACCGCTTCGAATAAATATTGATCCGGCTCACTAATAAAATCAGATAGATCGTTACTAGAAGATATTTGGCACGGCACCAGCAATTGTTATAAGCTCATAAGATAAGGCAAGGCGAAACTGTCAATTTACATGTATAACGTTTTAAATGTATGACTATTTATTAACTCGTGCCGTAGTATTTCAGGCGGATATTCATGGACTGTCTCCGAGCGAAATACCATTCGAAAATTCTGGTGTATCGCCTCGTGATTTATAAAAATGTGATTTTACAATACTTTTTTTTGTCCATCCCGCATTTGGCCAGCGTCATTGACTAAAGCCTATTCATCCTGATTTCAGGATAGGCTTGAGCCCCTCAATGAGGACATATACGATCTTTTAAAACACATACACAATTTTTTGCATTGCGTTCGGGCATTGAAATAAATATACAGAAATATAGTAAATTATTTTTATTAAATTAAAATAACCTATTGAACAATACAAAGCAGTTTGACGTGATTAAGGAAGAGGAGAGGACAAAATAAAAGTAAGTAAATTCAAATATGGATCGGACTGAATATCTACAGCGGAATGTAGAGATATTTTCTGAAATATTTTATTACTGCTAAGATTCAGACGAAATTCAAAATTTTCAATTTTTTTTTAATGTTCTGTGTCATTAAGTAATGACGTCATTTCTAAAGTTAATAAGCTTTTCTCAAACCAAGACCGCCGCCTCTCGTCTCAAACGATGTACAGTCTTAGCAATGAAAAAGAGATCAAACAATCTAAAAGACGAAAATATAGTCCGTAAAAAAAGGACATAAAGTCAGTAATACACGATTCGCAGTAGCCGCAGTCCGTTAATGAGTTTACATTAATCAAGCTGAAATACATAGATGATGTGTAATTTAGAGCGATGCAGTTTTAGCGTAACGTGTTTGATCACTAAATACTGAATTGCGTAATAGACACTGATGATGACACTATGTTTATCTAACAAAAAGTATATTTTTTGTCCATAAACTTATCTTACGTATCGTACACATCTTACACGACAGGTTTTAGTTCAATATTAAATTTTACATTATTGTATACCAATAGTCAATAGTGACAAAGTGTAAAACAAGTCCGGTGAAGCTTGATCCGTCGTCGTACCTTTTCGACTCAAATAGATCAATTTAAAAAAATAAAAAATAAAAAAAAGACAAAGTGTAAAAAGTATGGAAATTATATTTATATTCCCGGAAGTTATTTAACTGCACCTAAATCCTGTAAGTGTGTTTTTGGCTCAATTCTAAATTCAAATTACAGGTGCAGGTGTCCTTGGCACAAACACGCAAATAGCCAATGAGATGACAGAGAAAATTGGGCGTGACCGCTTAATTTGTTTAATCTGTGAATCCTGACGCAGTGCTATCATTTACTTGCCTGCAATGCAACTAATATTAAAGAAAATGATTCATGTGACATTTAGCTTGGCTGGTGTCTAAATAGACCGATGATACTCACTAATCCACTTGCTGTAACGACTGCGATGTATGATAGTGATTACCTGGAACAATTTCAGTTGAATTTATTAGTACTTTCACGTATATTTGATACTAAAAATCCATTAATATTTTAAAGGTCGTGATGTCATTTTTGTTTTTTGATATAAGTCTACGTTTAAAAGAAAGAAAGAAAGAAAGAAAGAAGAAAGAAAACATTTATTTTGGACACTATTATCTCACACGTATAGGTATATTACAATATAACATGTCTTTTAGTCCAAAAATGGTCCCCACTCAGCATTAGCTGCACGCAAAGACGACTACATGCAGCGCTGGTCTTCCGTGGAGCCAGTGAATATACTAAATACTTACACTAAAAAAACAATAAAAGCAAATACACGACTTATAACTATGTATGTAGGTAATTTGTTATAACGACTTATATAACAAATTACCTTCAAATTACGTCTTGTAACTATGCTCTGTATATGGTATGTACTATTATGTTTTTATATGCAGTAAAGTGTTTACAAACAAACAACATGCGTCTATTACAAATATTCATCAACATTAGAAATTGACAAGCTTTCAAATATTATGTAGGTACTCCAATTTATCATCCCAACGATAATAATTATTATAGAAACTGTCTTCAAAAATAAGTATGCTGATGAAAGATTTTTTATTGCCCTACGTAAAAAACCGTAAAAGGTAAGATATAAGCCAAATGATCTGCCAAATATCTTATCATCGTTAGCAGGCCGTATTATGTCCCCACCGAGGGGCTCGAATATACTCTAAATTTGGGTAAATAGGTAAAAATCGAGCGTGCGGGTGCTGTGCAACTTCACACACAAAATTTAATTTTTTTCGTAGGTGTGTGGAGGTTTCCTCACGATTATGTTTTCCTTCGCCATAAGAGCGTCGAATAAACGTACGTTCGAATCCGACAGCTTACTTTATTGTGTAGTAAATATTAAATGGCTTGACGGAGAAATAATAGGATTGCGTTGTAGCCTGTCAATAATGATCGACATAAATAATAAGGTGAGACTTAAGCCGTGTACCCACCTACCCACAGACGAGGGTAAGACCGGGCTGTGGGACGGAATTCGAGTTTATATGCTGTCTGTCCCATTGAACGCGGGCGCAATCTATGTTACAAGTTGCATATAAACTCGGATTTCAGTCCATTTTTCAGGCCGCGCTTTCCCGCACTGTGGGTTTGCTCCTTTGTTATAGATGAAATTATGGCAAAGCTTCGTTTACTATGAATTATAGAGTGTGAAATAGAATTGAATTTACCTTGTACTACTCTATTTTGATTAGCTGACCTATAATTAAGGGTGTGTGGCTGGGTACTTAAAGGTGTACTAGGTTTTGTCCTCTATAAAGGATTTACCTAAGCGGCGGCTTAGCAAATACCGAGAGGAAATGCAAAATTTACATTTCAATCGGACAGTTTGTGGAGATTTCTTTTCAATTTCCAGATAGAGTATCTTTGGAAAAGTTAATTAGGTTTATTGACTGAAAATTTCCTTTCAGTTTTTGCTAAGAAGTTACTTAACACTGTGCATTTTTATGAAACACTTGAATATATCCAAAAATCTCCTATTGCGTTCTACTATTATACTATGGGTGATTAGACGTTGTTCACTCAGCAAGTTGTTCGAGTGTATCTATTTCATTCAAGCCACATTCATTCTTTATTTTTTCCACGATATTTATAAAACGCATTGAAACGAACATAACCTGTGGCTGACATAACCATCGAAAGTACTTCTTTACCTGAAAGCCAATTTTCCATACAATTCATAAGTTTATACCAAATATCTTGTTATACAAAAAGGAATACTAATACGTAATAAGAGATAACTTGATGACAAAACAAGTTTATTGTTCCAATTACATTGGACGATTTAGCATCATGTTTTGTTTCCTTTAACTCCGGGAATGCTGCCAAAGAACAAGTTGACATACTGCCGTCATGTGTACGGGGATCTCATGTTTAGAGGAAGTTTAGGTATGCGCACTGTAGATAATATCCAAAAATAAGTCGTCATTTTAAAAGTTGTCCATAAGTAATTCTATACGATCAATGCTATATGAAATCATATTATATCACAAAAATGAAGCCATACTACATAGTCAGGTTCAATTCGAGGGTCAAGATCAATAATAACTAATTATAAAATTGCACTTTTTGAAGTTAATTAATAAATTAAAGGATATTATTGAACCTTATTATTTAATACATAACATAACTAGAGTGCGATGAAAAAACTAAATAAAGGAACATAGCGAAGCCAGAAGTTAAACAGCTTTGGAAAATAATATTGTATTGTATTGTAAAACTAAGGTTGGCTTTATCTAGCCTAAAGATGGCCGTTTTATAAATATTTATCCTCCAGATCTATGTGTCTTCCCAAGGTTAATACATTTATAAATATAAATTTTATATTTTTATAGACATTTTGAAACGGATGTGTCTTATTTCCACTTGTGATCCACATTTCTACATGACAAGGAAAAACTTTTAGTTAATGGAAAAACAATGTTTAGGAGCGCTGTAACGCCAATTAAAACAAAATAGTAAGTCAATGATATCATGAGGCATTTAAGACTGGCACGTGAATTCTCCATAAATTAAAAATAAAACGATGACATTGGATGACGTCACAGTCGAAAAAGCGCGCGAGTGTCGTTGAAACTATTCCGGGACGAATGTCCACGCGGAATGCGTCCGCGCATCTGTTCGTCTGTAACTCATGCCGTGGCCTCCGAAGCACAAACAATTGGAGGAAAGCTATTAAATAGGACGTCGCACTCTGATATTTTATGAATCGTAAACCGAACTGTACAATCCGCTCTTGTTTGAACTGCTAAGTGATTTGGAGTTTTAAAAATCGTGTTACTGTAACGTACGTAAACATTTTAGTTTTTCATTCATAAATCTCCTGTCAGAAGACAAAATACTTAAATATTATTCCAAAGTCTGCAAATGTAATTTCGACTCAAATCTGTTAAATGGTTTTCCCCTAAAAATGTAACATTCATAAAATCTTTCAAAATTACAATACTTTGACTTTTCCTTGCAGTTTCCCGTAGGAATGACATATTTTTCCGCGGTAAAAACAATCTAAGATGTTGACCAGGCATATAAGGTACCACCATGCAAATTTTCATTTAAATTGGTCTAAAAGTTTCGGAGATTAGCCCGTAAGAACAGACAAACAGCGAAACAAAAAATTTAAAAAAGTCTGGATAATTGTTCTATATCACCTCTTACATCCCCCTGACTCGATTTTTAGCATTTTTTTCTATGTACAGATTTTCGACCTCTACAGTTTTATTATTATAAGTAGATAATAGTATTATAGATAGTATTATAGTTAGTATATCTATTAAAACTAGCCAGCCGCCAGCCAGTCTCGACAGTTTCAATTTTGAACTAAGTCTATTAAAAATAGACTACCTTACAATGTTGCTCAGCATGTATCCAAATGAGTATTATTAATTGATGTAATTTAACGGTTAATTTGATAATCCTATTACATTGGCGCCCCTTGGCTACTTCTCCATAGTCGATTTGTTGTTTTGTAACCGATGTCATGTTGGTGTCAAAATGACATGCTCTGTCCGATATCGCGTTTTAGATGTGGTGTAAGAAATAATACATAATGATATGCGTTTTCAAATTAAACCCTTTATCTTTATAATAAAACTGTAGAGGTCGAAAATCTGAAGATAGAAAAAAAATGAAAAAAATCGAGTCAGGAGGAAGTAAAAAGTGATATAGAACATTCCAGATTTATTAAAATATTTTGTTTCACTATTTGTCTGTTTGTACGAGCTAATCCCCGAAACTGTTGGACCAATTTGAATATTGTTTTTCATGTTGGTACCTTATATCCCATGTCAACATCTTAGATAGTTTTTACCGCGGGAAAATATCTCATTCCTACGGAAAAAGTCAAATTATGACGCAGGCGTAGCCGCGGTCGGACTCAATACGTTAAGTCAGACATAATAAGTTTTATCGACCACCCTTAGCATGACCACTGTGATAAACTATTATCCCTTATCAAGCTGTCATATACCAAAACAAAAGTCTACATACGTTATTGAAGAAAACAGCGTTTATGATTTTTCTATCTTTGATGCCAGTGACAGAGGGGCTACTCTTGACGGCGATTCCGATCCGTCGACATTGAGATCGGGCATTTCGTTCTCTTGAATGCCACACTAGCGGCGCCACCTTGGTTGCATATTGGACGGATATTGAGTGAACTAAATGAAATCGGACATTTGTCTACTCTTGGCGGGCAAATTTTCAAGAGTACCGGTCTAAAGTTGACTTTAGTTTGCCATTGGGTTGAAATTAGGATTGATATTGATTTCTATTGTGAAAACGATTAAGGTGCTAAATATTGATTTTCATCAACTGTACAACTTAACTCACAACAATATTTCTATAAGTTTTTTTAACCCTTACGTAACTATTAATGCGTATGTACAGGCAATCGATTTTAAAGTGATCTTGGGCTGACCCCTTGTCTGAGTAATTACTTGGACATCCTATGGGGCCGTAAAATTTGCTCCAACAGAGCCTCGGCAATAACTTTCCGTGATGGAGAAACTCGTTATCGTTTCATAGCTGCCGTTACAATATCCTTATCTACGTTGCGCTTACTAACATGCGTTCATATATGGTACATATTATGTGCAGTTGGATTCGGCGTTTTTATGACTGGTTGCCTTCCTTTAATTGTATATTTCGTTTGCACTCTTTGTTATATTAATAAAATTGTATAAAATAATAATTTATAATTTTGTAAAAATATTTTGAGAAGATGCAACGCCTGTAGAGTTTTTTCCGGCGAGTTCTTCTCCACAGAAGACAGCCAAATTTCTGAACTCGCCACAAAAGAATATTTAACTGACTTAACTAAATGATATAAATATCCTAAAGTAAAAATAAATACCTACTTTTGAACTTTGGACTTATATTTAAAATCGTCTAATAAGTTTATTCAAGTTTTGGTAATTCGTCTTGTATTGCCGAATTCAATATTGCCTAGATATTTGAATTTAGATGTTTTATATATTTATTGAAGATAACACCAAGAATGGTCCCAATATTAATGTTGAATAGTCATTGTCAAAAAAATGAAGTCATTGAAAAAAAATGATTAACAATTTTGTTGAGCAAAAGTCCATGAATACGTAACTTAATGTGCCCCATAAAAGAAGGATAAAATTATTTGTCAAAAATAATGCGTTACAGTTTTTTACCATAGCTGTTATTATTTTTCTACTATTTTAATACCACTATGTAAGCTTATCTAATCGTTTGTCCTCAAAATTTTCATATTTACAAAACATCTGAAGAGTTCTCAATCTTAATAGTTCTTTTCATCTTAATATTGTCGGTTATTTTTATGTCATCTTCATCTATTTCCGTCTGATTGAGCAAGTGGTCGCTCGCACGGAGCTATGAATATTAATTTGATACCTATTTTTTATTTAATACCAAATTATTTATTTGGTAGGTAGGTTAAATAAATATTAAGAAAAGTCTGTGAAAATTCTGTATGACACTGTAGAAATTTGACATTTTGTAATAGTATTGGGCAATGGCCTTAAAATCCTTTATAAGCATGACTCTATGTTTATGAAAATAACATAAAAATAATCATATATTCACAATACCAAATATAATTAAGGAAGTCAGCTCTACCTATCTCCTCGCTGACAAAAGGGGCGTGACTTATTTATGTATGTATGGTACTAAAAATATCGCTGCCATACATACAAATCATAAGTAAATCATAATTATGACAAACATAATAATCTTGTGATTTATGACACGATTGAAATAACTGCGAGGACATTCACTGGTAATTTATAGATAGAACGTAAGTCGTTTAATTGTTGTTATAATTTATTGCATGAACTCATCCGACAATGATTATTATGTTCGCCTTCTATTGAAACAGATCGTGTCTTATCTACTTTAGACGTCTTTCAGAAAAAAAACAACAGTGGAGTCGAACATGCTACATTCATAAATTTTAAATTAATTATTTATTATTAAGAGATTATAACTAATACATGGATGGCCCAGTTCTGTTTATAAACTGTTGTAGTAATAAGTATTATAAAAATAACCCAGTTATAAACCTTAAGCCATACATAAACATACATCTGTATACTTCTCTTTTGTCCTTCCTCATTCTATCTGGTTGTCAAGCAGCTCTTAAATTATTTATATTCATTTTGTCTATTTTGTAACGGAATCCTGAAGACGTTCTTCAAAACGGCGCACGTTATTTATATTTATCTGAGGTATCGTGTAATATTCACTGAATGAAAATCTTTTAAGTCCTAAAATAAATCCGTGCCTCAAATGAATGCGTGTTACGTATTGACAAACGTTGTTGGTGATTTTAATTTTCAGTTTCATTCATTATGTATCTCATCTTAGGTGAAAGTTTATTTTCACAAGTTCATTAAAATTTTAATCTTTGCTGGAATATATAAATAATTATTCTAGGTAAGTATAATATTTTTGAGGAAAACTGGTTTCAATTTTCGTTTGAAAAGCGTTATTAACACCTTAACTGTACAAAGCATATTTTCTTCCCTATCACGAAATGTCCAACGTCGCGATAAGTTGATCTCCTATGGTAGTCATACTTGTAAATATTGTTCCAAGGATAATTGTTTCTTGGTTATAATTTATTGGTAGCTGTATACAATTTCTTCAGATGTCCATTATGCTATAGCCTCCGTTATTTATCCGTCTATATATTCCAATTCAGATATTATTTATAAAATGATAACTACACTAGTGCATTATATGTAATGTACGGACGTATCAAGCAAGATCATCATTGCATTACATACATGTGCAGTCAGATGATGGACAGTCAAAGTGTTAAAAGTGACACAGAAATTTAAAATATTTATTTTGGATAAAAGGGATGAAGTTAAATAAAGAAGAAGGAAAAACTTGGTTAATTTTTTAATAATAATATTTTAACTAGCAAAACAAAAGTCTTTAATTTACCGTCACAGTTTATTTACAAGAAACTTGTGTTTTATAGTCTTAGAAAACATAAAAAACAAAAATGATACCACCGCGCAACTTCCCTAATGACAAAACAAAACTTAAGGTACTTTTATACTGTCCATCATTTTCTCGTTCAGACTTGATGAAACTTCCTCTTTTATTCGCATCCAGCTTAGATTAATATTCGACAGACGTGTGACGCTATAAACGCGTTTGGACTCTATGTACGTTGGAAAATTACGTTTGTATAAGACTGAATACGAATACTTTAATTTTCACAGGAACTATTTATTTCTTCTTTTTATTGAGGAAAAACTTATTTTGATCAACTTCATTAACAAAATTATGTTGCTGCTGAAGTAGTAAAGCCAGGAAACAAGTCTTTTTTAACCTAACCTAACCCGCCTACCTATAGAATAGAACGCACATACTTGCAAAGAATTTTAAAAGCTTATTCACTCCGCACAGCCCCAGATTGATTGTCAAGCAGAGGTCTTGATCGATCACCTCATTCTACATAAATGAGTTAATAAAATGTAAATTACTTAATTTATACTTAGCTGCGACTTCAGTAAAGCAACATGTTCTTTCTTTGGAGAAGAGCTTGCAGAAGAAACTCCACAAATACATAATTATGAATTATTATTTTTACAAATTACACATTTTACATAATTCATTTAAAAAAATGTGGAAATTGCCCTCGTTCGCGTTTGGACAGGTTCTGGTTTGGACATATTCTTGTTACGGCAGATTCTTGGTGCGTAAGGAGATGAACAAGCTAAATATCCATAACACGACTATCTGTTTATTTTATCAACGGTGTCCAGTAACAAATTACACTCCTTTTTTAAGACGCGTTTTAAACAAAAGCGGGAAGATTGATGTCCATCACTTAGTAGGTACCTTCTTAATTTTCTAAGCAATTCCATTAGGTCGCCACCACTTTTTTAATGTAATTAAGGCTTACATCAATAAAATGCTTTCAACCTTGACCCGGAACGGAAGAGGTTTTATATATGTTTTACTATGTATAATAGTCAATAGTCTTCGAGTATAGACGTGTACACTTTGGAGTATGACTGGTTCTTTTATCCATTGTAGAAAGGGTTGGTATCGCATGCGTGTGTTAAGCTTAATATGCTCTTGACTGTACGACCGATCGTCTGCACGTATTTATGGAAAAGCCATCACCGGTATAGCCGTGTCTGCATAAACAAACTGCCAAAATATTAAATTGAATAAACTACTTTGATTGGCGTTCGTAGTAAACAAGTCGTAGATTTTTGGCTAACCGAACAAATTACGTTCAACACCACATTATCTGATGCAGAATCTGTAAGTTTTTGCTAAAGTAAAAGCGGTAAGAAGATTAAATTTTATTAATACCCATATAATATACAGTCGGTGTTGGTTTGCTTGAAATAATGATACAGCGTCTGTGGCCAAGTAGCTAGGACCGTTGACTTTCATTCGGAAGTTCGCGGGTTCGAACCTCGGCACGTACCAATGTGTTTTCGATTTTCGAATTCATATGTACGTTTATTCGACGCTCTTACGGTGAACGAAAACACCGTGAGGAAACCTGCCACACTTGCGAAGTTATTCAAGGGTTGTGTGTAAATTTGACCAACCCGCACTGGGCCAGCGTGGTCGACTAAGGCCTATTCACCCTGATTTTAAGGTAGGCTCGAGCCTATCGGTGGGGCCATATATGAGCTGTTATAGAATGATACAGCGTCGGTGGCCCAGTGGCTAGGATTGTTATTTTATTCAAAGGTTTTTATTCGAAGTAAGATTTTACAAATAATTTTTCGACTTGAAATGAAATTAATAAGCTTTGCTCAATCCAAGGCCGACTCTCGTGTCACACTAATTAAGAATAAACTTCTAAATTTTAAAGAGTCAATGCGATATTAGTTTGAACAGAGGAGACGAGCCGAGACATGGTGTTCGATAAAATAAAAATCGAACCAGTGACTTTCGAAACTAAGTAGGGAACCCCTGGATAACATTTTTTATTTGTAATTTTGTTTTTGTTGTGTTGATGTAAATAATGTTATTATTTCCCTTTTATTTACATTTACACAACTAAAATTTACAAACCCTTAAATGAAATGAAAATTATTTTGTTTGAACAGAATATAACACTTAAAATGTTTCGCAATATATACTCAACACGATATTGACACAAATGTTTTAGGGTCACAAATACAACAATTGTACATAACCTAATTAAAACGCACGCATCAGCCAACGCAGATGTGCGTTCACCACTTCCTTCCTTTAAGGGTGCCAAACCAAGCCCAAATGAATTTAATTTCGAACGCATCTTGTCTGTCTGCTTGGCTGAGCGTGGGTTGATTTGTTATCATTGACGTGTTGTATCACTACATAGTATAAAATAAAGTCGCTTTCTCCGTCCCTATGTCCCTATGTCCCTTTGTACGCTTAAATCTTTAAAACTACGCAACGGATTTTGATGCGGTTTTTTTTAATAGATAGAGTGATTCAAGAGGAAGGTTTATATGTATAATACATGCATAATATACTGAAGGATAACCCACAATAACCATTTTCCCGTGCGGAGCCGGGGCGGGTCGCTAGTAAATAATAATCCACGCTCATTGGTTTTGGCTGAAATAATTACTGTGATATGAGTTTCAGTGAGTGCGAATTGGGGGATTAAGCGCCCTAATAAAGGTAGAGCAGAGGATTGGTCATGTTTACTCAAAGAGTATCTAACATTATAGAGACGTACCTAATATAACCCGATCCTATCAACACATATGTGATTTCGTACTGATATATTTTTGTTTTCCGTCAGTTCTGACCAATAGAAAGTCACCAATATAAAGCTGCATGACATTCAGAGCAATCACAATCCCGAGACAACCCCCCTGCAGTTGACAGTTGCATATACGTCCTCAGAATAATTAAATTACTACGCGATTTTCCTTTCTCTAAGATTACGTCTCTATACCACAGTCCATACTACCCTAAAAAAAACTTTTTTTACAGCACTAGCTTTTAGCTTTACCAGTGTCGAGTAACCTTAACAGCCTCCGTGGTCAAGTGATCAAAAGCTGGCCTGACATTACGAAGGTTCCGAGTTCGAATCCCGGTGGGGAACTTGTCGAACAAATATCATTTTGTAAGACTTTTCCCAGTTTGGTTAGGACATTGCAGGCTGAATCACCTGATTGTCTAAAAAGAAAGATGATTCCGTGCTTCGGAAGGCATGTAAAGCTGTTGGTCCCGGCTATGATCTACGGATATAGTCGTTACAGGAGCCATGTCAGAAGCCTTATAACGGCTCAATAATTCTGACAAGCAACTTACTGTATTATTCTGTCATTCTGAAGTGATTTTTTTTGTTAGTTATTTGGTATAAATTGATGCCTAAGCAATACGGCAGCCTACCCTTCACCCCTGACCCGCCTAGAAGTACGTAAACTTTTTTTTGTTACTTAATTCTGTACCTACTGTTTGTCTTAGTGTGCAATGAAATACCTACCTATATTATATTCTCTTCAAATTTGTATGTTCGTAATTTCAATCCTCCGCTTTTTGCTGTTGTTATTTTATCATTTTTTACGCAATTGCTTTCTTGCACAACTAATTGCTCTGAACATAGTGTCAAGAAATCCAGCTACAAAAAGTCTAGGTCTAGTTAAATTCGAAATGTTCCTGAAAACCTAGGAGCTTTACACAGAAGCAATAATACAATCAACTATGTAATACCGGTCATCCTATTTCCACAATCTGTCTATTTTAGATATATTACAATGTATGTTGTTTTATTAGGTTTATGTTATATGATTCCAAGACAGAGGTATGGCTATAAAACGCGCACTGTAAGCGCGATTATGTCAATTCTGAGTCAGCATGTCGTTTAGGTATGGCGATATTTCTGGCCCAGCCAGATACAAAGTTACAGCGATTTATGAATTGTTGACTTGAAATAAATCACTGAAGTAATAACGACTCATTGCCAAGACCATTGCACAATAACGTCTTAATGCAAATTATGATTTCCCAGCTAAAACTTTGTAGTAAGTATCTATACTTTACTGGCTTTTGCGCCCCGCATCTCCGCCCGCGTTTACTGTTTTTACCCGTGGCAAGGAGGAATTTTCTCGTGGTAAAACGTAGCTTATGCCCTTCCCCAAGGTCTATTCTATCTTTGTATGAAGTTTCGTCAAAATCGGTAAAGTTGTTTCGTAGCCTATACAATGCAAACAAACAATAAAGGTGGGTGTACGGTAGTCTTAAAAAAAAACTTTAGACCGTTCACCCAGGTGGTTTCGAGAGGTGGACGGTGGGTTGAAATTTTTTCCTCTTTATGGTATTAGATGTGTGTGCAATATTATATTAATGATTGAGCTAATCTATATTATGGGGACATTCCCGTCGGGCACGATTCGGGGCGATTTATTTGACAATTATTAATATTTTGTTTGACTTTTTTGCTTTGTGTTGTTTTATTTTGACTTTTCATTGACGTGTATGAATTTAAGTGTAATTGAATTTGAAATAAAGTTATTTAGATCTATATTATTACAAAATGTCTATTTCACATCAAGATAAAACAAATCTTATAAGGTACTAATGTTAATGTTAACAAATCTTAAAAGGTACAGGTTTTAATACATGGATGTTTGTGAATTTTGATGTTTATTACTGAAATTACGTAGTACTAGCACAGGTACTAAGCTGTACGTAGTAGAATAAAATTGGGGCTTATTATATGAATTATTTGATAATTTTATAAAATGTGAAACAGGCTGGTAATAAGGAATACTTTTACACTATAAATCTTATCCATGCAACAACCCATAAAAATAAAGTTGTGAAATCTGCAGTGTTTTTAATATTTAAAAACCAACAAGTTCGCACGTTAATTTTAAATTCCATTTATTTATGTGCAATTTAACAGTGAACACTGCACGCTCATTCGTGTATTTAAATTAACAACCACAACCTCACTAGTTGTAAATGAGTCGGGACCGAAATGGCATCAACTACGAATAAACATGAGTACGCACTGAAAATAAAATATTATGCGATCGCATCCGAGAACGCAGCGGCGACCGAAATAACGGATGTGTCACGCGCGTGCGGCGCGTACGCAGCGAGATTCGCGCTGTCTGCTACTAGGCTGCTATGACATTCTAGAAGCACAGAAGTAGGTACATACCTACCAAAATCTGGTCTACCACTGCGACTAGTCACTGAGCCGTTGGGTCTACCGAACAAAAATAATACTCCAAAGGGCCGTAAAGGTACAAAAATAAGAAATAAGTAAACACGACCAATGGACACGGAATAGAGAGATTTGTTTAGTAGTTTTTTTTTTTGCAAAGAAACTTAAGTTCCTCAAAAATATTTTTTATAATTAATTATCTACGCAAGTTTTACTTCATTTCTTCAAGACCCAACTCATAATTAGTAAACATATCCCTATATAACAAACGAAACGAAACAAAACGTAGATGATTGGCTATAACCAACAAGCCCATTAACCATACCAGTAGATATTTTTTAAAGATAATGCTATTACTTATTTATTTTTCTATCCAAAATAACATATTTTATCCTAATATGTTCGTCTAAACCACGTATGTTTAAATGCTCTGGAAAGCGTAAAAATGCGCTTCTAAAGCTAAACCCTGGACTCACGATAAATAAAGAGGAGCGTTTGTATTTCGTACGGCAGACTTTATTCGCCGTACGAAGTGACATCTGCAAAATCGTCATGACGTTAATCCAACAGTCGGCGTTTTATGACGCGCCTTATTCCATGGAAAATTTGATTTGTGAAATATAAGAACACAGCGAAATTAGGTTTTCGTCTGGCCTTCCAATATTGAGGATGAGAATGATAAAAAAATAAATTAAATTCCCCTCGGGCAAAGGGCGAATTATTTGCTTTTAAACGCATTGGTTTGGTGCACAGTATCTCTGCTTACCAATTAACTTATTTTTAACTACATCAAAGCAAGTAGGTTTTCAGTTTTATACGTATTACGTATGTATATGATATTGTTGGAACTACAAAATATTCACATATCATTTTTATTCGTTTTATTTATATCTTGATATGTAAATATTTGGTAAAAAAATGTTGCATCTTATAATAAGTACCTATAGCAATGGTGCCGGCGCTCAAAATTCAAAACTAATAAAACAACAAAACAAGAGAATAATTTATTTACTGTACTGCTTATAAAATGTGCAATTTTTGTGCAATTTCAGTTCGATTTATTCATTCAAGAGGTGTTTTTTTTTCTCCTTTTAGGCTAGTATAAAATACTCAAGCAATTATTTGAAAAAAAAACATAATGTTTCGGATTTTTAATGATAGAGACAAGTTTTAGCTACGAACTAAGTAAAGCACTGTTGTTTATACTTATAGTACAGTCAAGAGCAACATTAGCTGACCACTTTGGAATTTGCATCGTTCTTATGTCCGTTAAATAAGGGAGATAATCGCGATGCGCGTGTTCGTTCAGCTAACCTTACACCCGACCGTACTGTTCTTGCGTCAAAATCAACCGCAACAAACATTCTTGTCGTTCCTGTTGAGTATTTAACAACCAGGGCTGAATTTGGTAAAATAAAAAGAAATAATAAAACAAACGATTACTTACACAAATGCGGCCAATCCCGCGTTTATTCGGGAGGCCTCGATCGTGATCGTGACGCGCATGAACGAAGCGACCGGCCATGCACAGGCACGTATTTAGAACGGGTGCCCCTTATATTGCATAACATAAATATCCCTATTATGAAAATCCATAACAGACTTGCCATAACTTTAAATAGTATAACAATTAGAATCCATAATTCAAAAATACATACCATTATTTAGCATAACTATAAAAATCCATAATTGTATAATCTTTCAAAATCATAAATTTAAGATATTTTGGTAAAAAAGAAGATAAGAGAAACAGCATTTTTGGTGATAAAAATAATAATTTAATATATTATGTTTACTATATTTGTAAAATTTATATTTCTTAATTATTATACATACTTACAGTATTCATATTAAAGTTAGAGCTTTTAAATATATGTGTTTCAAAATTATGGATTTTAATCGTTATGACATTTATCGATTATGGATTTTCGATATATACATTTTCAATTATGGGTTTTAATATAGACCCATTTAGAACACCAGTATTATTTAAACCGAAGCGTAAAAAAGCCAACAGACTTTATCTGTTCAAAAAGTAACCAGTAAGTAAGTAATATAACCACCAATATTTTTATGGTTAAACCCAATCAGTCAATTATTAAATCTCTTCATATTGCGAAATTTTATTAGAACTAATTTTGTAATTGCGCTTGTTGCCAGAAAATAAAAAATAAAATACTTTTTGGGGCCCCACAGAGCAGGTATTTAAAATCTCTGCCATAGAAAATATTTGTATTCTAAATTCGCACTTCTATTAGAAGAGATGGTTAGTTTCTTTTTATTTATTATGCTTTCAGCTTGTTGTAAATGTAAATTGAAATATCGCTTAACCCTTGTACTCATCGATGACCTAATCTTCATTCCTAGAGTCAATTCTTTGCAGAATATTGGCGAACTTTTTTTTTTGCAAGGTTTTGCGTAACCAAAATTACTCTGCGAAAATAGTATTATTCTTGATGAAATATGAGATAATTGCAGATAATTGATATGTTACAAATAAAGTTCTCGTAATTTATCAGGCTATATGCTCCCATCCGATCCAGAAAACCATCGATTTAGTCTGTGGGTTTAGTTACCGGTACTGAAAATAATAAATCAGTTTTCACCTTAGCCCCATTTTTTAATATTTATTTCGTTGGTTAACAGCCCATATATATCCT
The DNA here is from genome assembly GCA_948473455.1 of Teleiodes luculella. Taxonomy (NCBI): domain Eukaryota; kingdom Metazoa; phylum Arthropoda; class Insecta; order Lepidoptera; family Gelechiidae; genus Teleiodes; species Teleiodes luculella. Next base: position 4,985,316 of record OX419602.1, read on the forward strand.
TACCAGCTTTCGCTCCGCGGCTCCGCCCGCGTTAACAGGTTTTCCCGTGGGAAAGAAATATTTCCCACGGTAAAAAATTGCCTATGTGTAATTCTGATGTATAAGCTATTGTAAAGTTTCATTAAAATCCATTCCGTAGTTTTTGCGTGAAAGAGTAACAATCATACATCCATCCATACTCAAACAAACATTCACAAACGTTCGCGTTAATATTAGTAGGATCTAACCAACTTCAGAAAAGGAGAAGGTTTCAATTCGACCGTATGTTTTTTTTTAATTATTTATATTGATGAACTAAATTCGAAATAGGTGCCTGGTGTAGCCGCAAGGCACTACCCTTTCAGGCCATTTCTATTCAGAGCCAGTGCCGGCTTGGGCCCAGCGCTAATAGTGATAGCAGAATACCCAGCCCAGCCCAGTGCCTACCCTCGCGATGAGATAATTATTTTCTAGTAACTACTGAACATGGAGAAGACTAAAGTCATGTCGAACGCCAATGTAATACCCACTCCAGTAAATGTTGGGGCCTCTGCTCTCGAAGTTGTAGACCATAACGTCTACCTGGGACAAACAGTCCAGCTAGGTAGATCCAACTTCGAGAAGGAGGTCAATCGTCGAATCCAACTTGGATGGGCAGCGTTCGGGAAGCTGCGCAATATCGTTTCGTCGCAAATACCGTAGTGTCTTAAGACTAAAGTCTTTGAATAATGTGTGTTGCCAGTGATGACTTACGGATCTGAGACGTGGTCACTAACGATGAGCCTAATAAGAGGGCTCAAGTGAGGGCCATGCTTGGAGATTCTTTGCGTGATAGATAGATTTGCGTTTTTCGGCTGAGATGATGAACTATTGGTAAGAGGAATTTCTAGGTCCAAAGTGTTCAAACTAATCTCTAACTAATAAATACGAAAGTAAGTCTGTCTGTATGTCTGTTTGTTACGCTTTCACGCCAAAACCACTGAAATTATTATAAAATCTTTGTAGAACAAACCTTGGAAAAGGACAAAGACTACATTTTACTAAAAAAAATCTCACTCGCTGGGTAGAAAACTAGTAGGTATTGTATATGCCAAAGTTGCTGTATCTGTCTGATTACACTTTCAATACTGTGCGAATTGTGAAATAAAAAATATTGAGGTTCATCGACTATTTAAGTATATTATTACTTTTTCTATTGGTGTATATTTGAGTCGCATCGACATAAAATATCAAGCTTCACTGGAGCATAAACGGACAGATAACTAACGTGATGGAACAAGACGTAAGCTACTTTTTACCAAAATTCCTTTTTTCCTTAACAAAAAGAGTGGCTTACAATAAATAAAGGCATAATTCAATTTGTTAACCGTTAAACACGTGCTCAAAAGTAATCGTGAACTCACATTTATATTTTATCTTTTTAGCATCTTTTTAGTAAGGAATCTTTGTAGAGCTGTTCGATACATAACACGATATGCGAAAAGTTGCCGTAAAACTGAATTTATGTAAAAACCGATAACAGTCGAACATGCTAGTTCAATTCGGCAATTTTATTGCTTGGGTAGCTCTATCGGAGATCAGCGAGAGCTAAGATATCTAGGCTGTAACTCCGGCAGTAAAATTCTTTGCAAAGGATCTACGGTTCATATAAACTTACTTACGTATGACGCGATATTCGATGTATACTGTTACGATCGGTACATAACCTTCCTTAAATTGTATGTTAGAACCAACGCGTTATTTGTAGGGAGAAATAAAGTTATTTCCTCGCTGATTTTTATTTTAAGTAAGTATGAAAAACAAAGATTTGTATATGCCTTTTTTGAACAGATGCCGTCAGTTTGAATTTTTTTTAGTCGAAATAAAAAAACATTCAGTTCGAACCCGGACTTGAACCCGTCACACAGGGGGCACCTAAATTGTCCCTGCCCAAGCTCAATGTATTTAATTTTTCGCTTCAATTTAAAAAAAAAAACAGATTTGTGTCATGACTGTTCTCTGTGGAACGGTTCAGACTCCCGCTGACAACACAATAAGTAACCGTACCCCACGACCCAAGGCTTGAGGTAATGTTTCACCCTTCAGAATAATCGCAAGCTGTTGCCTCACCGAGTGATATTGTCGTAAATACGACGCACGTTGGCGGCACTCTATTGTTCGATCGTAGTGTCTCCGCTAGCTGGCGCGCTGCCAGGGCGAATGCAGAGCTATGAGCAATCCGCTTAATAACGTGTATCGGTTAATCAACCCGCTAGCGTTCATTAGACAATTTCTATTCCAACCGAATTAAGGACAAGACTAATTGGACGCAATTGATTTTTGGTCGGCCCCTGCGGAATAACGAAGGCACGCACCGCCGCTGAATTATAAGTATCATTTTCCCCTTCTCTCAGTCCAATAAATGTGTCATTTTTTATAAGCAGAGTCTTGAGGTCTAACCCAAATAAACCGATCAGGCTTTCGTATCACGAACGGCACGCACTGCGCGAATTGACACGAGGAGTAACAAGGCCGTAGATGACGAGTGTATTTTTGGGATTTCGCGGAAAGTCACCGGCAGCGCAGGCGGCTGAGGGCAAACAGCACGCGCGCAACGCAGCTTCCGCAAATAAAGACAAGCCGGTCGTGCATAACAAGCCACTCGCTAGCGCTTCACTCCAAGCGTCTGCTTTACATACTGATGCGCTGGAGTTTTTGGTAACCCCAGGTAGAGTGACGTCACGTACGTAACTGAGTGCGCGTGAGAGCACTACGAATGGGTGTAAAGCTCCAGGGATGTTCGACCAATCATGGCCGCTCTACTCTTTTGTGTGCGATTACACGAGCGCCCCGAGCTGAGTGCCGGCCGCAAAGGAATTCACTCTGACAATCCCAAGCTTTTAAATAAAATAGCCGTCAAATTGAGAGATTTCAATTTATATCTTTAAACTTCAATTAATTTTGTGAACAATTTGCCAACTCGTAATAAAACTCTTCTTATGTAACTATATATTTTTAGTATCATCTGTAATAAGAGGCACAACTCTTACATATATAACTCGTATTAATAAATCATATTAGGCCACTTTTGGACTAAGGCATTTTTTATGAAGTCCTGCGGTCAAAAGATTTACCATTTTGTAAAACATCTCTCTTTTTATTTACTAACCAAGTCGCTTCTCCAATTTGTAATTAAGTTAAAAGTATTTCATGCTTTCCTGTTCCGTGAAATAAATTCAAAAAGGAAAGTGGGTCATATGTGTCCTATGTATAGCAGTCGCGCGCGTGACACGGCATTTGCAGTGTATCAAATTTGTGCAGCATTTTTGCAGTAAATTCTTGACATCATACAGCACCGTAGCTACAGAAGACAAATCATTTTCTAATAGAGGTGTTTTACTTTTCTAACATTCAGACATACACTTACGACATTATACTAATATTATAAAGATGAAAGATTTGTATTTTTGTGTGTGTGTGTGTGTGTGTGTATGTTTGTAATGAATAAACTCGAAAACTACAGAACTGATTTCAAAAATTCTTTCACCATTAGAGAGCTACATTCACCCTGAGTAATATAGGCTACCTTTTACCGCGAGAAAATGCCTCATTCGCACGGGAAAAACTGTAAACGCGGGCGGAGCCGCGGCGGAAAGCTAGTTTGTTATATAAAGGGCACAATCACAGCAAACCAAGAGCATCACTTTTAGTTAAGTATTAAAACTAATACATCTATAGAAAGTGCAAGAAATATAGGAGGAGGACTCAGGAGGATTTGTACTTTAGAGACAAGTAATTATAAATATAAATTTATAATGTCTCACTTAAGCTAAGTTAGATAAGCTTACTCTAGTAAACATTTCAACTAAACGTGGATACTAGTACGTTGGTATTACATGACATAATTCTGTGGCACTGGTATGCTTTCATAATCTACATTATTATTCCAAATTTCTGTGCTGCCGTTGTATGCAATTTCATTTTATCTGTGTTGCAGATCCGTGATAGAGCTCTCTCGTCTAAATATGATGTAGGTAAATATATACAAAACACGTTTTTCCTTTTGAATACATAAGCAAACCACCAATAAAACAAACTAATTATACGCAAAACAATTCTTGAAACACAGCATTCGTCAATCTCCCTCCTATTTTAAAACCCTGTAAATAACATTATTTTAATTAAAAGTACCAGTGTAAAATTGTAACATAATTAAATTTTAAAGCATAATTGAAAAACAATCCCACAGAACTCCCAAACAAAAACTGTGTGGAAGCAAAATAAGTTAATTTCTATTTAAGGCTATACAAGCAGTCTTTCATTTTTGAAAACAGTATTTCTTGAAATATAAAAAATAGCAATTTTAAACTTACAGTCAATGAGAAAGAAATTGTGTATATCTGGGTAGGTAATTACAAAAAAAAACATTTTTAATTGATCTATTTGTTACTTAGTAATTACTATAAAACTGTTATCAATTCATATCATACTCGTAACTCAAAAAAGGCGACCAATATACCGTCACAACATTAAAAATGAGTAAACCGTTTCGTTCAACTAACCATACACATAAAATAATGTAATAAGGGACATATAATCCTAAACGTACTCATCCTCAGCTTTTTTTATAGAAAGCAGACATGAAAAATTAAAAACATTTGGCGCGTACCAAGGGTACGAAAGGTACGTACAGATACGTACTTACTTCTCAAGTTCCAAATGCTAACCCTACAAAACATTTAGCAGTAGAAAATCAAGAAGCAGTTGTTATAATATTATAACAAATGCAGCGAAACAGTTGTCAAAAGAGAAACTATTATTTTTGATGTATAAATCGCCACTAGCACATATCTTTCCATCCAAAAGTATTAAAAAAGTTAATGAAAAGTATGTGAAATGCTCATGGTAAAGTGATCATTTTCATTATGTAAGTTAGTAACGTAGGTAAGTTGTTAAAAGATTTCATTTCATTAAGTAGGTCAAAGAATTGTTACCAGAGTAGACACCTCTATATTTTTTATTATAATATTATCAATGCTGAAAAATAATACAATGTAATTTTTTATGTTTCAATATTATACCCCCCGCTAGAAAAGAACCTGGCTCCGACCCTGGCACTTACTAAAACATTCACGCCGGCGTGTGCCGTGCCATTGTTTTTATTATAAGCAAGCATTGCAGGTTTTTGTGCCTTTCGCCGCCGTTAGAATTATCATAATGGACCTTTTGAGCTTAGGCCGTGCGTACGCTAACATGTGGAACTGTGAACAATTTCTTTATGACGAATATTGAATGTGCCTTTTATTGTTTTTATGAGACAACCAAATGAATTTATTTGCGGTTACGTTTGTTTTTTAATGGTTATTATAATACAAGAAGAACACGTCTTTACTACAACTTCAACTACGCGGCTATTACTGACCTTTGCTACGGCGTAGCTGTTTCGTAGCATTGCTACGCCACGTTATGCTACGAGGTACAGAAGTCGTATGTTTAAAAATTGATTATGATATTAATGCAAGTACTAATAGAGTAGTTTAATAGATTATTTGATACTGTTATAGTGCAGAAAAATTATATAAAATATAAAAAACTGTCAGTAAAAATGGTAAGAATCTTAATTATTTTAAATTTGAGAGAAACAATGTTGAATAAATAAAAATTCTTTTTTAACATAATTCTGTTGGTAAATAATGGTGTTATCGAGTTTTTTTAAGGAGAGCCATTTTTTTCACATCATTCAAGAAAATCTTTAGTAAATTTATATTTTAAATTTACTAAAGATTTTCTTACTATATACATAGACTACGAACGTATTTTACTCAACACAACATAAGTACGCACTAAAGTATACCTTTGTAAGTCAAAAACCTTTCCCTAGCGTACCTAGTACTGCAACAAAGTGACATAGAATCTCATTAAGGACACTTTGTATTCGGCGGGCGTTCCAGAATATTCCCTCAACAAGACACCGCCATATTCCCGCAGATCTTGACTTACTGAATCTCTACTAAAATAATAGACTCGAAGAATATGATAAGATCTCACCACGAGCTGGTGCTTTTAGTTGATAAAATTATAGTCAAATTACTGATAAATATGAGAGTGTAACTGTGTCTGTTTTTCTGTTTCTCCCTCAAATTATATTATATACATATTCTTTTTACCGTCAAAAAATACCTCGTTCCTTCAAAAGCAAATAAACCAGCTAGCTTAACCGTGGGGCAGAAATTTTGTATTATAAATGCGAAAATGTCCCTATCTACACTATACCACAATAAATTTAAAATGGCTGCATATTCTGTGCCTATACTTATAATGTGACAGAAAATATATTGCTGCAAGTACCTTTAGATGCTGGAAAACTATATTCTAGAAGTACCTAATACAACAGCCCTAAGAATATGTGAGGAAATAATTACAATGATAATTTTAAATCTCGGCTACATTTCAAAATGATAAAAAATATTTTAACTTTTGTAAATACATTATATTATACCTCGATAAAGTCTTATTATTTGATTAAAATAATGCGGCAATGCATTTTGAGGCCAGTTTTATTATTTAACAGTCCTACGTTTGTGTCGCATAGTCACCGTAAAAAGCTTTACCGGACTTGGAGGTCAGCTAAAGTCAGCTTGTGCTTTGCAAATTTTGACTTTTGACGTTTACGCGCGCATTCGCGCTTCGATGCTCGGCTGGAGTCGAGCGGTTTCATGTTCCGTTGTACTTTAATAATAGAGCAATAGATTTGAATATGCTGTAAGTGGAAAAACATACGCATCGCTTCGTTTCGACTCTGCATCAGTGTGAGTTAAGCCTTAGCTTATAACGTGTTTGTTGACAGCGGGACACACAGGTTACGAGGTCAGAGAACTAATAACAAAGTCGATAAGCCCTTGAATGGTTAGTGCGCTGAACGGCGGGTAGATGGAGCTGTTGTCGCAGACTTTGTGGCTCACCTCGGATCAGTAAACATTAAGAAATTGATGTAAGTACTAGTAAGTAGTCCATAATACTAGTTTCTGAAATGGCATCAAAAGTGTGAATGTAGTGTAGCTAAAGATTCATTACGAGCTGGTGATGTAGATAATTTCATTGGAAAACGAGCCTTTGGGTGATGCTAGCTCAGTGCGGGTTGGTCTACTTCACAAATTAATTTTGAATTTATGTGATGTGTGGAGGTTTCCTCACGGTGTTTTCATTAAATTAAACATATGAATTCAAAAATCGAGAACACTTAATATAAAAGCAACGGTTAAAAAACAGCTTCTAACGACCTAGCGATATTGCTTACGGCAGGCGCCGCCGGCTCCTGATCGAAGAAATTAGCAGCAAAATAATAATGGCCTATGGAGGGCAAGAATGTGCAAGTTGGCGTTATATCTAACGTTAGGTTACTTTGCCCACAGTCACTTGGCCATCGACGCTACAGATACAAGAAGCAAATAAAAGACCCACCACAGAGTCACCTCGTAGTTTTCGATTGTAAATAGCGAAACTAAGCGTTTCTTTCAAAAAGGAAGTGTGTTAGCAGTATAAGTGAATTGGCTGGCGCGCCGATCCGCCATATTGGAATATGAAATCCCGCGCGGCCGCGGTTACGGCGCGCGTATTATTGCCAGAGTTCCCCCAAAAAGAGTTGCCAGTCGCTATCTCGCCCCTTGATAAATAGCGTTGTTTGCGCCAAGCCGGCTTGTTTGTACGAACTAACCCAAAAACTTCGTATAATAGAGGTTTCCCCGTTGACAGGGATGGACTAACTTACAGTCTATAAAAGGCATAATAAAAAAAGGTATTTATGTTAGAACGTTTAGAGTAGGCTTGACTTGTAACAAATTCATCGTGATGCCTAAGATACAAGTTAATTCTTAGTTTAGGTATCACAGTAATATTTTTGATCATTTATATTTTTTGTTTCGATATTTGTATTTAGATTAAGTTTTGATGACTTTATTATTATTATGTGAGCATAAAGCTTATTTCACACCTCTTCTCAGAAGAAGAGGCGGCGTTAACTCCAGCAGCGGTGGAAAAATCAAACCGTTATTATTATTATTATCGTAAAATAAGAAGTTCCATAGTTTTTATATGTACTGTGGCATCGGTCATGCCATCTCTTTGGCCTTTGGTACTGGCCGCGTTGTTCTAAATTTGAATTATTTAAAATTAAACTGATTTTGATAGATTCAGTCAGTTCTATCACGATTCTGGCCTGGAGCTGGTAAAATAGGCTCCAAGAAGCCCTATCCTCGAAGTTTTGTATGGTTTAAGAGTTTGTAAAGTGTGGTGAAGTTACGTTGTTGATTTAATATAGTATTTGAGTTCAAATCAACTTTCTGGTGTTATTATTTAGTATTTTTCATAGCATCGGCGTAGGTCGATGCTATATTTGGTGGACTGGCGCCGTTCGGTTTTCCGTTAACAGTACCTTCGCCGTAAAGTGTGTTACTCTACCATATAGTGAAGTGAAGTGATTTTTACCAAATAGTGAAAAAAAATCCGATTGTAAAAATGGCGGATTCTGACATAAAATTCAATGGCGCAACCCAAGACATAGATGTCTTTTTTAAAAAATTCAAGAAAATATGTATCTTGAAAAAAATAACAGACGAAGAAAAATTTGTGCTGTTAGAAAATTATCTAGCAGGTCCAGCATTAATATTCTACAACACAATCGAAAGTACAGTATCCAAATATGAAGATTTGGAAAAGCTATTGAAAGAAGAATTTCCCAATACAATCAATTACCAACAATTTTTCTACATGGCGAAACAAGGCAAATCTGAGGATATTTTAACATATTATTATCGCTTAAATGAATTAGCGGCAAAAGCTAAAATAGATGATGAGACTATCTTCATCAGGCAGTTCTTAATGTCATGCTATGGCTTCATTAAGCATAAACTGTCAGCTTCAGTGTTCGATAGTAAACTGAATCTCAAAAAAGCTATCATTCAGTTAATGGATATTTACAATGTAAACGAAGAACGCAACATCGTGCCTGCAAGGATGCCATGCAGCCTCGAAACGTTTGCTTATCCTTCAACATATGCTGGCTGTGATGTACATCAGCAGCCCCTTATGGATACTAGGCGTCAGTCGCCTTGGATGACTCCTAGAGCAGTCTTTGCTTCGCCTGTTCCTGGGAATTCAGGAGGGGTACGCCCAGCGGGTACCCCTCAGGTTAGTCCATCGTTCTTGGGTACCGGTGACCGCCCAACACCACAATCTAACCGCTATGGTCTGAGATCAAGACCAGATCAGTCTGTGCAGATGATAGCCGAGGAAAATATGACAGTGAGAAGTTCGTTTACGCAAACAGAAAACTTTATTCCTATTTTCCCTAATTATAATGATAGTGTTCTTGATAAGAAACAAAAACCTTTTATTAATGTTGAATGTAAGGGATTTATTTTTCCGACCCTTATTGATACAGGCGCAAGTGTTTCCTGTATAGATTTCAATGTATTGGAAAAAATTAATTTGTCCCTAGATGTAGACAAAAATTTTTTTTTAAAGGGCGTGAATGGCCAAAAGTTATCGACTGTAGGCGCGACAACGTGTAATTTAAACATTGGTAGTGTTATTTTTGCTTGCGAGTTGGTTGTTGTTCAGAATTTAGCTTGTCCTATAATTCTTGGTCAAGATTTTCTTAGTCGATACAACGGAATTATCGATTTTGGCTCAGCAAAATTGATGTTGGGTAGCAACCGTGTTGATTTTTTATCTGACGTATCCACTTTTGTTTTATCTTCGAACAATCGTCAAGTTGACTTTTGCACCTCCTTTTTCAAAGATGACGTTTGCTCGGAACAAATAAATGTCGTAGATAAGCAGGAGGAGGAGATGCTCCGCTTGAGGGTGTTTGAGGAATCTAATAGTTCCTATGCTTCCCCAGTTGTTTTGGTGAAGGAACCTGAATTCAAGGATGACGGATTAGAGACATGTAGGATCGAAGCTGTGTCGTTTCGCGAGGCGCAGTCAAGTGATGATTTTTGTTTGCAAACAATTAACCGTTTGCATTTACATGGTTCATTTAGAGGTTTTTTCGTAAGAAACGATTTGTTATTTAAACGTGTTTTAAGACATGGTGTTCTTAAGGACGTACTTGTTTTACCTAGAAGTATGTTTTGTGATGTTTTAAAAGGGTTGCACGATGATGCGTGGACAGGAGGTCACTTGGGTTTTTCTAAAACTCTTTATCTTTTTCGTTCGAGGTATTTTATGTGTAATGCTGACAAGGAAATCGAAAACTACGTTCGTTCTTGTCTTCCCTGCCAAGAAAGGAAGGGTGGTAATAGAATTGCTCCTCTTTTACCTATTTCGGTTTCTAATTTGATGGAGAAGGTGGGAGTAGACGTTGTTGGTCCTTTCCGTTCTTAAGCTTTGTAGACTTTTTAAAGGGCCTTATGTGGTTGTAAGAAGGTCTGGTGTAAATAACTACGTTATTCGGAAAGTTGGTCGAAGTACTCGTACATATGTGGTACACGTAAACAGATTAAAAAAGTTTTATGTACGATGATGATGATTTATTTTTTCCCCTTTTTTTGGTTTGGTTTGGTAGTCGGAGAAGTAAATTTCTTTTTTCTTTTTTTATGCTTGTTTTATTATGTTGGAATCTTTTTAGGTAATATTGTTCCATATTTTATCTTTATGTGTGTTGTAATATTGTTTTTCTTTTCATGTAATATGAGGATAATTTTAAAATATATTAATTAGTCATATTCTTATTTTAAAAAAAAAAAACTTAATGAGATGGCTGCTGCAGCCTGATATTCAAGACCGAGATGGCAGCTGAAATATTTAAAATCATTGTTAAAAAATATTATCATTTTTCACTCTAAAATTTAAATAATTCTAAAACATAGTTCATACTCTGTCACTTAAAAAAACTTAGCTAGTATTTTAAAAAAAAGGTTTCCTGTGAAAGGTAGGCAGTGAGGTGATTTATTTTAGTTAGTGGGCATTATGTATGCAGAAGAAGAGATAGGTATTTGTGTGATATAGAATATGTTCTTCTTTTTTGGAAACATGCATGGCACATAGGTGGCTATATGTATGGAAGTACCTTATGGGCTTCATTTTCAAGGTTGAATTCATATTTTGTTTTTCATAAATATTAGTTCTTTGCTGGGTTACGTTCCATTAACTAACTTTAATATTTTTGAGTATGTCCAACTTTGTGTAAATTCTTTTATATTTTCTGTAAATATCAGATCTTCATTTTTCTTGATTACTGCTTCTAATTTTAAACACCTATTTCAATTAAAGTTTTCTTTTAAATAATTATTCAATTACTGTCATATACAGGTTGATTGAAATATTTTTCTTATACAGGGTGTTAAAAATTTTATTTGAATTTTTTAATTAACAATTTAACTTTAAAATAATTTATTGAAGCTATTGATGAAGTTACTGAATTTAATTTCGTTATGAGGGATTAGGTTTGTATTTAGGTAATTTTAGCTATTCGCGTGTTAGGTTTAATGGATGTGGGCTTTGTTGTAAGCGGTTTTTTCAACGGGGGTTTTTCCCTTGCAAAAGCAAATAGGATATTATTCCTAATTGCTAATCTTTAGAAGTTCTGAGTCCCTATCTATTCTTTTTTATTTAATTCTCTGTTTTGATACTTGTCCCCCTTAGGTAGGTTGTTAGTTTGAACTTTGTATTTTTTGATGGGGATGTTTAAAAAAATATTTTGGTCGTTACTGACCAAAATAATTTTTTTTGAAGAGGGAGAGGGATGATGTGGCATCGGTCATGCCATCTCTTTGGCCTTTGGTACTGGCCGCGTTGTTCTAAATTTGAATTATTTAAAATTAAACTGATTTTGATAGATTCAGTCAGTTCTATCACGATTCTGGCCTGGAGCTGGTAAAATAGGCTCCAAGAAGCCCTATCCTCGAAGTTTTGTATGGTTTAAGAGTTTGTAAAGTGTGGTGAAGTTACGTTGTTGATTTAATATAGTATTTGAGTTCAAATCAACTTTCTGGTGTTATTATTTAGTATTTTTCATAGCATCGGCGTAGGTCGATGCTATAGTACCTATATTATAATTAAAATATACTAGGTATATGTTCATCTCATCAGTAATTTCATTACATTGTATTCCACAACCATATACTTTGTTTTTCAGATCAAGTACATTTAGGCTTCTCTTTGAACTAACTGTAAAACGATCTCCACCTCATTCAAGTCATCCTATATTATTGAGAGAATCTACTTTTATCAATGCATTGAATGGGTTTACACGAACCAGAACTAAGATCAATAAAACCCCAACTATCTCGACGATTGCTTTGATGTTGTTTTCGCAATTTTGACCGAGTTCAGAAAATGTGGCTGTGTCATCTCATAGGGAATTTCGTTGTTTTCGTCACCAGTTGCAAAACAAGAAACAAAAGGGGCACTGTATAGTTCCATTTTTCTTATTTGGTAACTACTAGTGACGGTTTAGAAAACACTGAAAGGATGAACTGAATTATTATTTTGTATTGGAATTGAATTTTTTTTTACAAAATCATCACATCTCACACACGGCCGTTTGACCCCAAACTAGGCAGAGCCCGTACTATGGGTATCAGACAGCTGATATATGTACATACATTAATAAATATACAACATCAGATACAAGGCTAACACAAGTGCTCATCACACGAATGTTTGCCCTGGGCAGGATCTGAAACCGCGACCCTGTGCTTCGAAGGCAGACGTACTACCAACCAGGCTACGGGGGCGTCAATTGACTGAATAATATGTCTTTTTAGTATTTTCAAAACCGTAATTTACACCCTGTATATATAACGTCGCTTTAGTTTCTTCTCAATTCTCAATTCAAATGTCGGACATAAAACGGACAAAAAATATAAAAAGCTAGTACAGCAGTGGCTGGAATAGGAGTAAAACGCAGGCAACCACCACGCGCCTGTTTTAGCGAAATCTTTCATACTGGGACGTAAAAGAACACCCACAAAGTAATTGAAACAATGTTGGGCTAGGGAAGTGCTTAATATACTTGTGAATTACAAAGTAGGTACGAGTATTTTAGACACGCTACTTTACGACTCGTTAAATTTTAATACGAATGCATAAAGGATTTACTGTTATTACACATCCTTTTAGAATCCCATTAACCTTACATGATAAAGGGATTTCGCATATTAAAAACTTTGATATTAGTGTAGATATTGTAGCTAAATTATATTATACAATACAGTATTCGAGATAAGAGTAAATAAGTAGTACCTGTTATTAAAAAAGATAGCTGCTAAGCTTAGTTTTTTTAAAGTTAAAGTATGTTATGTATGTATAGCGCATAAATATTAGTCAATACTATATTAACCGCATATTTATACTCAAACACATTTTAAATTCTTTCATCTATTTTTATATATACCTCTCAGTGACTTGTAATAATTAACAATATGATAGGTTGGTAAGAAGCTACGTTTTTTAGTACCTCGGTACAACTTTCCTAAAAGCCTTTCTTGACCTACTTCAGTTACATGTAACAGTTATTAAATAACGTTGCTTCCATTCCCATCTCAAACCTAGAATGTGTGTAATTTATGAAATTCATTACGACCGGAGCGGTCGGTTTGCAACATGACGTTTATGTACTCATTGTTGTATAACTCATAATAAATATCATGTAAATTCACTACTAACCTGTTCCGTTTGCTGTAACGATGGCGTGTTTGTTCATACTAGTGATTTATGACGTCTAAGGTGCAGCCCTTTAGAAAACGTTTCCTTCTAGTCATGGAAATTTATTTGAGCACACTAAGTAGAGATTAACTTTTATAATAAAACTACAATTTGCATATTCTCGTGCTTATTTCAAGATCCTTTTTCTATCTCATATCTAGTAAGCTTGAAGAGATTGTACAAAGATAAGTTCTCTGTACCTAGTTTTAAGGATCACTCACTTGTATATAAAATAATTCTACAAACGTGGAAAATGTGTAATTAAGAATGAATAATATTACTTGTATGTAAATAAATAAGAAATAACGTTTTGAATGTCTGGGAGTCTTCAATATACCTGAAACAAAAGAAAATAATATGTTAGACTGTATAGAAGAAAGGTGTTTAGACACCCTCCACATTAGCGTATTCCGAGCGTCGACGTCGTGCGTCGCGCATACAATCTTCCGCGTGCGTTTTTTGTTTCACTCGCCTTGCTGCCTATTGTTGTATGCGCGACGCACGAAGACTTCGACGCTCAAAAGACACTCGTAAGACGCTGGTGTGAAGGGTCTCTTTTACACATCCTTTTTTCTCTAAGTTCAAGATTTATATAAATTTAGAATTTGTCATTTATTTGTGTAATTTGGTAAGTCCCTTTTTATGTATATTTATCAAATACGTAGGTCAGTTTTGTGTGTATTTGTTGAATGAAAGTGAAAGCTGCATAAAATATGTAAAAAATGTATCAACATTTTTTTAACAGAAGGTTTAATCCATGAAGGAAAAAAAAATTCAATTCCAATTGGGCGCGTAAAATTTTTTCTTCCTTCATGGCTTAATCAGTTTTGTGCTTGCGCTAAATGTGAAGTGGCAGTAGAATAACTCAAAAAGAAAACTATTTTCTTCATCGGTTTATTAACAAAATAGGTTATAGAGTGCCCAGTTTTCAGGTCAACCGTTGGCAGTGAAACCACAGTGAAACACCACCACGAGGGACCGACGGCTCTGATTGGCCGCCGTGCACTGACCCGGAACTTTACAACCAATCAATTTGATTTCCCATTTCAAACCAAAACGGTCTTAAAAATACAACCGTGTGTTAATGCAAAATAGCCGTAAATAAATGCAAGAAAATCTCTTAATATTTATTTATTTATTTTCCATGAACACATTCATATTTGAGTTTCAGTTCTATGTACCCCCCAAAACTTATTGTGTTTTTTTTATATTTTTGTATGAAAATCTTAACGCGGCTTACAGAATACATCTACTTACCAAGTTTCAACAGTATAGCTATTATAGTTTCGGAATAAAGTGACAGACAGACAGACATGACGAATCATAAGAGTACCGTTTTTTGCCATTTGGCTACGGAACCCTAAAAACACAAACACCTGCGGTGTCAGAAAAATCAGTAAGCGAGTTTTTTATGACAATTATTCCGTCCATTGCAGTTGTTATTTGTTGCTGTACATTTTGTATAAAATAAACATTGACTCGATTTAAATCACATTTGACACTTGTAGGTAATATAGTATTGACAGAGCTGGTAGACACAACAGATTGATGAATAACTAACTAACTGTAATCCAATTTGGCGGCACATCGACGAGTATATCATGACTCTAATCATTTTTATCATGAAGCAAGAAAAAATTTTACGCGCCCAAATGGAGTAATCAAAACGTACTATGGGTGCCGGCTGTGATATTTTTTTAAATTCACACACACACTCATACTTTTCTTTCAAATAGTCGTTCACGGCATGTCGTGATGTTCAGTCATAAAATATCAAAAATAAAATAAATAACACAAAATGCTTAATTGTGCGGTGAAATTGTACCATTATTGGGCGCGTATTTATTTTTTTCTTAATGATTTTTATTGTGTCTTTACTAAATATCAAATTGTAATCAGTTATGCAACTTTAAACTATAACTTTGACGTACGTATTTGAAGAGAATTTCGATATGAAATAAATTTTAAGATATTATGAAAAATATTAAAATTAACATAATACGTTCGTCTCTCTTGTATCATCATCATTTTATTTCAAAGCATTTCATGTTTCGGGCATTTTAAAATAATAATTTGTCAATGATCAAAATTTTAAAACTCAGCAAGAGATAAATTAAGTCACTTATAAAATTCGCAATCTCAAATTGTGCCACGCAATGTAATTGGTGGATAAAAGACATTTGCAAAATAGATTAATTACGCCAATATTTTTAGTTAATGATAAAAGACAAAATGCGTTTATTTTTTATTTTTTTGCCTTAATCACCTGTCCTCCAAAGTCTAAAGCCATGATGCCACCGTAGCCGCCATATCCAGCGACTTCTCAAGTTTTCTGTTTGTCATCCGAGTTTGAGACAAAGAGGGACAGATCTATTATTACGCGCCAGTCTTTAATTAAAGTCAGCTTGACATTTCAAAGAAGGAGGACGTGTTTAATTATAATCGAACACAAATATCATTGGGGCAGCAGTCGAGGAGTGATTGCAGGTCGGGGCGACAGAGACGGCAACAGGTCGGGAGATAGAAATGACAAGGACAGGTGTAGGGATTGCCCCCATTTGGGAGCTATCAAAGCATTGTTTGTCGTCGAGTCGTAATGAGGACAGGCGTAATGTCAGGCGGATTGTACTAGACGGTCTGGAAACCCAAATGCTACACCATTAGTACTAATTGCTAGTTTGGGTCTAATCCTAGATCACTGCATATAACTATGGGACCTAATCTGTGAGTAAGTAAAATTAGGAAGAGTAATACTAAAGACTTTTTTTTATTTGACCTTTGCTTGTGGCGAAAAGGTACGACCAATCAAGCTTCACCGGACTTTGGACGCCATTCGGCTGATATGATGATGATAAGTTTGGATTGGTTTATAATTTCTAATGCTATCTCATCGTCTGCTTTGCTACGCTCGCTTTATTTATATTTCTCGCGAGAATATAACTTTTCAAGCTATGAAAATAGCCTATGTAACTGTCGAAAGTAACAAAAACTCATCAATCCATTTCAAAACGAAATATGAAATAGGCTTTTACTACCCTAGCTACGTAGCTCACGCTTTTAAATACACACACACACACACACACATTACATTACATTATTATTATTATATTCAGTTTTACTATTTCACATTAAGCAATCAAAACCTGTATTAGTCTGAAGCAGAAACAATACAACCTTTTTTACAAAATTGAAATTGTCGGAGTTAGATACGAAGACAGAATAACACGACAGTATAGTTGGTAATAGACTGACCTCTTATTGAGTAAAATACAAGGGTTTTTATATGAAATCTACATGTCGTTGAACTGTAGGCTTTAACCCTGACATTTACCATATCTAGGATAGGTTACAATGATATTTAATACTCACATTACATTGTTATTATAAACATCTTAATTAGATTTCTAATTCTAATATTTTATTCTATGTTTATCTAATAAAATATGAATTCATTTTTTTTATCATTTTCTCAACATGGTTAAATCTATTCTCATATCGAGCGGGTTTCGAATTTAACCTACCTTACAAACCCTGGTGTCGGAATTGTTGAACCGCCTTGGGCTTCCGACATAGCTAATATAACGACTACATCCGTAGATAGTAGCCGGGACCCACGGCTTTTACGTGCCTTCCGATCCGAAGCACGGAATCATCTTTCTTTTCGGACAATCAGGTGGTTCAGCCTGCAATGTCCTAACCAAACTGGGAAAAGTCTCACAAAGTGATATTTTTTCGACGGAACCCCACCGGGATTCGAACCAGGAACCTCCGTAACGTCAGATGAGTTTTGACCACTCGACCACGAAAGTTGATAAATAGGACATTATACCTACACTACAAAATGTTTTAATGGCTCTACGAATTCATGAATTAAAAGGCCACTATTTTTCTTTCTAACTGTACGTACAGTACAGGCTCCCTCGGGCGCCAGAGACACTCAAAAAGGAAATGGAAGTTCTGGCTTTGATAAAGTTTTAATATATTCTTCGGCGAGTTGGGAACTTGGCGGGGCACAGGTTATGACGGATCCGCGTGTGTCCTTCCGACACACTTTTCAGTACCATTGTACTTCAGAAATTTAGATTCCAGAACGATCTAATTAAATCTTTGAACGTGTTCTAACACGATTTGTGTTTTGTTTCAGTTTTCTTTGGCATTAAAGAATAGGCGCTTATCGTAAAAGAAGTATACCGAAAACGAATGCCTATGAGCCGATGCATAGAATAAAAGTTCGAATTTCCAGAGGACCCTTGAAGATGATGAAATGATTCTTATGCAAAAAGAATTAAATTTACGCATTTATTATTTTTTATTATTTGCCTATAAAATTCATTGTGTCAATGTGTATATTAAGTGAAGTTCTATCAATTCATTTTATACATGTATGACTCTGAGATGTCCCCAAATATTTATTTTATTTATCCAAAAAATTGACTTCAATTTATTAACTTTATACACAAAATAATATATTTATCCTAAAATTAACATTGTTCATTTTCCAATAAATATACTTACACATACATATTCTTCCAAACGAGTTTTACACTTTGTGATGAATCACATTATCGCTACAAAGAATGTCTAAGAAACATTTAACCAAGAAAAGTAGGTGAGCAAAAATCAAAGCTATTGATGAAAAAAATATAATATTTTCTGCCGTTTATTTCGCATTTTAATATAAAATTTTCTTGAAACGAATTTCTGCGAAACGTTAAGCTAAAGCAAAAGGTTTAAATAGAAATCCGAGGCAAATCGTACAGACCGATATTTTCAATGGCTTTTTTCAAGACGACGCGACGACAGGAAAAAAGGCTTTAAGGCTCATTTGAAATGGTTAATTAAAAACGGACCGAAATTTGTAACTTGCTTGTACTTAACAAAGGAGCTGATTGCGTCCCCCGAGTGAACACTTTAAGGAAAACGCAAAGGGTCCAGGTACGTACTTAGGACGTCTGTTTAATTTCAATATAATCCCATCCATAGAAATGTTCCTTTTCCTCCTTTCTTCCCAGAAGCCGAAATTGATTTCCACCTGTGCTTTTTGTTTTGATTTGTATTTGTATGTCTACGTCTGGTTAAGTTTTAACAAAGCTCACTTAGATGTTTTACGACATAATCTAAATGTAGTTAGTTTAAATAATAAATCAATAAATAAGGTGAAATATACAGGGTTGTTTTGTAATCAGTGCGCATATTTTGTGTACACAGTCAGTATCGTTACTAGATCACTTAATACGAAAACATTTTTTTTTTTACAAACTTTAACGCCTTTTTTAACCCGTTTATGGAACGATTTTTTTAAAACGCCAAAATACGGGTACAATCAACACTAATATTATAAAGAGGAAAGGTTTGATTTTTTTGTTTGTTTGTTTCAATTGAACAGCCTCCGAAAATTCTTTTACTACTAGAAAGGTACAATCATCCTGAGTAACATGGGCTACCTTTTACCGCGGAAAAAATGCCTCATTCCCACGGGAAAAACTGTTAACGTGGGCAGAGCCGCGGCGGAAAGCTAGTTAATTATATAAAATTGTGTTTATACGAAGTTTCAATAAAATTGGAGCAAATAACATTTCTTCCCATACAAAATTTTACATCTATTTTATGCGTAAAATGGTGATAATATATCGATTTTTAAACGTGATAAAATAAAAATACGCGTGTTTTTTTTTATCTGTATGTATATTAAATATGGGCACTGATTAAAAAATAACCCACCCGGCTTAGCAAATACTGAAAAGGCATGGTTTTGTTCAGTTAATGTATGAATGTTTGTTTTCAGCTATTTTCTCCAACAAAATTTTCTCGGAAACGAAAAGTAATTTCGTAATTCGCATTGTTTTTATGGAAGGCCAAATTATTTTTCCTTTACAAAAAAAAGTTACTTTGGGAAACTTAGTTTACCTTTCAGTAAATTGTCACGTAAACCTCACATACATTCTTTATTTTAAGACAATCATGGTGAACTAAATTTAAAAAATATAATGACTCAAATTTTCTCAAAAATCGTTCGACAAGAAATACTACGAGACTTAACACCAAATCATAAAACAAAGATAAAGACTTACACTTCGAACCTGACCCCGACCGTTTAGTATTCGATTAGAGTACACCACATAAACCGAGAGCCTTTAATACCGCCCATTAAAGTCTAAAACTGTATGAGATTAATGTTCCAGATTGATTAGTGCCCTCTCCGAATGTTATGGCTCTATAACTTTGTTATTGCGATTTTACGATTCCATCGACTGTGAAAATATTGCTGCATGCTCGATTGCGAAATCGGGACGATGAGTGGTCTTCAAACTTTTAAATCATTTTTGTTTAGTTTATGGTCTAGTCTAGTTTTAACTTTGGTCATTTTGTCTAGATTTTTCAAGCGCGCAGATTTTCCTAGCTATATTTTTGTATGTTTAAAAGTAGAGTCTATACTTTTCTTTGTTCATTAAATTTTAAACGTCTAGAAAGGAAACAATCACAATCTCTGTTTTTAGTATTTCTTTACTACTGAATAATTTCAGTTGTACATATATCACAATCTAAATAAGTCGTTTCATTTAACACCTTTGCTGCTTCAAAAACCTCCTCCTTTTAACTGAGAGTCTACTCTACACTACCTACACTCCTACAATCTACAATCCCTTTAGGCTACGTAGGTATTCCCAAACTAGGAATGTACAGGTACTTAAGGTATAATGGCCAAACTTCGAAGACCAACTGAAACTGCCCAAGTCGAGGTATTGTATCGCCGATATTGTTCGCTAAATCGTCGCCCATTACTCCATTCCACAACTTGTTAAATTGTGACTGACATTTTGACATCAGCAACAATCCATCGTTGCGTAGATTCGGTGCATTCAAGAAGATTTACTATTTAGAACAGCATTGGACGTTTTAGTTGTCCTCACAGCGCGTATTTTGTATTGAACCATTGTCCCGAAGTCCAACTAAACCGATTAGTTTAAACAGTATGTAATTAAGCGTTCCAGAGTAGAAACTAACAGCATTAGAACTGCTTGACGAATTTAAAAAGAACTGTGATTACTTCTGGCCTCCTGGTATTTTAGTTGAAGTTTTCATATACACATTTGTAATTTTCCATAGAGGCACATAACATGAAAATCGATGAAAAATATTGTAATTGGACTGTATATTGATATAAATGGCTGTATGCGACAGGATGATAATAACATATATTTCTTACGAGATATATGTGCAAAAATATATATATCGTCGGTGCGCTTGCCGAATCTTATATGTGCAATTTTACCAAAAAATTTTTATTTAACTTTTGGACTCAGTTTTTCACGGCGCATCTAATGCCATTATCAGTTTGTGCAAATTCAGCCTAGAAACGAAAATGCCAAATCTTATATGTAAAAATACATTTTAGAAAAATCTGACATGTGTCGCACATTGCAATAAAGTTGGTACATATCAAGTTTTTAAGAGTATTTTTTGCACTTATCAGGAAAGGACCAAAATTTTATAATAATTTTAAGAAGTTTATTTTGTTTATTTACGTAAATTAGTCATTGTAATAATCATTTTAGTCAAAATATGTCTAAATAATAAACCTCTTTGCAAGAATCTAACAGTATAACCGGGCGTGTCCTTGAACTGTACGCACTTTATTGGTCCATCTTGTTGGGGCCTTACTACCTTGGGTGGTTGAGTGGGTGATTTCTTCTTACTGTCCAACGAAAATCCGACTGTTCCGACAGCTGCCACTAAGTTTATTATTTTACATTAGTGGTCTGCTGTTATTTTCTAACTGTTTATCGTCCTCTCTAGAGAAAAATAACTTGTTGAGTTGAATTTTACCTTCAAGTATGATACAATTTAACAGCTTTTGGGGGGATTTTGATTACTACCTGCTAAGCTGGGTGCCTGAACACTTGGGAATCGGGGAAACGAGGTGGCCAATGAGTTGGTAAGAGCAGCGCCCGCACCATTGGACCGGAGCCCGCCAACTGGTGAATTGGGAAATTCACAAAGCACACAACTGACACAACGTCTGGCTGGAATCAGCTTGACTCGTACACTCCAAATAGCTAATTCCAGGTTTCCTGCCCAAATCACCAACCGAAATACTGAAACTCGACCGGCTGAGTATCTGTATACTCGTATAGCCCTTACGGGGCATTGTAACCTCAAAAAGCACATTAACAGAATGGGCTTATCAGAAAACCCTTACTGTAGATACTGTGCGGATGAAGAGGACACTCTCAGTTACATATCCTATGTGATGGTCTTGTTAGAATGAACAGCAATTCGGCTACTGACAGGTGATCACGACCTCATGCACAGCTAGAACAGCGGGGCTGCCGGAGAGACCTTGTTATAGTTGTACCAAATAATTGGTTCGTTTAAAATAAAAGCTTTTTTTTTTTTTTTTTTTTTTTTTTTGAATTGACCTATGCTTGTGTCGAAAAGGTACGACAAATCAAGCTTCACCGGGCTGCTTCAGCCTCGGACCACGGCCTAGCGCGTTGATATTGAAAAATATCGTGAAGGAGACGACGCCTGAGGGGCTCCGTCTCTGATTTTCAATTTTGATTTTGGTTCTGGCCGCGCCCCCGCCGGCGGGTGCGGGCGTTGTTACCTGAAGGGGTTCGTTGAAGCACGCTTAGTAGTGGTTTGGCGGTCGTAATATGGTCTTACACACTCAGATAGCTTTGATGAATAGGCAAGTGCTTTGCAAGGATTTGAAGAAGACGTTAGCTAACGTCATGTCTTGATAGATTACTATCGATGAAGTACTTCTTAAAGCGTTTTCTAAGGTTAAGTAGGTATAACCAGTTGGACAGAATAAACTTCCAGGATTAAACCGATAAGAGGATTTAATTTGGCTCGGCATCTTTCCAAGGCTGCATAACAAATAGCCTTTCGTGCATGGTAATGGTGAAGGCGGGCCTATTTCTACAATTATATGTGTAACACGACTTTTTTTCGCATGTGTGGGATTACTGCTCGAGCCATTCCATCTCCTTGAAGAACCTCAGCAGGCCTTCGACCTCCCTAAGGGCCTCGGGGATCGGCCCCTGTGTTCCGAGGTGATTATCCCGGTACGTGGCTATTTCCTGGCACTCCAAGAGCACGTGGGCCTCCGTCTCTTCCGCCCCCATGAATCTTCTGCATAGTGGGCTATCCGTGAGACCTATAGTGAACAGATGTTTCAAGGAATCACCTGTTATTACGCTGGTTATGATTAGTAGTTGAGCCTTCCTCAAATTGAGCAGGATGCGTGTTAGCTGGTGATTCATTACAGGTAATGTCTGCTGGCTTGCCTACAGTGTCGGTGTTCAGCCCAGTAGCTGCCATGCTGATTCCTGGTGCAATCTAAGCATTTCACGTACCTACCTAGATGACCTGAAGGAATGGGTACTATGGGCTCAGGACCCTGAACTTTTAGGTCCGATCCCCTCCATCTTTTCGTCATGCATGCCGTTAATCCTGAAGACGAAAATGACATACGCGCCGAAAAGAAGCCACTGACAGTGGGACTATGTTCATATCTATTTTTTACCCCATTAGTTACAGATGGCTAGAGATGGCTAGAAAAGTCTCTCTGATGGATAATAATATCCCTCCTCTTCTTCCTTATCGCCTTTTCCCGATTAACGGGGTCGGCTTTCCTAATGCTGAATCTCCAGGTTGTTTTGTTGAGAGCGTCTTCTTTTTCCAAGTTAAGAACTTTCATGTCCTTTTGAACCTTAGTCATCCACAAGGTTAAAGGTCTTCCTCGTCTTCTCCTTTTCGTATCCATGACTAGGCATTTCTTCACTATATGATCCTCCGGCCTTCGCATGGCGTGACTATACCATCTCAGCCTACACTCAGCTAGTTTGTCAGCAATAGGCGCGATTTTAAAACTTGCGCGGAAATACTCGTTGCGTATTTGTCTTTTAGCGTGACTACTCCAAACCACCGCAGCACCCGCATTTCCCCCGTGTGGAACAAAAGTTTGTGACATATTTTTGTTGGCCAGGCTTCGCTCGCTACCATAGAGCATTGCTGGCCTCACTGCAGTTTTGTATACCTGCCTGCCTGCCTGCCTTGCCTTTTGTCCTGATAC
Source organism: Teleiodes luculella (assembly GCA_948473455.1). Classification (NCBI taxonomy): domain Eukaryota; kingdom Metazoa; phylum Arthropoda; class Insecta; order Lepidoptera; family Gelechiidae; genus Teleiodes; species Teleiodes luculella. The sequence goes on from OX419602.1 coordinate 5,009,065, forward strand.
CAATCATCCTTCTCTTCACCATCCTAGCGTCACAGCTGCAGTATCTCTGTGAGCGACATCCGTGTCAATCGCATCATCTTCCCAGATTACGGAACCAAGGTACTTAAAGGACTTTACTCTTGGGAGTTCAGTGATGTCTACAGACAGTTAGATGGTCATTGGCTACACAGGTATTAGTAGAACCAAAGTCGCAGATCATGTATTTTGTTTTTGTTCTGCTGATACGCAGCATTATCTTCGAGACAGTTTGTCCATTTATTGAGACTCTCCTGTATCTCTTGATGATTTTTAGAAAAAAGAATCACGTCATTCGCATATTAAGATGTTCCACGGTGTGGGCTTTTGGATGTTGGCTGCAAGATAGTTTATAACAATACATAATAATAATGGATAATATACCGAAAGGAAAAAAAAAAAAACGGTAGTGAGGTGGTCACCGCCTCTCTCCTTACAGCTAGATGGGGTGGAATGATAAATAATCAGTACAAATTAATATCAAATTTGCATTTGATATGAGTTAATTTGAACTGATTGCACAAGAAAGGGTCATGTATCGTGCCTTGGATGAGGTTTGTTTTCAGCAGTGAATGATCACACACAGGCCGTTAGACAGACAGACAGTATTAAGCAAACTAATTTATTGATTTAGTTATTAAAATTTGAAAGTGTAGTTTAATTTAAAGTCCTCAATTGGTCAGTTTTGTCAAATTTATCAGTCATATTTTATTATTCATATACACTTACGTCATTGTACAGGGTGAAAATAAGGCCAAACCAAACATGATATGTGCATAAAAACAACAAAAATCAGTGTAGCAGTTAAACCGATGTTCTAAAATAAAGTGACGATGGATGCTGTGATCGACTATATTTTAAACTATTTTTCCTCATTATCACAATTTTTGTAAACCTTTCTGTTAAAAAGAAAAACAGTTTTTTGTCTCTCCTGAAAAGTTGTGATTTTGCACATATAAGGAGTGGCAAGCGCACCGACGATATTCTGATATACAGAACTACGAGTATGTATAAACGCGAAAAGCTATCAGAATTTCACCACTTCATCATTTTATTGTTCTTCCAAATAGAGAAGACATTTTATGTATAATGACAAATTAAAAGTAATTCGGTATTTTTTAACCAGTTCAGATATTTTTAAAGCCGCAGGAACCCAGCAGCGCCTAACTGCTTAATGTGGACGAATTTAAAGATTCTTGTATATAAAATAAAACTACTTTAAAAGTATATTAATATACCGATGAGTAACTTGACTGTTATTCATACAAAGATGTCATGCATGAAATCGTAACTGTGTAACTGTATTGTATTGCGTACAAACTCGCGAAAATAGTTTGCTATTTCGGTAACAAGATACAAAGTGTCGAGGTTCAATTTAAGTCAGCCATCGCGAGAATGGCAGAATTACCCGCTTCTAAATTATTCGGAACGCCTCTACAACAAAGTAACGTTCGTATAGGTTAACACTGTAGTACAATGGCGAAAGCGTGTAACTAAAGAACCGAATGGACTGCCTTTCTACAGAAAATGTTTGCACACTTTTAAACTGTTTACAAAAGAAAAACAGAGATTCTTTTAAAATGTTTTAAAAGCTAGAAAAGATGCTGATACGTTAGCTATTAGGACTTTGTATGCTGCTCAGCTTTTGTACTAGACTTTCAGCTTAGTTCCTTGTGTAAGTCACAAGCCGGTGTTTTGAGGATTAAGTTTTATAAAGTAAAAAAAATGTGCGGAAATTTAGAAGGTATATTGGAAATTTGGGTTAAGTACGAAATATAATGTAAAAGCATTTAAAATATCTTTGTGACGTTTGTCTAATAAATCTTGTATAAAAATTTTACAGGTTTTTAGAAACGTAGGTATGTTTTTGGCCGACGAAAAACGGAGGAAGTCTCTATTCGACGCGTATACATATTTTTAAAACTTTTGACCACGCATTACTTTTTCCAGAATATTTCGATTTAATTATTTTTTTAATACTTAGAGCGTAAGTATAAACTTAAGTCCTCAATTTAGCCATTTGCACCCCACTTACCTTTTCATCTGAATTCATTTTTAATTGATCCTTTTCAGGGTATCCCCATTCTGGGGAATGGTGCGACTTTTGTCTTAGTAAGTCACACAGAAGTTGTTGTCGACTTTATGTCACACCCCTCCCCCCAATCACACACTCGGCTGACTCGCAAACGACGGGGTGAACGAGTATGTTCATGTTGTTGCTTAATTAGGGAAACTAATTATTCCACGAGACTTTTAACTTGCATACCCAAAAATTATATGAGAGAATTCAATGTCGTTAAAATTATTTTTTTACATTGATTATGAGAGTTTTTAATAAAAGTTAAAAATTTTGTAAGAAAAATGATCTAAAAAGACACGTTCTCAACGCGTGTTTTACTTTTTGTAGTAGCACGGATATTATTTAGAACTACATTAAGACATATACTTTTGTAATTATGTAATATTTAGTGTGATTATTGCGGATGTGTTATTGTAGGTTTTTAACATGAAGGAAGAAAAAATTTTACGCGCCCATAAAAAAATAATAATTTAATAATAAATTTTTTTCTTCCTTCATGGTTTTTAACGTTGTAACGGAATATGAGAAACATCAACATGGTTTTGTAGCTATCATATAAACTACACTGAGACTTAAGAATACTATTAAAAAAATTCTTAAAAAAAAATGTCTAAAGTTTAGCTAGACCACGTAGACAGTCCTCTGATGAGCTAATATGTAAAGAAATGGTTTATGTACCTTCCGAAATACGAAATACTTACCTTTCTCATAGTTTGATGACCTAATAAAACTGGAAAGTCTCACAAATTATACTTTGTTCAATCAAACTCTATATTACACTGGCCGGCCATAGTTATCAGGATATTAAATTCCTTTCGCTTAAAGCTAAAGATTTAGACAAGCACGTCTATAGACTCAGTATTTTGGACAAATTCCTCGTTCTCAACTGCTGTAACCTTTGTACAGAACCTTCATCAGACTCCTTCCGCTGTTGATTATAACAAAATAAGGAGCCGGCGAGATCAAAGCGAGCGCGTTTGTTCCATCTAGCTCATTTCCTCGCGCCTTATCGGGGTCAAAAGAAACAACAAAAAAACAAAAGTGAGTGAGACGAATGGATAACATTCGAAATAGGAATAGGAATAATTTATTTAAAATTACCTACCTACGTTTTTAATTTGGATTTTTGTAGTTGCTACGACGCGCGACGGCTCTACGACTATACCGTAGACAAAGCCGTAGACCTTTGCTACGACGACGTACACATACATAAGCGCAAATCGAGTACTCGTATAGTAATAAAACTGTAGAGGTCAAAAATCTGTACATAGAAAACAAATCTAAATACCGATTCAGTCAGGGGGATGTAAGAAGTGATATAGAACATAACCAGTTTTTTTTTTTGTTAATATCTTTGCCTGTTTGTACGGACACTGTTGGGCCGATTTGAATAAATTTTGCATGGTGGTACCTTATATCCCCGGTCAATATCTTAGATAGTTTTTACCGAGCGAGGGAAAATATCTCATTCCTACGGGAAACTGTACGGAAAAGTCAAAATACAATGCGGGCGTAGCCGCGGGCGGACAGCTAATCTATATCTTATAATAAAAATGGATTGCTGTTCGTTAGTCTCGCTAAAACTCGAGAACGGCTGAACCGATTTGGCTAATTTTGGTCTAGAAATATTCGTGGAAGTCCAGGGAAGGTTTAAAAGGTAAAAAAAAAACGAAAAAAAAAAAAAACGCGGGCGTACAGCCGCGGGCGGACAGCTAGTTATATATAAAAATGAAACCCGTTTTCCGTTGTCACGACATAACATGAAAACGGCTTGACCGATTTGGCTGATTTTTTTTTTAATGTTCGTTGAAGTCCAAGGATGGTTTTTACGGAGAGAAATTAAAAAAAAAAACCTCATTCCCACGGGAAAAATGTTTAACGCGGGCGGAGCCGCGGGGCGGAAAGCTAGTATTATATAAAATTTAATATTTTAATTATGTGCCACAAAATTTGGGAATATATTTTTCTAAATATTCGTAGCATCTGCTACTTCCCATATTACTATAATTATTTCATTTTTCTTTGAGAATAATTTTTTTTTTTAACCGCACATAAATCCAACGAGTATGGACAATAGCTTTTATTATTCTTACCATAATACCCACTACAAAACTTAAGAGAAACGCTCGCTCTACTCGGTAAAATAAAACCGAGACCATTACCGATGCGGGTAGCGGGAGAATTTCATGAGAATTTTTTATACAAAGCAAATAGACCGGGAAGCAGTCGTGCATGACAACCGAACGTGAAACAATAGCAAAAAGAACGCGGGGACCCCGTGACGTCATGCCTACGAATTAAATTCTACGCAGGGCTGCCAGTTACATTTTAGAAAGAGCTACAACTCTACGTACCTTTTTGTATGACGGCAAACATTATACACGAATTATAGCGCAAAGCCCCATTTAATTTTATAACACTACGTAAGAAGCAACAGGCTTATGAAGCTGTCAAACGCGACATATTGACAGAACTATCACGGCTCTCTACGGCTCTAATGTCTCTATGTCGCGTTTGACAACTTCTCGAGCTTGTCGCTTCTTACGTAGTAAGCTTACAGATGTGAAGACTTGTGTTACAGAATATCTGACACATTATTTTTCTACCGACTTGAAAAATCTGGAAAATGGATTTTGTCCTAAACAGCCGAATGTAAGCACTAGAAAGAAAGAAAGAATGAAACGTCATTTCATCAACAGGAATTCAAATTATATCATCGTCTTTATAAAACATACTAACCCTGTTGTCTAATTGTAGATAAAAAACGAAAATTTTCTTTAAAAAAGATTTCGCATACAGCTCAACAACATTAACCTAATAAGTTTCAATTATGATAACATCGTAAAAACTCCTACTTCATAACACTGCAACTTCACCCAACTAAACAACCCCCGTAATGTATTATATTATCTAAGAAAATAGGGGACCACCAGATTTCTATGAGAAAAACCTTCATAATAGCTTAGCTAGCACCCCTATTACGGCGTCTCTCTCTAAACCTCTGATCTCTCGCTCCCTCAGGGCAATTGACCTATTTTCGGGACCTGCAATAATTCCACGAAGGACGCTACCTAACGTTAGATATAACGCCAACTTGCACATTCTTGCCCTCCATAGGCCATTATATTTTGCTGCCAATTTCTTCGATCAGGTGCCGGCGGCGGCGCCTGCCGTAAGCAATATCGTTAGGTCATTAGAAACTGTTTCATAGCCGTGGCTTTTGTATTAATAGATTTTTCCACAGAATGGTTTCTTCTGATTAAAAAGTGACAGGCTGTTGTCTTCCACTTGGGAAGTGCCAATGTGATTTCGTTTTTCGAATACATATTTATGCACTTTTATTCGAAGCTAACACGGTGATGGAAAATATCATGAGGAAACCTGCACATACCTGCCAATAAATTCAAAGGTTGTATTTGAAGTCGGCTAAGGTCTTATGACTCTTATTGGAGTTACGTTACAGGTTGGACACTCCATACAGGAAACGTCTTTAGACAACCTAGCGGGGCAAGGGGGGCTCGGGCGGGCGGGTAACTCACTTTAGGGGGGGTGAATGCCCTTTCTGTACGGGTTAGTACTACGAGTATTATTTTCTTCTGTGGTTACGTTTGAGCCCCTCCGTGGGGTCATTATATGGGCTGTTAACGAAGTATTTTTTAACTATTTACCCTGATGCAGGGTAGGCTTGAGCCCCTAGGCACAGAAGAAAATAATAGTACTAACCCGTACCCTCGGCGAGGACATTATATAGGCAGTGCAGACGTGGCCTAAATTGTCACTGGATAAAAACAAATTACAATTACCTAATCTGAATAATGGCTTCACGACAATTTTGTATTTTTATTAATTTTATTTTTGGTCCAATCCCATGTTATACATAATGATGTGTGATTGTAACTAAAGAATAATATTTCTGTATTTTATTTCGTGTAAGTCGCACGAGCAGAAATAATATTGTTTTACTCGTATTGAAATACGACTGGGTTCGACTTCATTTTGCTCATCATTAAATCGATGATATGCTTATTTAGAACCCAGCCTTAACAGGAAGTCAGTCAAGACCAAAACAGTGATTTAGACAAAACCCAAAGGTTACAAAATCGATTAGTAAAAGTGTTCAAGCGTGATTTTCTGAATACGTCTCTGGATAGATCCGCCACATTATATCGTGTAGTAATCACTGTTGTTTGTCTAATCTCAAATTAGTTGCTGCTTATATTTGGAAACGAGAAAACTTGGCTCGTACAGTATCGAAACAATAGACTGAATATACTAATGCAAATACTATAGTTTTATAGGTAAAAATAATACGCTTTTTAGGTAAACGAGGAGCAGGGGAGGAATATATAAAAAAAACCGAATTTAAAGTACGTACCGCGCTTTTTACTACTCGAAGTAAATTTAGTTAGAAAACGCAATAAACAATAAAGATTTCAATTATAAGTATGCTTTTATGACCTACTACAGTTTCAGAAACAAAACTTCAGATAGGGTAGTTTTGCCAAACTATAAGTTTCTGAGCTTTCTATAATAAGGCCTGAAATTTATTATACTTAAGTCATTATCAATTTGTTATTAAATTCAACCACAAGTTCTGCGTCAATCGAAGTATTTAAGCTATGCAAAAGCCAAAGAAATATTACTTTTTAAAATTTTCAGTCTGCGAGCGTCGCCTACATTTTCGCAAACTTGGTTTACGTATCCACCAAAAGAATTTCGTACCATCTATTTCAACAGCCAAATGATCCGCGTCTAAGAGGCAAACATCTCGATATTTCTCCGCGGAAATATGTCGTTTAACAGAAAACGTAGTTTATGGCAGCCATTTTGGAATTCTTCGGTCGATCTAGAATCTAGATCGTGGAGATTGTGTAGCTTTGAAGTTGTTCGTGTACTTTACATTTCAATGTTTTCGACAGAAGTTATTTTTCACTAAAAACATAATAAACTTTATTGCATACCAGAAGTAAATAGAAATATAAAATAAGAAAAAAAAGTAAAAGTGAACGAATACGTGGCCTTATTTATTGCTAAGGTAGCAATTTCTACTAGGCAACTTTGTTTCGTCTCCCCTCATCTGCCTTCTGTAATATTGAGATTGTTTTATATAAACAAAGACGACTTACTGTTTAGTGACTGTTTAATAATGCTTTTAAAGCCTTAGGGATTTAAATCGATCTTAGTTTCGGAGATTAGGCCGTACAAACAGATATACAGAGAAACAAAAAAATTGAAAAAATCTGGATATTTTCTATATCACTTCTTACATCCCCCTGGCTCGGTTTTTAGTTTTTTTTTCTATGTACAGCTTTTTCGACCTTCACAGTTTTATTATACATATAGATGTGAGCTTGGCTCGGTAAAGCATATCACTAGCAATCAGCTGAATCCTTGGAATAGTTAGGGTTCGTGATGAGGGTTCTGCCGCCTGCAAGATTTAGTGACGGGCTCAGCCGCCCGACCAGCCTGCATATATTTATCGCCCCTAAACTGTCTTTCCAATACCTATCCGTTATTTGGAGCCGAAAATAAATTGATTGATGTATTCTTTATGCGAAGATACAAATGTATCTGTAATGTAACGGGATGATGGAGGTTGCTATGGTTTGTTTCATATTAATCCGGACAAAAGCTCATTGACACCTGCATACAATGCGCATATTTTTTACAAATGATACGATGAAACTATAAGAAATTATCGCAAAATACGTAATTTGGCAGACCGTAGTAGGAGGCGGGGTGAGCGTGTGACCTTGCCAGACATCTTGGCGTTGCATTATTTTTAATTACTTTAAAGAAAAGAAAGAGATCAAAGAAGTTTTGTCCGGAATTATATGAAACAGTCCATACCTACCTATGAAGCTCCGTTTGTTATAAACAATATTAATTTCCTTTTTTCACGGTTTCTGCCTGCTGTAATAATAGCCTATTGTTTAATGTAGTACTTGATTAAATATAAGAATCTATTATTTAATCTCGAATCATACTCAAGCAGTCAAAATTACATATTAATTATTTATATTCACAATTCCAGTAAGATAATATGCGTACCATTTCTGTACTTCAAATGTAAAAAATAAAATTTATCTTTATAATTGCATCATAATATAACAAAAAATACGTTTTTCAAAACAAATCTGTTAGCTTTATTTGATTAACCTGAAAGCTCACTTCTCGTTGTTGTAAACGCCTCGGGAAGATTGACGGCTAGGCGTCCACGTGCGCTGTTTTCTAATTTCCAACTGTCAAGAAATATTAGCATTTAATCGTAACACTTTGTTGTTTTTATTAATTCGTGTTTCGGCTTTAGCATCTCGCGCTTTCGCTTCAGATGACGAACTTTACCCATCGTTTTGACCACACTTTGCTCTCCGTTGCCGGTTTCGTTCTAGACATCGAAAGATCAGCAGCATTTAATTGTAACACTTTGTTGTTTTTATTAACTCGTGTTACGGCTTTAGCATCTCGCGCTTTGGCTTCAGATGTTGAACTTTTCCCATCGTTTTGACCACACTTTGCTCTCCGTTGCCGGTTTAATTCTTAGACATCGTTTCATTATTAACAAAGTTAGTACGTGGTTGATGCATATTATACAAGGCATAAGTGGCGGTTTAGAAAATACCTATTAAGAGAACAGTCATGTTAATGGTTTTCAGTAACTTATCCAAATAAACTTTTCTCGGAAATAAAAAATAAATAACTTCCCATTAACACTGTCTAATTCAAATTACAATTTTGTATGGAGGCACGGATTTAATTTAATTAGAAAAAAAAATTAAATCAGTTTATTGCTTTTTCAACAGATGTCGTCTGTTAGCGTATATATACGCGCGTTAGGAGGTGCGAGTTTAAGGTGGTTTAAGTCCCTGCCCAAGCTCAATGAATTTCATTTTTCGCTTCGATTAAAAATATAAAGTTAAATTATTAAATGCTGAATACTTTCATTTTCAAATATTTCAATAATTCTTTTGACTCCTATAAGTGCCTATATTTTAAAATTCTCCTAATTCTTCTATTCACACATTCAAATACTCATATCAACCAAAGTTACGAAATTGTCGCTCATGTCTCTATGTAGTATATTTAACAGCAAGGGACTTTTAAGTCGTCTGTCACGGTCGTTTCAGTTTGAAAAGGTCCGATGAATCACAAGGGGGAGCTAGGGGAGAGAGGAATACTAATGATTTATGTTGTTTCTCAGAGCGACGCTCGTTTCATCCGCGGCATGATAAATGTTCGTTACGCAACCCCGGTCTACTCCGCACGGTGCCCGACAGATTATTTAGATTCTAATGCAGTGGGTATTCGGTCTAAATAAATGAAATTGAAATGTTTCACTGAGATGTGTAAATAAACCGGTTTTGATCGAATTTATTGTGTAAATCTGGTCGTCTTTTGTACATTAGTGACTTTTACCTAAGACTTTATGTTTATCTGACAAAAAGTGTTTGTTATTTTAAACCTGTCTGTTGCCCATTTATCTGCTACAAAACGCGAGTAAAATTTATGTTCATGCAGAGCAGAAATAACTTTGAAAGTTGTAATTCTATGACTGACCTGTAAATTATATAGATCTTAACATAAGGAATAAAATAAAACTTATAAATAAATCACATTCCGCAATATTAACTGCTACTATTTTATTATTTTTTTAAATATCGTCCAAAACAATATTTATATTTTTTGAACAAAATATAAATATTGTTTTGGGCGTTTTTTTACATGCAATTAATTTTTTACCTGCGAAAAAAAATTACGAAACCGTAAAACGAAAAAATACGAGTTACTACTCCGCCATTAAACATACGATTGGCGCGTTGGGTTGCGCATTCTGCTATAAAGGTAAAACCGTAAAACTGGGTGAATCGGTAATTCGGTTAAATTGGCGCCCCGGCGGCGGAGTTAGTAGGCTTTCAGCCCGGCATCGACAAGCATGATTTACAGGCGCGGATAATACGTGCATTAGCCTACCCGCAACATGTTCACACTGTGGACTCGATATAGCGGTCGGCCATTATTTCACGAGATTTATAAGTGACTAGCTGTCCGCCGCAGTTCCTACCGCGTTAACGTTCTTCCCGTAGGAATAAGGAATTTACCAACTCTAAAAGGTACCCTATTTTCTTTCCCAGGGTCTATTCTATCTTTGTACTAAGTTTCATCAAAATCGGGTTGGTAGTTTTGGAGACTATTCAATTATTAGGAATATCTAAGGTATTTTTTTCTTTACACCTTGGGTTTCATTACTAAAAATTTAGTAGGATCCCTAATTTTTAAAATTTTTCTTCTCTATATTATTAGTATTGTTGTAAAAAACTAAGATACTTTTTATGAACAAATGTAAACATTTTTAAATATTAAATATTCTATTATTACTATCTCTATCATGTAATAATGCTCTTTCATAAACTGAACATCTAATTTTAAACATTCAAGGATCTTAACATTGTTACACTTTACAATATAACATAAGTGACAGACGTTATGACATGTTTGTTGACATGCCAAAACATAATCGCATAATTTTGCAACATATTCTCACGTAAACCACTTTGCGCTAGCTATATTTTTGAGCTTACTCTAGCTAGCATATCGATGGTGGAAATGTCAAAGGGCTTATAGGACATTTTGACGAAAATCACTTTTTGATGCAGTTCTATTCGTCTCGTCAAGCTCTTTCGATCTGTATATTTGATATTTTTTTATGTCAAATAATGGAGCTAGGAGAGAATTTTTAAAAATGCACTTTTTTCGATTTTTGGTATTATAGGTCAGTTTCATATAATTCTTTATGCTTAAAGGACATTAAGAAATTAAACTTAGTAATTTATGGATATTTACGACCCAAACTCACATATCTTGTATTCACACGTATGGGCTTAAAGGACACGTAGCATAGGAAGTTAATGACATGTGACTTATAATTATAGTGTCTAGACCAGAAAGTCCAACCCTTAATTGAGCTTTTCCCTGCTTTTTGTGCAGGAGGCGTGATATGTGACGTACAGAACTATCCCATTTTACACTTGAGACTGGATTATTTCGTTAAAATTCGACTTTACAAAAGAAAGTTAAGACAGGATAGAATGGCGTACCTGTATTTAATCATTTTTTGTAACTATAAATCACAAACATTTTCGAGATATTTATTCCCTAACAATATATGGTTTCAAACAAACAATCGTAATAATATAATGGTTTCAGGTCATAAAACCAAAAGAATACGATAATATCAGCGTTTTTAAATAAATTAATTTCAATTCCTTGCTTATCTAAAAAAAAATACTACAAAAAATACATGAAATAAAAACTAACAAAAAATAAATAAAAGATATTATGTTTTAATGACAGTCAACTGTGGTCAACTAAATTAGGACAAAAGAACCAATCATCTCTTAAAATGTGCTGAAATTTCAGATAAAAGCACTTGAATGGTAAAAAAAGTACCCCATTCTAACATTATCACTTCGTGGAATAGCATTAGCTGTACTAAATTGTCACGAAATCAGTACGTTTGCTAACGTTAAGATCTATGGGAAGAAATGTTGACTGGTGTTGAATACCGAAACTTGATTAACTGACCAACAAAAGACCAACGACATGTGGTGCCGTAATCAATGCTTGCTTTCCATTTATTTTATAAAGACGGCAACACGAAAAGGGCTCTCAGGTTAAATTATAGTGGCTCAAATATGTAGCTACGTACATACGGACAATCCAAGAGATAAAGCAGAAAACTGCATTATGAAAGATCTGTTCTTAATAATAGTCAAATCACGAATCAGGAAGAATGTGACATAGAAATAATTGTTGTAAACAATTCGCTAAAAAAAGATTCTGTTCTAAAAGGTTCGGTTTTCATAGAACTGGAAACAACGAAGAGGTCAATAAGCATGCAGGTGGCGAGTCAAAACATTCTGCTTATACAGTGTAAAGGACAGATTTTTTGTATGGTTAGACCTCAATTGTCCTTTAAGACCTTTTAATATGTTAAGTGCAGTCCTTTAAGTCCAAAGCACTTCTTAATTTCTTAGTCTGTTTTGGCTTTAAAGGACAAGATCATAAAAGAACGAAACTTAAAGGACATCTATCTTTTAAACTAAGCTAGTTGGGTTAAATTAAAAGCGTGGATACAGTTCAGCTCAAAAAAATATAAAATTTGGTCTTTAAACCAAATTGATCGCTTTAAAAACAAAAAAGTTATGCACTTTTTTCTATAAAAATCGTTTTTCTGCTCTCCTGTAAAATGACGATTTGTCCTTTAAGCCCTTTGACATTTCCACCATCGATATTACTTGTAATAATAAACAAAATAAAAAAGTACTTCTTTTTAATTTGTAAGGGAGTGTTTTGACTCGCTGGTCAAAGGAGTATCTGATTATGAAATGTCAAACTTTCCTCTTTGTTAAAGTAAAAAATTATTTTAGATTTTCGTTTTATTTTTGGTTTCGGACCGTTCTTGGACTGTTATTATTTTCTTTCAATAAGGTAGGTAGGAAAGCCGCACTTCGCTTAGGTTTTATCAGGTCTGTAATTTTAGGTTTATTCCCTGTGTAGTAAAAACAATTCATTTTAAAAACAGTGAACATCTGAATTTGTCAACATGCAACGTGCGTGACGGACGTTCAAAAATGAATTTGAAAACTCGCGGCGTCGGCCATTTTTTGCGCGCTGTCAATACGGCAGCGGATGTGACCGCGGCGCCATTGCAGCCGATTTCACATCCGGTCATGTGTTAGTTGAGCTTGGGCCCAATGCGATGAAGTGGGAGGGAGGGTTCACAGGTGATTTTTCACTTTAGATTCGAGTTTCAATATCGGTCAATATTGGAAGTAATTTCGTTTTATATTTCCTTTTATTCTAAATAAAGGAAGCGTTGTCACCGAAAATTAATGAATTTTATTCGATATTTAATCTCTAACTAAGTTTAGTGTACTGAAATAAGATATATGGAAATTATTATAATTAATTATTTATTTGTTCCCTCTGTTGGGTACACCTTGCCAACCCAGATATTCGTGTAGGTATTGTAAATATACCTAAGCCATAGAATTTTGATTTTTTTACGTCAAAGAACGACTACTGTACTGGTCCGCGAGTCAGCGAGCTATCGAAAGGACTATGCTCGGAGTCTCTCTGATGGATAAAATCCGGAACGAAGAAATCCGTCGGAGAACCAATGTAACCGACATAGCCACTCGAATAATCAAGCTGAAGTGGTAGAGGGCTCGTCACATTTGTCGCAGAACCGATAATCGCTGGAGTAAGCGGGTTCTGCAATGGAGACCACGTCTAGGTAAACAAAGTGTAGGACGCCCACCGGCTAGTTGGAGTGATGATCTGCGAAAAGTGGACCGAAGTGCGTGCGGCCGAAGATCAGGTCAAATGAAATGGCCGCCTTGGGAGAAGCCTATGATCAGTAGTGGGCTGCCGCTTATGATGATGATGGTTATGACGTCAAATTACGTTTTAGGTATAGGAATTATAGGAAGAGAGCGACAATAAAATGTGGCGCTCAAATTGGAGCGGAAGGAAGCGAAACAAGAAACAAATCTCGGACGCCTTTTGATTCAACAACGACCCAATAAAACAAAGGTCCTTTCAAATGAACCTTCTTTGTTTTATTATTCTTTACTTTGCTTATTACGACATTCTAACTAAGTTTGAGTCATAGGTTACTATTTTAATAATAGGTAGTCATCAAAAGCAGTAATTCTGAAGAAAAAAAACCTATATTTTGGTTTTCATATCAGATAATAGAAGAAAGTTTTATATTTTGTAACAAAAAATAATGTTAGTCACTTAGCCTCTCCAATATTTGAACAATTTTTGGATTTCTATATTCTGTAGGTTTGAGATGTTTAGGTACTTATGAACAAGAGATCTATAAAAGACCGAACTGTTACAAAATAAATGTAATCAGATACTGGCTTCAAATAAGACCCAACAGACTTTAAATGACTCACCTAATACTTTAGTAACCTTTAGTTGTTGTTCTAAGGTACACGTAGTCAAGACTTACACAACTCTAAATAATTTTACTTCACAAACTTATTTAATAACCTTGTACTTACTCCCTTGATTGAAGCCATCAAGTTCATCGTAAGCAAACGAAGCAATCAAATTTCAGACATCTTGCTTAATATAAAGTTTTGGATCAAATATTTGAAATGCTTTATTGGATCGTTCCGACTAAGGAACTCAGTTTGTTTTGTATGCTTAGCCAATATTTTCAAATGACGAACGATATTGATAGAACAAGTATTAAATAAGCAAAGATTGCATATTGTTAAAACTTGAACGTTGTTAGATGTAAAATTGATACTATAAATCAGTTTATTTACATCAAAGAAACACACACACGTACGTAAGAAAGAAAAACATAGAAGCATAATAAACTTGATGGAACAAATCTTTTTAACAATCATACTAAAAACACACACACTCACACAGACACACACACTAATACTAATCGTAAAAATATCTGTCAGTGGATAATCAATCGTACAAAATAACGTAATCAATGTGCATGTGTTGTTGTTGATTTCATGTTAAACAACAACAACATTATGAGTTTTGCTTTTTGTTACTGCAATAATGACTGGATGTAATGGGGCATGTAGATTATTGTAGATGGTCTGGATTGAATTTAAAACATAGAATAATTTTGGTTCTGGAAAAATATGGTGACCAAATAGAATGAATACGCATGCGTGGATGAAGATGAGAAAGCAATAGATTAATTGTCAGTTTGCAATTAAATGTACTTAATAAAAAAAAAAACATACGCGTCGAATTGAGAACCTCCTCCTTTTTTGAAGTCGGTTAAAAAACATATAAATACACTTACTTTCTTTTTTCTCAAAGTTTCTAAAGATACTACTTAAACTATTAAAAACTTGTTGATGAACTTTACAACTCAACTAATTATAATATTATTTTTAACACAAAAGTAAAGTTATTACCTATCAGAAAGTCAAATCCGAACAAAGAGAAAATCGTGAGCCAAAATCTGAATATAATTAAGCCACTGTATGGAATTATAACAGATATCAGCAGTTACTTGAAGCAAGTATAACTGCTTGCTTGGTCCATATTTGCCGGAGATTATTACGACTCAACAAAATACGTCATACGGTCAAGAGCAGGCAAAACTACATGCGCCTCGGGAATATGTCCCTTACTCAACTGATATTAGAACGGTGCTAATATCAAAGTATTCAGCCACATCTGCTCTTGACTGTACCAGTTAGCTCCTTGTCTAAAACTATGTTGCCCACAGGTAATAAGCACTCTCGGTTTTGCAGTTTACTTTGGAGCAAAAGCTAACATTGTCTATGGTAATTTCGTGGAGAAAACCCGTGCAAATGTGTCTTAGTTCAATTTAGTACAAGTCTCGCCCCTATATTTAGCAAATGTAAATAATAAAACATGCACTATTAATACAGTTGCAGGGTTATGCTTTTTATTCATCTTAATTCATCTGGCATCTGCCAAATAAAACGCCTGTGGAGTTTCTTCCGACGAGTTCTTATCTACAGACGACAGCCGAATCTTGAACTCACCACAAAAGATTATGTCATTGACGTAAGTGGTGAATGTTCTAAAGTTAAATAAATACTTTGAACTTGAACTTTGAAAAACTACAATACTTTGTTACTTACTTATCATAAGAATCAAAATAAGCAAACCTTAGTCAATAACAAAAGCGTTATGTGGGATTTGCGACTTCACACTCAGCCTTTGAATTTGTATGCAGGTTTGTGTAGATGTTGTTTGATCGAATTAATGTAAGTACATACATAGAAATTGTAAAGTAAAAAGGTTGATATATAGAATAATGTCTATAGGGAGTGTATCGGCTAACTCCGAATGAGAAAAGATGTCCCTAGCCATTACGCCGCCGCCGACTCCCTTAAATATTATACTAGCTTCCTGCTCCGCGACTTTGCCCACACTAACAGTTTTTCTCGTGGGAATGAGGTCTATTCTATCACTGTACCTACCAAGTTTCATCAAAATTGGTTCAATGGTTTGTCGTGAAAGCGTAACAAACGGACAGATATAATTGCTTTTCGCAATTATAATTAGTACGGATGTATGATATTTGTTTTTCATACCTGATGAAATATAACAACAGTATCGTTATCACAGCTATAAAGGTAAGCAGTTGCGCCAACTCATAGCTATTACACTCTTCAGTCTAACACTTTACCGCTTAATTTTACCATGGAAAGCTCTGCGTTTCAAAACTTAAGCAGGATTCACCGTTTATATTCCAACCAGTACTACAACTTCGGTATTTATAGTTCATTTCTGCTATTTGTTTTCAGAGTCCCGTTAAACTTACTGTTATGTTATAAAAACACGCGATCATATACCCATACCTCATATGAACGCAGTTTTTGCAACATAATTTTCATTAGTTGTGAAATAGATAAAAGTTGTGTTGTATGCAAACAAAATTATACGGTTCCCTTCTCTGTAAAAATGTACTAAAAAAATATCGACGTTTAGAAAATTACTGTTAGTTGTTTTTCTGCCGTCTACATTATTTACAAGGTAAGTATATTAGATAAAGTGTATGAAATCTGCACTCTTGCAAAACTGAACAAAAAAATATAAATAAACAAATCATAAAGTATCCTTACTGCCACAAAATTAATGGGTGTGTTTCTCGACTGGAGCGCTCGCGAGGCGTTCGTAAGGAACAAGTGCTTGCTCATTTTAATATTCTAACTTCGGGCAGCGTCATTAAGGGAAAGAATACGGAACTGGGCCACCCCTTCAGCTGTCGCGCCATTGTTCGTTTCCCACCTTTTCAAGTCGCTGTCGCGGGATTTTTGTCGCATTACGTTTTTGTTATGTCTGAAAAGTCTGGCCGAAAATAGTAATTGGATTTTTATGTCAATACAGAAATATCGACGTTACAAATTTAAAAATATTTGGAGTTCTCCAAAATTGTTTAATTCGATGTGGAAGACTTGAACTAGCACCTTCAGAATGGGAAGCAACAGCGCTATTAGCCACGAAGCTAACTAATTAATTACTAATGTGCAAGTGTTTTAGATATAACCCAACCTGACTTCATCTAATTTGTAATAACGTGAATTTCTTTTCAAATAGCTCGTAATAATGTATATCTGTAAACCGCGTCGGAACCCACACGACACTCTGCTTGGAGTGGCTCGTTATGGCGACAGTCGTCGTGGAGAGACTCGTAATCCACGCTATCAACGTACTTAAAATCCAAAATACATTAATATTTTACGCTTAATCGTGAGAAAACCGAAAGACTACATAGAACTAAAACTAGCTTTAAAAGCTTTGAACTTTACCAACTTGTACTGTACCTGTGTGGTCGACTAAAGGAGAGCTTTTCCCTAATTCCGGGTAAACTCGAGCACCTCGGTCAGTAGAAGCATATTAAGTAAGAGAATCGCATTTCATCTGTAGACTTACTACGTACACGTACCTATGAAGCGACAAGCTCAAGAAGCTGTCAAACGCGACACAGTGACACTAGAGCCATAGTAGTTCTGTCAATATGTCGCGTCTGACAGCTTCTCGAGCCTGAATGAACTACAAATAAAACGACACACGACCAATAGGAGCTCTTCGTAAAACAACTTTATGTCTTTATTTTAACTTGCAAATCTGAAATATCATGCCACATTGTTTCAAAACATAAAATGGGGAAAATATCTGTATTCTCTAGAATTCTGTAAAAGCGGAAGCTTTTTAAAAGAGTCACATATTCTTTTACTTTATGTGTTTACTCCCTCAAACAACGCAAATCAAAAATGTTTATAAACATTTTGCATTATGTGCGTCGGATGGACTGAAAACAGATTATTTCTGTACCATTTGCGCTAAACTTGAACTTTAGAATACGGTTTTATGGATCACCGTGTCAGACCTACAGGGTGTAGCAGCGATCCAGCTTCAGAATAATGCGCGAGCTTAACTGAAGCCAGCAGCTGGCTTGGACCCAGCGCGCGCTGTATAAATCATGGCGTCGTCGAACGTTGTATCGAGCCTGACAGCTAAATCGCCGGGGACATTACTCATTGGGACATCCTGTATAGCCCGCTTTCTTTCGCCCGATATCCTTTGCCATCGATTTTTTTCACGGATATGCTGATTTTAGTTTTTTCGCAAAAACAAAAGCTTTTTTCTCTCGATTTATGAGAAAAAGATATCAAATCAGTTTTCCGACGCTACAAAGTTTATGTTATAGCTACTTATTATTATACTTATATACATTTGAAGCACTAACATAATAACAATAATAATATTCCTTTTTTTTTCTACTTAAAATGATACTTACACATATTGTTTTTAAAAGCATCTAGCGTAACTACATTGAATAAAAAATAATTAGTTGCTGTGTTTTCCTAATTGACCTTTAAATAAAAAATTGACTATTTTACATAACACATAAATCTCTGAACAATTTATTAAAGTTAGTTTAGTCCGTAAATCGTTCACAATGCGCGACCAACTAAATATAAACTGCTGCGATATAGATAATTTATTTACATGGACTGAACACGACATTTTATCTTCAGGCTAGACTATATCTAATATGAAAATTTTCAGCAACCTCAGGCTGGTAATGTGACCTGTTACCAGCCTGAGAGGGAGGGTTACTGTTTACAAAATTAACTCAATATTAGATACTAGCTGTCGGCCCGCGGCTACGCCCATGTTGTTTTTTTACTTTTCCGTGCAGTTTCCCGTATTAATGAGATATTATTTTCCCGTGGTACCACCATACAAAATTTTATTTAAATCGGTCCAGTAGTTTCGGAGTTTAGCCCGTAAAAACAGACAAACATTTTTTTAATATATGATCTAGGTATACATATAAAGGAAACCTGCACACACCTGCGAAATATTTCAATGGTTGTGTGTGAAGTTGACCAACCCGCACTATTAACGACGACTTATAAAAATCAACTATTTATTTATGCTGCTAAGTATGTCCAAGGATTTTTCAACAACGACCGAATGTGCAATCAAATCAACAAATCTCATTTGATTAGGTACGACTTTGCCAGTGCAATATAAATAAATAAATAAAAATATGTGGGGACATCTCACACATGGTCCTCTGACCCCAAACGCAGAGCCTGTACTATGGGTGTCATACAGCTGATGTACATACATATATAAATATACAACAACCAAACACAAGGCAAACACAAGCGCTCATCACACGAATGTTTGCCCTGGGCGATATTCAAAACTGCGACTCTGCGCTTCGAAGGCAGGTGTACTACCAACTAGGCTTCGGGGCCGTCAAAAATATCAATGCTTTGCATATTTTTGTGTTTTTGAATGATTTGGGAGTTATTTTTGGAAAAACAATAAATGTTGGTGTCGCCTCGCAAGCTGCAGTGAGACATCACGACAAATGCCGCTGGACGATTTTATTTTTACTTTCGCCCACGAAAAGTGACAATGAGACGTTTTAAAAGACAATGTTTTCTGGAGAGTCCAAAATATCCCACATCTGCTTGACATTGGAGTTGATTGAGTACGTTAATCATACAATGCTATTTTTATGTTTGTTAAAAGTCTAGAAGATTCTGCATTTTTAGCACGCACCTTTGTCGTATTTAGCCAGAAGCAGACTATCTTCTTTGGCCTAGCGTTTTCCCAGCTTAGTGCCACGGGTCGCTTTCTTACTCATACTTTGCCTGGTCTTCGGCATCCTAAGGTATGAGGTTGTTCTCTTTCATATCCGATTTTACGACATCCAGCCAGCGTTTTATAAACCTGCCGCGTGCTTTAGTGGCTTGTACAGTTAGGTCGAAGAACAGCAGACATCAATTTGTCCATTACTGTAGAAGAAGAGCCCCTTGGTTGGATAAATATTCCTTATTCCCCACACGAAGCAGTAAGGGTGGGGATCACCCAATAGGTCTCATACAAGGCATCTAAAGTTTATGTAACTACGTTTATGTAGCTACAGAAAGAGTTAGATTATGGGCTAATTCGAAGCCAAGAAACACACATCTTTGAATACAATTCTATTTATATAAGTCCTGCCTTATATTTTCTTTTACACGGTAATTTTAAAAGCCTATAGCTTACGATACAGTAGAATTGACATACAAATAACTAATAGCATATGGTAGGTTAGGTCTTTATTTCCTTCTGTAATCGCTTCATTTGTCTGTACAAAAAACACTGTGCCAAATCTACAGTAAACATTTTCGGAAAACAAAAAGGGATATTGTCAATTTTTAGTAACAACGCCATTAAGGATAGGTACCTAATATTTAAAAATATTTTTGAATGTCGTCCAAAATTCTTCATTAATGTATTTTTTACAAAACTCATTAGCGAGTCTCAAGATTTTGAAGATAAAAACCAAAATTAAAACTGTTTGCATTTTAATTAAACGCATTTATTTCTGGCAGCAGAGCCGACGAAAAAACTAAATGGAGAGGGGATTAATCTTAGAGGGCTTAACATCATCCTTATCAACTTCTTGTAATTGAAACATATTAATCGTAGATTTGATCACATTCATATGGTGTCAGTGTGTCTATTACGTTGTGAAGAGGAGAATGCAATTTTAGATCTTTTGTAATATATTATTTTTGGTTATGACGAAGCGTTATTCTGTGGATAAGTCTAAGATTGTTTTGTAGATGACGCGTCCTTTTATGGACAAGACCGACCTACTGAGTTTGGTTAGGAATTGACAGTTTTTTAATATATAACAGTTATGTAACTCCACGTAGGTGTCGCTTACGTGCGCTTTTGTACGGTGATTTTCAGGGATAATCTACCCCCTTTACTTAATTGCTGCTACTAAGAGGGGGTCGGCTTGAGGTCGGTTGTCTAATGTCTATGTACCAGACTTCTTATAATGATTAATAGACGATTTATGGTACACTCATGTAAGCGACAAAAGTTGATTTTTCCATGGAATGCCCCGCAGCTATTTATAAGACACGCGAGGTAGAACTATAATGCGAATTCATACAGCTTGCAGCTGATACTTAGAGGATTATTATACCACAACGGTGACGATGACTGCCGTATCTATTTCTGAACGAACGCGCATCCCTCATTGCTTCACCTTGGATTGCGAGCATTGTGCGTTTTGTTGCAATTTTATGAGTGTCAATGAAGAAATGTTTACTACCACTTTATATATAAAAGCAATAAAATGTTCTAGTCTAGTGGGTGACCGACAGAGCTAGACCAATAGTAGTGATTTTAAAGGGACGCCTTTGTTTGACAGTGGAAGTCAGTCTGCTTCTACTTGTGTTGATTCGACAACTAGAGTTTGATCAGAATATATGTAGGTAGAGTACAAGGTGTCACGTGGCTCGAACCACATTTGGTGGGAAAGTATAAACTCTGTAAATATATAATTACTACAGAGAAGTATAAAGTGTGTATATGACGCATCGTTGGAACTTCTTTGTTTCTTTTTTTGTTAATTTATTTTTATTGTGCCTAATATTTGGTTGTTTTCTTTTTTTGTTGTTGTGGCGTCGTATATAATACGTGTTTTTTTTTCTTTCTTGTATATACATAGTGTGTGTGTGTAGATTATGTAGTAATAGAAAGTGGTGTATAATACGTAAAACAATAATATTAACATTGCGGTTGTAAGTCGGCCATTTTATGACGCTACCCGAACGAGACGGAACGAAGAGCAATAACTCTTAAAACTCATTTGTTTTGCAACATTACTTCACAATGGAGGTATTAAAGTCAAGAGAAAATATTAAAAAGGGATTAAAAAAACATTAATTATATCCTTAATTACTTCCTTGTAAGATAAAAGTTTGCTTCGGCGGCACCACGGGGCTTTCACTTCGACCTTTTTTTATAAATAAAAGCCCTAGGGAAGCTTACGCAACCTGCCGAAATTGAGAGAAAAAAGAAGAACATCTGAATTCTGCTCAGAACATACAAAAATACTTATTGAATTGATATCAATGAAATATTATGAAAATAGTACTATTACTATTTTCATTTTTAAATAAGGAGTGTTCAGACAGCAGAAATCAAATCTAAGCAATTCGGAATTAAAAATTACTAATACTGACGGCTCCGTAGCCTGGTTGGTGGAATGCCTACTACAAAGCACAGGATCGCAGGTTCGAATCCCGCCCGGGGCAAACATTCGTGTTATTTATTTGTTGTGTTATTGTTTCTAGTTTGGGGTCAGATGGCCTTGTGTGAAGGTGTCCCCACTTTACTATATTAGGTACATATTATTATTCATAGTAAACGATTAATCCCGAAATTATGTTTACGCGCATCACTTCGATCGGACCGAGGAGGCTGCGCCAAATTGGATTCACTATTATTGTCAGCCTGGCAATGATTAGGGTCATCTTTTTGACACTTGTATTGTTATAAATACTTATAAATATACGTAGTGTTATATAGTTAGCATTTTCTTCTATTTTTTGTGTGCTTTACTTTTCGTGTGCTTTATTGATAGAAAATATAATTATATTCTAAAAAAAAAAATGCTGACAACTAGACTATATATGTGCGAAAATTATAAATTGCGAAAGTTAGTCTGTCTGTTTGTCTGTCTGTCTGTTTGTTACGCTTTTACGCTAAACCACAAAACCGATTTTGATGAAATTTGGTACATAGATAGAATATACCTTGTGGAAGGACTACCTTTTACCGCGAGAAAATACCTTATTCCTACTTGAAAAAACTGTTAACGCAGGTGTAGCTGCGGGGCGAAAATCTAAATCTTTCTAAAAGGCCTTCTTTATTTAACTGTACGAAAACCAGGCGGGTCCAAAATAGAATAAAATATTTGTGTTATAAATGTAATTAAATTAATATGAATATTTATTCACCTCGTAAACCATAACGTCGTCGCTGTGTTGTAACACTTAGATATTTCAAACAGTTCCCTTGTGCTTTTGCCAAATAACCTAGGGAACTGTTGTTTACGTTCTAATTTACTATTACAGGTAAGTATCTGAATACACAATTAATTACTTTTATAGATAGTAAAACTATAGATGGATGACTTTTAATATGTACTTTAACTTGTTCGGGTAAAGATATTATTATATTAAAACTGTTAGTAAACTAATACAAAGAGCGTCGTTGGTCAAGTGGCTGGACCGTCGTTGACTTTCATTCGGAAGTTCGCAGATTGAATCTGCGAACTTAAGCCTCGGTAAGATATTTTATTTTATATGTACGTTTAATTAACGCTCTTACGGTGAAGGAAAGGAAAACATCGTGAGGAAACCAGCATACACCTGCGAATTAATTCAAAGGTTGTGTGTGAAGTTGACCAAACCGCACTTGGCCAGCGTGGTCGAATGAGGCCTATATTTACATGGTAATACGATCTTTTAACGAAGTAAACAAGGGAGATTTTAAATACTTCACACAGTTGTTAGTCTAAAGAGTAATTGAACTATTTTGAGAATATCAGATTGGTTGGGACAAATATTAGGGAAGATGGACTTCACATCACATGAACCTAATCTCGATAGCACTAAAAGGAACATGAATGTCCCGAAGAATGTCCCAGTCCCGAAACAATTGCAGACAATAGAAGGTCGCGGGTATCCACCTCTAGTGATACCACTCCGATAGAATTCGCCTTGGCAGTAGGTCGGACATTACTCGGCGAGATTTGGCTCTTCGACAACTGTTGGGCTGCGTGCACAAAGGTGAAAGGAAATACCCTCACGTACAAGAAAATATTTGCACAGAGGTGGCGTTCTTTTGTTGTTATGATTGTATCGCGGAGGCTTTGTCACTAGAGGTCAGATCAACGATTACTAATTGTATAGACCCTTACCTTACCGATTATTTTCTCATTTTGATTTGCGGTACACCTATACGTGTTCTATAAATTCAATATAGACTTCATTCATTCAAACATGAAGTAAACATATAAGCTAAACAGATAAGGTAGCCAACAAACATTCACATTCACATTTAAATTAAGTAAATTATGACTTTCGAATTAAGCAGTATAAATACTAAGCCCTAGTGATATTTAATTTGAAATGGAAATTATAATTATCATACCCTTGCAAGTAACCCTATATCATAAAGATGACACGTTGACACTAAGTACTATCTCGAAAGCTGCATTAACTATAGTTATAGTGATAAATAGCTATTTATCATTATAAGATTTCTAAATTTCCAAGTCAGTAGGTACCCTGGTTTAATAATTCTGACACCAAAGTAATTAAACACGCTAAATAGATGATCGCAAGATGAAATTTTGATCAATGTGTTTTCACCGCATAAACAATTTAATACCAGCGCGATGACAACACTTTTTGCCGTGGTTTAAAACCATTTCGTCGCATCTAACACAAAATTAAGTGTTGAATAGTCATTAGCGATTTGCCGAACTATTCTTGCTATTTCTTTTTTAACCAGTTCTATTTTGGTCGCCACGCTGTCCCGTACAAGACAGCTGCCTCCATGTTAAAATTATGATGTCTGTATCGAATTGTGTTAACTAAACTCTCTGCCTTAGGTTTTGTTGATGATCTTTAATTATATTAAAACGCTTCTCGATTTACTTTTCATTCTTTAGAATAGAATATAATAGAATATAATTTATTAAATACATGTCAAAAAGAATATAAATCATACTAGTACGGCTTGTTAACCTGAATTACGGTCCCATCTGGCAGAAAGCATGAAACTTAGCATACATGTAGCTTTTATATATGTGCTTCAATATCGATATGGAAACACGCTGAGAAATGATTACCCCCCCCTTTTTCCCTCATTTTACCTCCCTCATTTTGGTTTTTTTCATTTTCTACAAAAACGGTAGGACTGATGAGTTTACTTTTCAAGAACCAAATAGTTGTCGATAAATTACCTACAAAATGATACTACATTTTATAGTGCTAAGATTAATATATTTCTATATACAGCCATCAACGTATTATGAAATTTTAAAAACAGGCACACTTTTTTCTTCCTTACTTCATTTATAGGAAAACGACAAGAGTGGTGATAAAATGGACTAAAGAAGTCAACTACCTTATACATTAAGCTAAAAAAATGACATTTATTTCATAGTCGTAAAGGCATTACTTCTAGAGTTACAGCTCACCGCGTCTGACTCAAGTACTCTTTTTTTTACCTTTTTAGAATACATCTTTCTGTTAACTTTGTTTAGCGTAGATTAGATTCAGATTTTCCAATTAGAAATAAAACAGTCCATGTACTAATCCAGGCCACAGTCTATTTACATGTAAAACTAGCTGTCTGCCCGCGGCTACGCTTGCGTTGTGTCTCGACATTTCCGTATTAATTTTTAACTATCCCCCTTTTTTCGTGATTTTAAAGTATCCAACATGTTGACCGAGTATATAAGGTACCACCATGCAAAATTTAGTTTCAATCGGTCTAACAGTTTCGGAGATAAGCCCGTAGAATATACTGCGCCGTATGAGTTACTAAAGTTTTTTAACTATCCCACGGGAACATTTTAATTTTCTGGGATTAAATGTATCTAAGATGTTGACCGGGGATATAAGGTACCACTATACAAAATTTCATTCAAATCGGTCGAATAGTTTCGGAGATTAGCCCGTGCAAAGAAAAACAAAAAAAAATCTATAAAATCTGTACATAGAAAAAAAATGCTATAAACCTATTTAAGGGGATGTAAGAAGCGATATAGTACATACCCAGATTTTTTTTAAATATTTTTGTTTCTCTGTTTGTCTGTTTGTACGGGCTAATCTCCGAAACTATTCGACCGATTTCAATGAAATTTTGTATAGTGGTACCTTATATCCCGGTCAACATCTTAGATACTTTTAATCCCAGAAAATTAAAAAGTTCCCGTGGGATAGTTAAAAAACTTTAGTAACTCATACGGCGCAGTACATTCTACGGGCTTATCTCCGAAACTATTAGACCGATTGAAATGAAATTTTGCATGGTGGTACCTTATATACTCGGTCAACATGTTGGATACTTTAAAATCACGGAAAAAAGTGGGATAGTTAAAAATTAATACGGAAATGTCGAAACACAACGCAAGCGTAGCCGCAGGCAGAAAGCTAGTTTTACATGTAAATAGACTGTGGCCTGGATTAGTACATGGACTGTTTTATTTCTAATTGGAAAATCTGAATCTAATCTACGCTAAACAAAGTTAACAGAAAGATGTATTCTAAAAAGGTAAAAAAAAGAGTACTTGAGTCAGACGCGGTGAGCTGTAACTCTAGAAGTAATGCCTTTACGACTATGAAGTAAATGTCATTTTTTAGCTTAATGTATAAGGTAGTTGACTTCTTTAGTCCATTTTATCACCACTCTTGTCGTTTTCCTATAAATGAAGTAAGGAAGAAAAAAGTGTGCCTGTTTTTAAAATTTCATAAAACGTTGATGGCTGTATATAGAAATATATTAATCTTAGCACTATAAAATGTAGTATCGTTTTGTAGGCAATTTATCGACGATGATTTGATCTCTGAAAAGTAAACTCCTCAGACGTACTGTTTTAGTATAAAATTCAAAAAACCAGAATGAGGGAGATAAAAGGAGGGGGAAAGGGGGGAAACAATAATTTATCGAAGTGTTTCCATATCGATATTGAAGCACATATATGACAGCTACATTCATGCCAAGTTTCGTACTTTCTGCCAGATGGGACCGATATCCTTATATTTTTTAGCTAGCAAGCCGTACTATAGGTACATTGAATTGTTAAATAAAAAATAAAACAAATGTCCAAAAACAGAATATAATAGAATATACTTTATTGCACACAAAAGCATACAAGAGAACACAACATACAAAAACACAAGTGTGTTTAGTGTATTTTTTCATGGGAGATTTTTTTTAGTTATTTATCAAATTTTATCTTTTATTATTTTGCGTGATAAATTAGGTCATTTGATGCACTTTAGCTACAATCTTTGTAGGAAATAGTCTTTGTGAACTTAACAAAAACTATAAGTATTAATAAAATAGGTATAAAAAGCTTAAATTAAATAATATTCGGATTTTTTTAAATGCTTTGTACTTGAAAATATTACGGGTCCTACATAATAAACAGTTTATTTCTATATACGTTCGTTTCATTGTTCATATAACGAACTTCTATATTTACTCATAGAATTTTAAAATATTTCTCAATATACTTTATAAATACATAGTATTACCTACAATTTTCGTGCACTATAATGTACCTAGCTCTATACTGAAAGATTTATTCAGATTCAGTTGTTTAAGAGCTATCAAAATTTATTTCAGTCAAACTTTAATGGAATCGATTAAGTATTATGAAATAAAACATTTTGTTTAAAATGTACTAAAATTTAGTTTCATTATTATTTTTGTTTCATTACAAAGGTTAGTTTTTAAAATCTTTCCAATCCTTATCCAATAGAGTTAAACGAAGACTAAAAGTATACGAAGAAAGAATCGCAAAAAGTAAGTTAATTCATTATACAAACCAAAAGACCGTCCACTGCATAATAATGGCATTCCGTCCTCACAACCAAAGAGAAAAGTAAATAAAATGTAAAGTCCTATGGTACGGCTAGCCAACAGCATTATCTAAGATAGATACCTACATAGCTATAAGTTGAAGAAGAAAGATTACCTACTACCTACTAATTTAAATTAAAGTTGAGTCTTTAGTTTTTGTTTATTTACTTTTACCAGGTTACCGTAACGTACAGTATCGTTTAAAATAGTAGTCTTATGACGTTTCTATCCGTACAAATATATGTCTCACTAGATCCACGGTGGATCTGGACATTGTATCTTCTGAGAACGAAGGATATTTTCGACAAAAGTGACTCCTACAATGTTTTTTAATTTTTCGATATATCGGCTTAAGTGGCTTTGGTTCGCGCTTGCTTCAGTAAAGGGCAATAGAGGCAAAAAGCTAGGAAAATTGTGCGCTTTGGATAGAGGTTTCTACTGGTACACTGATATACACTGATAATAAATTAATGAGATTTCCTTACCTTAAAGAAGACGGAGGACTCTTCTAATGTGTCAACCGGAGTACACACTCACAGTCCCGACAGTCTGCACCCGCGCGGCACAACAACATCCGAATGATAATACCACTCCAAGTTTTTGCTCCAACCACCTTTATTGTAGTTTTCACAACCTCTAGGGAAATTAGAGGAAACCCAGTTCTCAATGTGACACAGACAACCAACGTTTGTTATTCAAACGGAGCACACGTGTACCTAATACAACGTGTACATAAATACTCGAATTTTTCACAAATTGCTTTGTTGTGTATAAATATTTTATATTTGTTTCTAGCGGTAATCACAACGCGCGAGGAATTACAACCAGATTTTGTTTATTGATAAGTCCTAGAGTCGCAAAGCAGGCGAGCTCCGCAGGTCTCTTCAGTGTATCACAACCATTGTTGACGCTTGCGGCCTCACTCAGAAAGGCCTTCACTTTGGCATCCACGGCTACATCGTGTCCACTAAGTTATTACACTAGAATAATTTAAACTAAGCGTTACTCACAACACAGAAGAGGTAAACATTGAATACATCCAGAGCTTTACATCTTGTTATCTCGAGTCTCCCGAGACCGTTACAAATTCCATTTCAATTCACCGTTACATTACGCACATCGCACGTTTTGGGTTGTTTACATGGTTTTTTATTTACAGTTAATTTGGCTATTGTTTTTGGCACAATCGTGTTTGACAGGTCCCATGGCTCGCACGTGTTGACGCTCGTAAAGCGGCGAAATCCCAAGAACACTGCGAGCCATCCGGCGAACGACCACCGCGACAGGTTACATCGGCTTATAAATAGTTAAAACGAATCGCGAAACATCCCGCGCTTTTTCGAAAACTCGAACTCCGAGCACGCGGCGAGCGCAGGTGATGCCGAGCGCGGCCTGTCACTGAAACTGTGTTTTCAGTTTCCCGCTGCGACGTGTGTTCCTCGTACTGTTTGTGCCGTGTTACTACAGGCATATTTTCCACAGTGCAACTGCTGAAAGGCGAAACCTGTTGAAATGGGACAGGGGACTGCGTGGGAGCGAGATGAACGGAACTCTTTCAGCTGCGCGTCGAGTTTCAGCCGCTTTTGCCGCGGACACGTGTGTGCGTGTAAAGTTGCGTGCGACGAGCGCCGCGCCGGTGGTTGTAAGTTGTGGAAAACTCCTAGGGCGCTTTCACAACGCAGCCGGATTTTCTTCCTATTCAACGGAACTCCTAATTGATTCTATTGAATATTACATGCGACCTGTCGACGTAGATGCTTTGTTTGTACCTTACGAACGTAGACGTTGTTTGGTTTTCTATTTCCTTTATATATTATTAAATTGGGTAAAGGAAATCAATAAATAAGTGAACTGAAAGAAAAAGTTTTCTTTACTTATTAATAGTTGGTTATTCCTAAGAATATCAAAAGACCTGTCTTTCATTACAGTAATTGAATACAGGATAAGTACTCAGATAAGTAGACAGATAGTAAGTATTCATCACAAAAACAAAATCATTTACTAAAGTCTGAATCTGAACAAGCCGTTACTCCAACCGTTGTAGAGACCATATCGTGTCTAAGAATCGAAGGTGTCGAAGGAATTAATCAATTTAAAGTGGCATCAAGCCCAATATAAACAAGAGGCCACACAGACGCGTGTAATTAAATAGCACGCAAAAGTAGGCTGTGTAGGTCGCGAGCGCGGGAAACGCGCGAACAGTGGGTGCGAGCGGGACGGGTAGAGCAACGTGGGTGCGCACGCAGAATCCCCCTCACCCCTCACCCCTCATCCTGAAACTCCAGAAATCTATACCGAACTGAGACCGCCTCTGACAGCTCGCTCAGTTGCGATGTAACTACCCTTCATTATATCGGGAATCAATTGACAAATGGTTAGCGCGCGATCGCAGTCGTGTCGTCGGATACGATGCGACGCAACGTCCAAAGCACTGTGATTGAGGGCACTGTGTATACATTTTAAAAGCTCCTAATGACGAGTCCGGAAGCAGTGGGGACGCCTGTGGCCATTTCACGAAATGTTTCATCGTTCAGTGAATTAATTGGAATTTTCCTTTTTCAATCTGGAGCCTATTGTTAAAATGTAACGATTCGAACGGCGCGGCGTCATTGTTGGGGCCCATAAGAAACTTTTTACGTTTACAACAGAAAAGATTTTTCTATTCGATTTCACTGGCAGAACCTGTTTAAATTAAAATTATACTATATTTTGTAGATAATAAGTACCTAACTAAAAAAATAGGATTATTTCAGAAGGTTAACATTACAACTGTTCTGTTTCGCACTGTCATGTCATTAATTATTTATAGAATTTACTTTTATGTTTCAATTTCCATTTGCTAAGGGCCATTTAAACCCTGTATTTTCAAAGCGCTGTGTTTTTCATTTACAAACTCAGTTAGCGTGACGTAAAAAAACAAGGAAAAAAAAACAGGCCATGCGTAAATAGTGTGACACCGTTGTTTGGAAAATTTGCGTATCGTGTCACATGTTACTGACTGTACACTGGTATGACGTACAAGTTACTAAAATAGAACATAATAGGTAGCTATATAAGACAGATATTATTGATTGTATTTATTTGTTGGAAGTGGTCTCTGTCTACCCCTCTGACT
This sequence comes from Teleiodes luculella, assembly GCA_948473455.1. Classification (NCBI taxonomy): domain Eukaryota; kingdom Metazoa; phylum Arthropoda; class Insecta; order Lepidoptera; family Gelechiidae; genus Teleiodes; species Teleiodes luculella. The sequence goes on from OX419602.1 coordinate 5,039,778, forward strand.
GTATGTATGTATGACATGTATGTATTTACTTGTTTTTCTTCCTACATATTTCCAACATATAAATGGTTATTTTTAATTTAGAGCACATAATTATCATCATCATCTCAGCCGAAAGACGCCCACTGCTGGACAAAGGCCTCCCCCAAGGATCTTCACAATAATCGGACCTGCGCTGTTCGCATCCAGCGGCTTCCCGCGACCCTCACCAGATCGTCGGTCCACCTCGTGGGGGACCTGCCCACACTAAGTCTTCCGGCGCGCGGCCACCATTCAAGAACCTTTCTGCCCCAACGGCCGTCGGGGCACAATTAGAGCACATTGAATAAAAAAAACCTTGTTGCTATAACGGAACACAGGGGAACCGCGGGAAAATATTTTATTTCAACGGGAACACTTGTTCGTTATAAAAAGGTAAATAAATAATTAAAGTAAAACATTAGTAAATAAAACAAAGAAAAATGACAATCAAATAACCCGCCCCGAGCCGTTCCCCGCGCAAAGGTCCCCAATTAAATATTTTTTATTGTCCAAATAATTTCTCGTATGTAATCACTAACATAGTATAAAACAAAGTCGCTTTTTCTGTCCCTATGTCCCTATGTCCCTCCCTTTGTACGCTTAAATCTTTAAAACTACGCAACAGATTTGGATGCGTTTTTTTTTAATAGATAGAGTGATTCAAGAGGAAGGTTTATATGTATAATACATGCATAATATGCTTAAGGATAACCCACAATAACCATTTTCCCGTGCGGAGCCGGGGCGGGTCGCTAGTAATAATAACAATGAGTAAAAGAAATATGGTTTATCTTTCAACCAGTTATTTCTTTCAAAGGTACATACGAGTATGAATTAAAAAATGGAAAACAAATTAGCGTGCCGATGCTTGAACCCGCGCCTCCCAAATAGAAAGAGGTTGCCTGGAAGAAATCGCTTAAAGAGATAAGGCCGCCAATTGCCTTTTACTTTTTATTTTTTCTGTACCTATATGCTTTATGTGCTATAAAGTATATTTGAATAGAATTTGAATAGTATACAACGGCCCTAGTCACTAGGCCACTGACGCTCTCATTACATAAGATACCCCCCACACTAGCGCCTCACGAGCGTCTTTTGAGTGTCGTCGTTGCGTCGCGCATACAATCATAGGCAGCAAGGCGAGTGAAACAAAAGACGGACGCGGGTGATTGTATGCGCGACGCACGAATATCAAATGTCACATAAGTAACAACAAAATTTATTTGATATTGTTCTTAAAGTAAATTAGTAGATTTAGAACATGAAAAATAGAATATTATTATGATAGCAAAACGTAAATAAAAAAATTGTTAGAAAAAAATCAACACGTGTAAATAGAGACAACATTTTATTTAAACATTATGTCAATCTACATTATTTTCCTACTTAATACTTAACTCTATGTTTTATGTACATATTATATTACAATTAAATTACAACAATGTTAAATATTAATATTCATATAGGTACTAAATGTCCTAATATTTATTAATATCTAACTGCACCGACCACCATTATAGTTTTTGTTTGTAAAGAGAAACTTTATATTGTGGTAGTAGAGAGAATTTTTTTTTCGTAGTATGGTAAAATAAGGCAATCCGATCCTGTCAACACCTCAGTGATTTGAAACTAAGTTATTTTTGTTTTCCGCCAATTTTGACCAATGGAAAGTCACCAATATAAAGCTGCATGTTATTTAGAACAATAACAACCCCGAGAAAACCCCCCGCACCTCAGCTAGATGACAGAATTTCTTTTTAACCCCCGACAAAGAAGAGGGGTGTTATAAGTTTGACGTGTGTGTCTGTCTGTCTGTGGCATCATAGCTCCTAAACGGATGCCCAGATTTTGATCTAGTTTTTTTTTGTTTGCAAGGTTTTACAATCTAGAGTGTTCTTAGCTATGATCCAAGAAAATATCTTCAGCAATTTGAATATTATCAGATCTGTTTTTAGTTGTTGAAAGGATCAAGTAACGGTTTTGTGGCGGTGCCGGGGGTTTTAATTTTTTTTATGTAATGTTATTATAAGATTTTCTTGTATTAGGTCTCTCTCTCTCTCTTCGACCATTATTTTAAAGCTATATGACGTAAATTTAGATAGCCCACCAAACGAGAGAGCAGTTTCTTGGCGGAGGCAAAAAGCACGTCACGGGCTCAATAATAGTATATCACTAATAATCGTGAAGTCATAATATTATTATTGAATGAATAACCCTTGTACAACTTCACTGATTCGGATAATATTGATTTATACCACCTACAAAAAGTCACAATTCACAACTAAACTATAATAATATCCGTTTCATAAACAATTCAAAATTTCAGGTATCCCAAATACAATTGAAATAGAAACACTAAAGAAGCACTAGGTATTTAAAATACGAATATCAATTACATTTCACTAAAAGTCACATCATCTCGTTCGCGGGAAGCCACTGGATACGGGCAGCGAGATCTATAAAGGAAGCCATTTTGTCCTGCACCATTTTTGTTTGTAGTTTTTTGTGTTGTGATATCCAATTCAATTAATTATTTTCTGATTTCTGATTTCAGTGGATGTCTTTCGACTGAAATTGTGAGAACGTTTCACGTTTGTCAATATAGCTCAGGATGATCATAATTTGCCTCTTCTCTGTAGTGGACACGATTCTCAATAGCTGGTAAAGGTCCCGGTCCGTATATCTTGTACTCCGTCCTCAATGGTCTTCTACCTACGTTTGACAGGTATGGGACATAATAATTATTTCTGCTATTAAAAAACGTATTAGCATTGCTGTTTTCTTTCGTCGATATTGTAATTTTGTCTCCTCTCAAATCGAAAGTCAATATTGGTTGACTTTTGTCCTGATACCCATTTGCTTTCATTACTAAATCGAAGGATACTCCTTCTTTTGGCAATAATAATTCGTTCACGACTCTACCTTCACTAAGACTTGCAATCATTGCAAAAGCAACAAAATAAATAATCTTGTTCATTATAAAAAAAATCTTTAGCTTTGCACTGAGTTTGTTCGACACGAATGTCAGTAATTGAATGAATTGTGAACAATATTTAAATGCTTTATAATCCAGTACATAGAAGGAAAATAAATGATGAGAACCTAACCTAACAGGATACTAAAGGCGCGTTTTCATAGTTTGTAGAATTTACCATGACGTAATGTTTTACGATAGGTACACGCATCTTTAAGTTTCACTAAATAAATCTGAGTTCATTGTTTACTCGTCTGTTGATGCTCATTTGTTCATCGAGCGCTTCCTAAACACACTTGACGTCGATTATTATGTAATAAGTATGACGGATAATTGAGGTTTACGCATCATCGCTACAACTCATAAAATACTGGACGACCTCAGTCTGGTGAACTTGATACCTACATCGATTTTATGACACATACTCGTACATAAAATAAATATACAGGCGTAGGTAAATTAAAAAACAAAACATGAAATAATAATCCTTCAATCTGGCACAGAAACGACATACACAAGCAAGAAGACTGCGCCACGAAGACGTCGTCGTCGTGTCCATAGTATCCAAACACCGTGATATTTAACTGGTTATTTAGCCGCAAAATAGTGTTAGTACTCATGAAACTGAAGAACTTTCCAGGAACATAGAATCCACAAAAATAATATTCAACTTTTCATATAAACTTCAGTCACGTGCCCGGTTACTTTGTATGACAAGTTGAATTTTAATTTTGTGATTTCAACCTATGTTCCTTGGGGAAACTTGTTCAGTTTCACTATGTTGCAGTTAAACAAAAAGGTAAATTTTACGGTGTATGTATATTTTACAGTCACGTCGACGACAGATGACGCTCGATTTCGCCATACAAATTCTCGCGTCCATAATGTGTGGCGAGAGTGCATACTGCGTGCTCGCCATTTCTTACTGGTAGCCTATGCGTGTATTCACGTAGTTCTAAAAACTTGGTTCTACTTACTTTTCTTTCATTAAGATTAATAACTATTTAATGAAGGCAATGAAACGTATGGATCTGGATTGAGGGCCCTTTTAAACCTGAAATCGTCTATAAAGTTTTAAAAAATGGGCCCTTAAATGACCCTCAATCAATCTCAATTGTACACCAATGAAACTCACTCATTACTCCATTTATTTTATATTAAAATCATTATTTTATTGTTAATTATGACATGTATGTTGTGTACAACGCAACCTTCTATTAGCTCTATGAACTTTTGTGGTCGCTAGCAGGAATAAATAATGGTAATTGTTTTATCTATTTATTGCAAACTTATACCAAGAAACCAAACAATCATTTTCATACATCAACGCTTACGCAATATCTTTGGTTTATTCGCATAACCATATTTTCTTTCTATGTATTTGCATATCAAATATCATAGATATAAATAAATATGAAAGAACACAAAAAAAACCACCGCAAACCGCGAACCGTCACAAGTAATTTTCCTGTTTATAACAGTAAATAAGATAATGAATATGTGGGGACATCTCACACACGGTCTGACCCCAACTAGGTGTACTACCTATGGGTGTCACTGTCAGACAGCTGATACACATACAAATAAGTATCAATATACTACAACATCTAGATACAAAGCAAACGCAAGTGCTTGCTCATCCATCACACGAATGTTTGCCCTGCGCGGGATCCGAACCCGCGATGCTGTGTTTCGAAAGCAGACTACAGGGCTTTTTTAAACCCCGACGAAAAAGAGGGGTATTATAAGTTTGACGTGTGTGTCTGTCTGTCTGTGGCATCGTAGCTCCTAAACGGATGCGCCGATTTTGATCTAGTTTTTTTTTGTTTGTAAGGTGTCACAATCGAAAGTGTTCTTAGCTATGGTCCAAGAAAATATCTTCAGCCATTTGAAGATTATCAGCTCTTTTCTAGTTGTTGAAAAGATCAAGTAACGGTTTTGCGTCGGGGGTTATTAAATTTTTAATTAAGTGTTATTTCTTTTTTTTATCTATGAATGGGTCGAAAAAGTACGACCAATCAAGCTTCACCGGTCTTGACTACGGGGTCGTCTAAGTAAAATCACTTTCTAAAAGTTATGTTTCAATCGTATAATGCTGTTTGTAAACATCCAATACGAATCTAAAATATATTTATTTCGACGTTAGGTATACAACAAAAAAACAAAAAAAAACAAAAAAACATACGCGTCGAATTGAGAACCTCCTCCTTTTTTGAAGTCGGTTAATTAAATAAGTACCTAGTAGTGTTCTTTTCTATATTGCTTGTATAGCATATTCTATAGCGTGGTATTATAGATTTAAGAAGATGATACCCGTTAAAAGTGGTATGGGTAAACGTGAGGTCGATCGTACCCCAGAGCATCGATAAAGATGAAATAGTGTGGGCAACTGCGATTATAGTAATAAATATAGCCGAAAATATGCTCGCTCCCCGGAGATTGTACTGCCATTTTACCCCATATTTGCTGTTAAGCTGAAACGTGCAATGTATGTACCTAAGTTGTAGAACTGATAACCGCTGGGGTTGACGTGTTTTAGAGTAGAGACGCGAAACGTGTTAGTGTATATATGTAATATACATTATACATATGTATTGTGGGGTAAATGGAATATGGGAGTCATATTATGTAGGTTAATATTATGTAGTTCAAATTCCCTATCGTTAGCAGCCTATATACGTCCCCACGGAGAGGCTGTTGCAATGGCAACATTAACTTATTAATTTAAAGTGATTTTATAATGGCAATACTTCTTTGTCACTTCATCTCACCCTTGAAATACAGTAATATTTCCATTTTATAAAATTGTCTTATTTCTAGCATACTAGTCTAGTCCACTGCGACAGGGGCTCTAGGCCAATCCCGAATCAGGGTGAATAGACCTTAGCCGACCACGCTGGCATTGTGCGAGTTGGTCAACTTCATAAACATCCTTAAATTTTTTTCGCATGTGTGTGCATGTTTTATCACGTTGTTTTCCTTTGACAAGCGTCGAATAAACGGATCTATATAATAAAACTGTAGAAGTCAAATGTCGCTGTACAATTACATAGGAAAAAAAAAAAGAAAGCTGAGTCAGGAGGATGTAAGAGGTGAAATAGAACATATCACGACGAAACCGCGCTTCAAGAATGGAAGACAATGGATCTAGCCACTCGTCCACCGACGCTCTTAGAGCGAGATCCAGATATTTCCTTATTTCATTATACATTACTTAACGTTAATAAAACACAAAGTAAAGGATATTACACCAAGAAAATATAGTTATTTCCCTGTTTCTGATTAAAAAATAAAAAGTCGTAAATAGGTATGTACTTATCAGTGAAATGTAAAAAAGAATTTTGCATTATCAACGTTCCTGGACATTCTTTTATATACTTAGACATAACTTAAACTATAAAAGCAAGCAAAATGCTAAATATTCGAGTGACAAAGTTACAATAATGTTTCCACGGGTCGCCTTGTTGCTAATAGTTTACAGGTGAATATAAAAACAATTCTTCTTCTTATCGAGTGGGTTTCGAGGTTAACCTACCTCACAAAACAAATTATGAACATCATTACGAGTATCATTTTCATATTAGCATTGAAAATATCCAAATTATAAACCCGTTTCATAATGTACCTACTCGAAACCCACACAATAAGCAATCATTAGATTACCACAAAAAAATTTAAACGCCTCTCCTAAAAGCTTGAAAAATGTTTATGTCAAACGCTCACCGCGTGTTTAAATTATTTGGGAAGACGCATAAGTTCTGGGTTTTATAGTTAATATTTAGTAGAATTCATAAGTTTCGTGTACTGATTGCATACAGTTTCTATTGGATAGGACAGGCTGCACCTTAACTCAGAGATCGGATCCCGCTGCCGCCGGCACGGGATTTTATTGTAGACTGCTTACTTTTAACGTGAATTCCACTCAGCTTGGATGAATGGTTTTTGTTACAAGATTCTTTAAACAGTTGATCTTATAGATTTATTAGTCTACCTATGATTTCCTAATTCAGCACCACCTGCTCCTTTGTGATCGCAAAGAGCGTGAAAGGAGCTATCAATGCCGAAGATGCTCTCGACCTGACGCCGTTGATCGAGAAAGGAGAAGCGACCAAGGCCCGCAGCCAGTCTTCAGTAGACCCGACCCTCTTCGCCGGCGTCCAGAGCCACGCTGCCTTCATCACAGCCAATAAAACCAGGGGATGGCACCTGTTCTTCTGGTTCTTTCCCGTAGAAAACCAGCCGCTAGATACCACCCCCTGGATTATCTGGCTGCAAGGCGGCCCTGGGTCTACGTCGTTATTCGGTCTTTTTTATGAAATTGGCCCGATCATGGTGAATGTCGATCAGAAAGGTATGTAAAAATGTTAATAAAATTACGTCTCTGCATAAGCTTTTTAGGAAGTAACCGATAAATAAAAGACTGAAATGCACTGGGCTAGCGTGGACTAGTTGTCAAATTAAAGAAAAAAACTTTAGTAATGCATTGTTTATTTCAATTTCTGTATTTCTAAAATAGCATTAATGACAACACTCCCATGACAACCACTACAATTATTAGACAAATTTTGTTAGTACTACTGTAGCATTGTAAGATCCTTGGTTTTACATTTTTAATCCCCGACGAAAACGAGGGGTGTTATATGTTTGACGTGTCTGTCTGTCTGTTCTGTGGCATCCTAGCTTCTAAACGGATGCGCAGATTCACATCAAGAAAATATTTTATTAATATACTATTCGTTGTCCCATGAACGGTAAAAAGCTTTTATCAATTAGCTCTGATTGTTTTAAAGCCGAAAAGATGCCGATTACATGGGGCTCCAACTATTCCTTGTTATTCATTGACAATCCTGTGGGAGCTGGCTTTAGCTACTCCGATGATGGTGTGCTCGCCGAAACTGAAGACGATGTAAGTTGCAATTTTTGTTTTCGCATAGGTGGTATTTGAGGGATTATCTGAACACGTCATTCAGCACGGCAGTACCAACTTATGCCATCAAGATTTGAAGAGAAGAGAAAGAAAGAGGCGAGATGAATTCTTTGTCGCTTCTTGGGAAGTGCTTAGGTGCTCACCAGCTCCATTTGTTTTATTTCATATACCTACTTACTAACTTAAGTACTTACTCTTAGCACAATTTAGAAAAATAGTGTCTGTGCATGTACTCTGTGTGTGCATGTGTCTGTGTAGGGTACTATTCTGTGCTCATTATTTTGATACTTTTATGTAAAAAGAGCATCAGTGACCAAGTGTCTGGGGTCATTGATTTCCATTCGGAAGTTCGCGAGCTCTAGCCTCGACACGTATTCGACGCTCTTGTGGTGAAGGAAAACATTTTGAGGAAACCTGCAAACACCTGCGAAGTAATTCAAAGGTTGTATGTAAAGTTGACCAACCCGCACTGGGCCAGCGTGGTCGACTAAGGCCTATTCATCCTGGGTAAGCTCAAAACCCTCGGTGACGAAATATATTAGCTATTAACAATACGATGTATTAAACATCCCTGTGTGAAATTAATCATCATCATTATTACCAGCCTGCGGCAGTCCATTGCTGTATGCATGCCTCTCCCAAGGCGCGCCATTTAGCCCTCGCTTAGACCGCACGCATCCACCTGCTGCCAGTCATTTTCCGCAGATCGTCACTCCGTCTAACCAGGGGGCTTTCTACACTTTTTTTCCCATACGTGGTCTCCACTGCAGAACCAGCTTACTCCAGTGATTATCGGTTCTTCGACAAAAGTGACCAGCCCACTGCCACTTCAGCTTGCTAATTCGAGTGGCTATGTCGGTTACATTGGTTTTCCGATGGAGTTCCACGTTCCGAATTTTATTTAAAAACTAAAATTACGTAAAAAAAAATTAACATCAATGTTAATTTTCAGGTCGGCGATACCCTCCTGAGTTTTATCGAACAGTTTTTGCAAGTATTTCCTGAGCTCCAGAAAGCTCCTTTGTTCATCGCTGGAGAGTCGTACGCCGGAAAATTCATTCCTGCGTTTGGTTATTACATACACAAGAGAAAGAATCACACTATTCCCATCAATTTGAAGGTAACGTAACGACACAGAATTATACAATAATACAGTAAAGAGCAGTATACATATCATACCTACATAGCTAACTTAGTGACCTATCCTGCCTGCCCTGCCAACTGTTCTCACTCAGCAGGACCTTATGGACGCCTCACACAATGCAGTGGAAGTGGCTAAGTTCTGAGCCGCAAATATTTAAGGTTTGTCATCGACTCGCAAAGAAGAAGACTGCATTGCATCTTCCTTGTATCCTGTGTGTTACATTCTGAAAGCGCGGTCTCGAGCTTTGTCACGTTCCGTGTTTGTACGTATATTCAACGCTCTTACGGTGAAGGAAAACATCATCGTGATGAAACCTGCACACACCTGCCAAGAAATTCAAAGATTGTGTGTGAAATCAATCAACCCGCTTTGATTAAGACCCTGTTAATTAATGATTATTTTGTAGGGCCTTGCGATCGGAGATGGCTTCACAGACCCTCCAACGCTGACCCATTTCTCCGAGTGGGGCACTGGGACGGGTCTTCTAGACTTCAAACAAGCTGAAGCTCTTAAAATACACGAAGAAGCAGCCAGAAAGTATTGGGAGGAGGGTAAAATTGAAGAATATAAAACGGTATCGTTGAAATAAAATAAAAGAGTCGACTTTACGATCGTAGTACCGCACACGTTCTAAACACCGCAGATTTATCGCGCACACACCAAGAGAGCTGTATGGCGCATGCAGCGCGCGGCCCGCCTCGCCCGAGTAGCTCACTTGGAGTGTACTTGTGCTACCAAGGTTAAGGCTGCTTTTCCACCAGAGCAGTGCGAGGTAGCTAAGCGGTGTGCGAGGAAAAAATCCACCAATAGAATCACTTCATTTTCCTAGCCTAGTGATTCTATTGGGGGATTTTTTCCTCGCACACCGCTTAGCTACCTCGCACAGCTCTGGTGGAAAAGCAGCCTAATATCTTGTATGTATGACTAAAAATGTTATAAGGAATAATAAGGAAAGAAAAATAAAGAAGAATAAAGTATTTGATTAAAATTTAAAGGAAAGTACAAAAGATTCTGTTTATGTACCAACTTAGTTTCCCAAGCAAGTTCTTCTCTACAGCACCTCACTGCACACCGCGCACCAGCTAGTGTAAACCCAATAAAATTATTTACTTACTCTCTTTTATTTTAGGAGGTCCAACAAGCATTAGGTGTATCAATCGATCTAAATTATTACAATTACATGATTGCTTTCATGCCCGATCAGTTGGGACCGCTCGGAGACTATGATTTATTCGTTTCACGCCCTGATGTGAAAAAAGCCCTTCACGTTGGTGACAAAAAATTTAACGACATCACGCATATGATGGAAAATGATATTTACTTGAGTGTCAAGCCATGGCTAGAAGAATTGTTGGAACACTACGGAGTAATGTGTTACAGGTATATTAATAACTCGCTTTCCACCGCGGCTCCGCCCGCGTTTACAGTTTTTCCCGAGGGAATGAGTCATTTTCTCGTAGTAAAAGGTAGCCTATGTTACTCAGGGTGAACGTAGTTTCTAATCGCTTCTAAGAACCAAAAGCTATTAACTTTACTCATAGAGACGTCCAACCAACATCGGTTTAATAAAAGATAAAGATAAATTTATTATATTATATAGGTATTTTTCTTTTCTTTTCTTTTTTTTAGTATTTATTTAGAATACGTCGTCAGTTCAAATTTTTTATCGTTAGAGAAAATATTATAATCTGAGAAAACTCCATGTCCATTCAGTTTAGGCCACAGATAATGCCAAGTTTTCACTCACACTCTATAATTCATACTAATCGTACTAATATTATAAAGAGGAAAGATTTGTCATTTTGTGTGTGTGTCTGTGTTTGTATCTGTGTATGTTTGTAACGAATTAAATCAAAAGCCACTATATTCCGATTTCAAAAATTCACACTCCCACATTCACCCTGAGTAACAAAAACTAGAAAACGACTCACTCCCACGGGAAAAACTGTTAATGCACGCGGAGCCGCGGTGGAAAGCTAGTATATTATAAAGACACGTACTTTTCCCTGACTTGCCGTCACCTATCATTATTCATTACACTACCTGAGTATTATTTAATTTTAGTGGCCAACTTGACATCATCGTTGCTTACGCATTGTCGATGCACACTTACAAAAGTCTGAAATGGTCGGGACAAGATGGATACTTGAACGCAGATAGAACAAGTATTCAAGGCCCAAATTTGTTTTACAACAATACTGTGATCGGGTAAGAAAGATAACTCATATTGGCCTTAGATAAACTATTTGCTACAGCTTGTAGAAGTACGTATAAGATGCCTAGGTATACTATAGGTACCATACCACCCATGGTCCAAGAAAACAAGGTCTTGCAAATAGACCACGTGACTGACACAAGCCTACGTCATTTTACGCTATTCATCCTTGTCTATTACACGCATTTGAAAGGATGAATAGGCAAAATGACGTAGACTCGTGTCAGTCACGTGGTCTATTTGCAAGACCTTGTTTTCTTGGACCATGATACCACCATAATTATTACTCCTGCTTGCTTGCTTGCTTATCATATGGGTTACGAGGTGAACCCACCACATACCTGTTGTAGGAATTATTAAGCCGCTTATGACTTCTGACATGGCTAAGCTCACTTTTGACTTTGCACCGTTCTTAAGTCCAAATTTCCTCAGGAGCCAAATCGCTATGCGGTGCGGTAACCTAACCTAACCATGTCACTCTCCAGCCATTTAACTATTTCCACAAAAATCATAATAATATCATGCCGACGACGGTCCGTTGCGACATGAAAGAAGGACAAACACACATTCTACTTCTACTTTGTATTCAATTCTCTGTACCTACTTCATATTCTGTTGTTGAATAGCAACATTTGTTTAACCCTTTAACGATGAAGTTAGGTCCTCGTAGAGCTTAAGGGTTAAAACTACAACGACATAACACAAAACAACAACAACAAACAACTCAACACAACAACATAACAAACAACAACATTGAACGTACAACAATTTCTACATTGTTTTTTAATATTGTTGTTTGTTATTGTTCATTGTATTGTTCTCGCCTTTGTTATCTAAGCTAATATTCATACTTTTTATTGAGATCCTCAGCCCACTTGCGAAGCGTAGCGATATATGGCATGATATTATATTAATCCTTCGCCGTGGTCCAGCATTAAGTTCTATAATCTTACTGATAGCAGTTTGCTCATAATCATATCAACTCTGTTGGTTTTTTTTGTACAGATATGAGAAGTCTTACGGGAACTTCTTAGATGTGCTGGTGCTGGGAGCAGGCCACATGGTTCCTCATGATCAACCGCGCTCCGCTAAGATCATTATCGATATGTTCATCAACAGATTTAAATGATCTTCCTTCAGAAAATAAAGTCAACAAGCGTACTAGTAAAGTAACACACCGGCTCTAAAGTTCGTAGCACTTTAAAAATAAAAAATTGCTGAACAGATATATTATTTTACTTATAATGATAATTACTTATGTAGTTGGTTGGTACTAATTGTGGACATTTTTCCTGTAAAACATTTAAAAGATCTCATCTCTACCTATAGTTATCTAAATTATTATTTTATCCCTAATTCCCTCCTACGAAATCCCCATTAGTATTATAAATGAGTAAGTAGGTAACTGTCTGTCTGTTTGTTACGCTTTCATGCCAAAACAACTGAACCAATTTTGATGAAACTTGGCACAGAGATATAATAGTGCCTTGGTGAAGGACATAGGCTAGGCTAGGCTACCTTTTATCGCGGGAAAATACCGTGTGCCTAGACAGATGGTCCACTCGGAACTAAGCGCACGCACCACAGCACGCACACATTGGTTGTATGTAGCGTATTTGGCTGTTTAATTAAACACAACACAAAAATGACGATACACGTTTTCAAAGAGTCAACCAAGTATATGTAGTTAATTTCAAGGACGACGACGGCGGGAGTGGATTTTCTGGAAACTTTTTATGTGCTAATGATAACATATACCTACATACATACCTGAACAAAATGAATGTCATGTCGCTTAATTTTACAAATCATTTACCTAGTGTTTTAGTGGTTCCTAAGTTTATTAGAATAAAACGGTAAGTACCTACTTTATACATCTGCAATAATATTTATTATTAAACGCTCAAAGAAAATAATTATTAAAAGAGATTGTAAAAGTTAGATTTAAAAATTATTTAAAGGAAAATCCGATAATGTGGTGGACTAGGGTCTATTCACCCTGATATTCAGGGTAGGCTCGAGCCCCTCGATGGGGACAATATGAGCTGTTGTTAACGATAACAAGACATGGATAATAGAAAAGAATAAACCTGTGATTCGGCTGTATGGCCCAGAACTTTTGCCTTTATAAAAAAAAAAGAAACAGTTCAGCAAATGTCAAAATTAATGTTGCCAGTACAGATTTATAGACTATTTTCAGATAATTTCTACACGATAAAAATAATCGTTTGAAAGAAACATATCCTTACAAATGATTATGATAAAATAAAACAAAACTGTCATCGTACACTCGACCGGCGTCACTAGATATAAAACATCTAACAATACATTTTGACTCTCTGACTCCATATTGTGCTCTGCTATGCCAAATCTATTTCTTTGATTTTGTTTTTATTTGCTGGCAGTACCATCGGAACTATTTTCGATTATTTTCATTCCTTCCTTCATGATTTGTGCCCGGAATTTAGTTTTTAAAGGTCAAGTACCAGAAATACAATTATGATCTCATTGAAAATCACTATCAATGATCATATTAATTAGTGCACCCAAGGTCTACTATACGCTGGGCAAGAAATATTAGTCAAAATGCAGCAATCACCGTTTGAAAATATCTTCAACATCATAGGAGGTTTGTCAGAAGGCAACGAAAAGCCTATGAAACATGGGTTTTATAATGCATTTGCTTTATTCATTTTAACAGTATGTTGTGCTGCTGTTTATGTGCTATTCCTTATACTGGAGCCGTTCTTTAAGCCGTTATTTTGGGCATTACTTGTGGGTTCACTATTGCACCCTTTTAAATATCGACTTTCAAAGAAATTGAAGTCGTGGTTTGAAGATTTAGAGAAAACCGACAGATCTGTGACAGTGGGGCTACTGGTGATACCACTAAATCTAGTTAATTTAGCTTCGGACACAGTTGGAGTTCAGTTTAAGGAACATTACAAAGTAAGTATTTATTTTAATTATGTTTTAAAATAAAATATAGAAAATAAAGCTTTTCTATTTTTTTTTTTTAATATCTTTAAAATAATTTCTGCTAGGTATTTATATTTCTTCTAGATTTAGGAATTTGTAATGTAATTGCATGTTACTTCTGTAAAACTTATATTCTTTAGTAACATTAACTTAAGGAATGCTAGCCAATATTAATATAATAAATAGTAATATATTGTATATGTTTTAAATTCTTTTAATAATTATTGTTAGCTTTGTGAAATTCACTGGAAAGAGATTTGAAAGTTATATTTAGGTCAATTAATAGAAAACAATAACTTTTTTCAGACAGTGATAGGCTTGTTGTCAGCTATATTTGTTCTGCCATGGCTCTACAACTCAGTACCGAGGAGTTTTTCTTGTCTGTTCTGGCAATTCTGCAGCTTCGTCAGCTTCTCAACCACCATGCTCATAACATTGTGCAGTTCTTATGTTGTAAGTTTCAACTAATGGTAATTAATTTTATTATTATAATAGAAGCCCAAGAAGGTATAGAACGGAACATAGTGACAGAAGTTATAGTAGTTTACTCAAGGTGCATTTTGACTCCTTGAACCTGTCACATTTCTCACTTTTTCTTTTTCCATATTTTCACTACCAAAATTCTGGATTAATAAAACAATTACCTACATGCAAATGGGAATGTGTGACCAATTTGGAGCTCTATTTGCTTACTTCAAAGTATACTTTTTATAAAGGATACTATAAAATAGAGTGCTTACAACCCTTTCAAAATGAACAATGAACATTTCAAGGCTTTTATTTTATTCACCTA
This sequence comes from Teleiodes luculella, assembly GCA_948473455.1. Lineage (NCBI taxonomy): Eukaryota > Metazoa > Arthropoda > Insecta > Lepidoptera > Gelechiidae > Teleiodes > Teleiodes luculella. The sequence continues at coordinate 5,054,828 of OX419602.1, forward strand.
TGCTTGTGTCGAAAAGGTACGACCAATCAAGCTTCACCGGACTTGAATTTCAAGGCTAATGAACATTTTGACAAGTTCAAAATGCTATAATAACTACCTAGGCTAAGCCGTGTACTATTATATGTACTACAATTTCCTAGAACAATCTTTGTTAACTCATTAAAAAAATGTTACAGACGCTGACCATAGCATTGGGATATTTTATAAGCGTCTACATACTTTGGACACCGGAGAGATCTGGTCTTTTCAAGGTCACATCACAGCTGTTTTGGCTGGTCATAATAAGCTTCCTGGCCAGTCTGACTGGTTCCTTCCAAGTCTACACATTCGTCTTCCTTGGAGCCATATGCATCACTGGTTTCGTGCTAGAAGCTTTAGACATACATAAAAACCTGCTGATGAAAGGTAGGTCATTAGTAGGTATGTGTGTTTGTTTTTGTAGCAATATTAAAGTATTGTTACACATCAAGTTTATTATAAAACTAGCTTTTCGCCCCGCGCCGCCTCCCGCTTACAGCTTTTCCCGTAGAAATGAGGGATTTTCCTGTGGTAAAAGGTTGCCTGTGTGTTATTCTAATGCTTCCATACAGAAAACGCATTTTGACAACCTACTTCTTTTTGAATAACAACTGAATATCAACTACAATTCAATGGCGCTAGGTGCTATGTAAAACACCCCCAAACACCACCGGCGGAGTCTCGCGGGATGCGGGGCGTGGGGCGCTATGTCGGGCGGGAAACTCATTATGGCGCGGGGGGTATAAATAAAATAAAATAAGTGTAGTAATTGAAGCACTAGAAACAACTAAACTGTCGCCTGGATTTTTCAGATCCAGAAGCATCTTTCTTAGTGGCCGTACACAATGTTTTCACAAACAACCGCCAGCAGGACAAAGAAGAAATAGAAGACAATTCGCAGGAGCAAGCGCCTCCCTCTGTTAGCGACCAAGACTCCACTCCTGAAAAGGACAGTCCTTCGCCAATCGGGGACAGTGTGACTACTCCTGACAGTATGATCAAAAGGGGCAGTTGGGCCAACGATCCCATACACAGCTCGCCAAGAAACACAGCCCACGCCAAAATGCTCTATAAAACACGAACGTTATCAGCTTTACCATTACAATCGTTGAAACAAAAAACTGCATTCGAAAATAGACTTTTAGCTTCCTTCAAACAAAGGTCACTCGATGAGAATTGTATAAAAAGCACTTTTGATAATGATGAAGAGACTGCTTTGTATTTCAAACTGCTGTTCTTTGGATGTTTCTGTATGCTAGTTTGGAAGCATATTTGGTTGCTGCCAGTTCTGCTATTCTTTTTAGCCATACATTTCCTGAAGATGGCATTGGACTTTTTTGGGGTTTGGTTGTTCTGTGAGAACCATTACAACAATGTTATGGGTAAAATTAAAGGCTGGTGGGCAGATAGGTATGTATATACTTTTTCCCATATGTTTATATTGTAGAAAATACATATTTTAAACAATATATTAGTTAGTAGTGAAGTATGCAAGCCACTTGAATATACATATGAAACGTGAATTAAGTATGCATATGTGGCAATCTTTATGTTGTTGCTTTTCCTCCAATCTCCATTTGTAATACTGATGTATTTCACAGAAATTCAGCCTTGGTACCAGGCCACATACGCGGAATCGGCAAAATGCTCTCAATGTGCAATGAAAAAGCAATCAAACTGGCTTATGACAGCGTAGATACAGCTTCTACGTGTTTTGTCATCATTGGATTGATATTGTTCGTGACTGTTGCTACAGTATTCATATGTATTCAGGTATGATTTATCTATTTACAAAACTATTTCATGTATACTAATTGAAATATTTTTTTATTTTTTTTAATATGTGAAACAAATCTTCATAATTATATTCATATTTTCCTTCCAAAAAAGTCACATTTTACATATTATTGCACTTGTCTAACTGAAAATAGGGCCGTATCATCAATATTCTTAATAAGTAGTAAGCTCAATGCGAACTTAATTTGTATTGGTGTGTTAAATTGCTTAGCTTACAAGTTGATATTCACACAAGTTCCTACTGTAGACGATGGTAATATTGGTCCAAGTTTCAATGAAACTGCAAATTACTCGAGTATTTTTCCTAACTGCTTGTCTCTTCTATCATACAGATATACTCCGAAGCGATCGTAGTAGTGCAGCTAAGCGGCAGTTTATTAAACAGCACATTTGTTCAAAACAGTGAATTACACAAGTACCTTCCCGAAGGCTGGGAAGAGAAACTCGACTCGCTTATTGACGACGCATACACCTACGGCAGGGAAGGCATTTCTACTGGGGTAAATGTTTTTTTATTCGTTTTACTATTTGATTATAAAATGTTTTTTTTTTAATATGCTGTTTTTTCTCATTTTGATTTGGTAGTGTTGTTTTTTCCAGCCTTTTAAAGCTAGGTACTATATACTCGTATTTAACTCTGATAAACTTGTTAGGCTGTCTTTGTAACTAAATAATCATTTTTAGGATTCCGTACCTCAAAAACAAAAAACGGAACCCTTATAGCATCACTCTGTCCGTCCCAAATTCAGCGCGTATTTCTTCTAAAACTATGTGTAGTATTTAAAATTTTGTTTGTACTTTATGCTTTCTTTGGATGTGTCAGATTCACAAATATGTAAGTCTCCTGCTTCAATTTTGTATACAACAAAGTGCAAATAAAAAACGCGCAGAGCTGATGTGCCTACTCAGAAATTGCCTCTCTTTCTATCGTGTGTTCCGCACTTGCCGGTGAACCGGGGCCAATCGCGCTAACTCGAACGGATTAAACTTTCAAAAACCACTATCAAAAGCACTATTCCGTAGAGCGCGCGCGAGATTTGACATCAGTTCTGGTTAAAGTTTAAACCGTTTGAATGGGTATTTCTCGTTCGTCCACACCTCGTACAAACAAATATACAAAAATATAAATATTAAATGTGAAACGTGAAAAGAAAGTCTATTTACTTAATGTTAATTATTCCTTCCTAGTTTTCTTAATTTTCCTTGAACCGGCTTGACTTTTTTATATTAGGCGCAGCACAAGAGTGTTGACGAACGGAACGCATCATTTCTAGTAATTCCCAGTCGTCCGCAGGTGAATGGGTAAAGACCCCGGGGTGTGGACGAATGGGAACGACTGGAATTAGCACGGTAGCAAAGCTTTTAAGGCCATAAAATATGCGAAATAACTGTATATAATTATCAACAAAATATATAAAATCTAATTCCTTTCCATAGATAAAGAGTGTACTAAAAGAGGGCGACCCGGAGAAGGTGGCTCGAGTTGAGCAGCAAATCCTGGAGATATGGGACCGAGTGTACCAGAGCTGGGTGTCGGGCCACTTCGCCGCGACCACCGGGCCGCAGGTGGACGGATCGGCCATACAGGAGTCCTGGGACAGCTTCGTCAACGACGTCACTAACACACCCGGTAACTACAACCGCAATGTCTCTTGGGTGGTAACTTGCGATGAAACTGCACTACTTTTGTTTTGGAAGTGTTCCGGAATCGCAAAAAATATGTAATTATTCACACAAATTAATTCGTTGTCCAACCATTATTTCTGTTGGTAAACTCATTGAAGGTTATCAAAAGCTGTGCTTAAACCAATTGTGGCTCTCACCAGGAGACATGATGATCATGATGTTTACAAAAACATCTAATTTGAATACAAATGAGTTTGACTTCTGAATCCAAAACCTTGAAACACATGAAATTGATAAACGCCTTTTTAGAAACATACATACCTACATATTGATTTCATACTTGTTCATCAGTGTGAGATGAGAGCCTTGGTGTGTGCAAAGCTTTTTAACTTCTGACGTGTCAATACCTAATAAATAGTTAAACCTATATTTTTAAAATAAATATATACTAGTTTTGACTTTTAAAGCCTGACCAGAATAGTAAGAAAAATGCTCTGGGGGCGCCACGTGTTTTAAAAGGTTTCTGGAAACAATGTCCATTAATTTGGTTCGTTGAAATTCTGCAGAATGGCGAGGTTTTTTTTTCCCTTTCTGGCCGGGCTTCATTTAAAATTGTATTGTTCAGGTATGTTCGACTACTCGGGCATAGTGCGGTGGGTGCAGGCTAACGTGGGCACTCTGAGCGCGATCGCGAGCAGCGTGTGGGCTCCGCTGGCCAGCAACGTGTCGCTACTGGCCGGCTCGCTGGGGGCATTCACCTCGCTCCTGCTCGGCGGCGGCAGCGCCATCATCAACATGTTCATTAACCTGGTCAGTGTCATATACTGAGTGCGATCGCGAGCAGCGTGTGGGCTCCGCTGGCCAGCAACGTGTCGCTACTGGCCGGCTCGCTGGGGGCATTCACCTCGCTCCTGCTCGGCGGCGGCAGCGCCATCATCAACATGTTCATTAACCTGGTCAGTGTCATATACTGAGTGCGATCGCGAGCAGCGTGTGGGCTCCGCTGGCCAGCAACGTGTCGCTACTGGCCGGCTCGCTGGGGGCATTCACCTCGCTCCTGCTCGGCGGCGGCAGCGCCATCATCAACATGTTCATTAACCTGGTCAGTGTCGTATACTGAGTGCGATCGCGAGCAGCGTGTGGGCTCCGCTGGCCAGCAACGTGTCGCTACTGGCCGGCTCGCTGGGGGCATTCACCTCGCTCCTGCTCGGCGGCGGCAGCGCCATCATCAACATGTTCATTAACCTGGTCAGTGTCATATACTGAGTGCGATCGTGAGCAGCGTGTGGGCTCCGCTGGCCAGCAACGAGTCGCTACTGGCCGGCTCGCTGGGGGCATTCACCTCGCTCCTGCTCGGCGGCGGCAGCGCCATCATCAACATGTTCATTAACCTGGTCAGTGTCGTATACTGAGTGCGATCGCGAGCAGCGTGTGGGCTCCGCTGGCCAGCAACGTGTCGCTACTGGCCGGCTCGCTGGGGGCATTCACCTCGCTCCTGCTCGGCGGCGGCAGCGCCATCATCAACATGTTCATTAACCTGGTCAGTGGGTCTAAGAAAACAAGGTCTAACCATTAGACCACGTGACTGACACAAGCCTTAGTCATTTTGCGCTGTTCATCCTTGTCTATTACACGCATTCGACAAGGATGAATAGGCAAAATGAAGTAGAAATGACGTAGGCTCGTGTCAGTCACGTGGTCTAATGGTTAGACCTTGTTTTCTTACACCATGCATATTCTGACCACAATAGGGAAATATGCATTGATTTATAACAGGTTCTAGATTTGGCGCGTCGTACAATAGCGCATTGAAGAAAAAATTGTTGGTGGTTGGTTAGTAGTTGTTTGGTTGGTTGGTTGGACGCTAGTAAACTATTATATCTGTCTCATTCTGATTCTTCTTGTATCAAAATAATATGGTCGGATCTCTCAATCAATATAACTGTAACGTAAAATGATTTGTAATTTTTGAAAATAATTTCATATTTGGTTATGAATGTTGATTTAAATGCATATTATTAATTTTTAAAAAGTGCATATTCCCTATTGACGAATCACTACATAGTGTAAACAAAGTCGCTTTCTCTGTCCCTATATCCCTATGTATGCTTAAATCTTTAAAACTACGCAACGGATTTTGATGCGGTTTCTTTTAGATACTAGAGTGATTCAAGAGGAAGGTTGATATGTATAATACATGCATAATATACTTAGGGATAACCCACAATAACCATTTTCCTGTGCGAAGCCGGGGCGGGTCGCTAGTATAATATATTATTATTTTCAGATCGTGTTCTTCACGACCCTGTTCTACCTGTTGGCGTGTAGCAATGCGCTGTACAAGCCAGTAGAAGTGATCACGCAGACCCAGCCCAACTTCGGGCCGAGGCTCGGCATCGCTCTCTCCGTAGCCATCAACCAAGTAAGCTCAACGTACATCATCATCATTTCAGCCGAAAGACGCCCACTGCTGGACGAAGGCCTCCCCCTAAGATCTCCACGACGATCGTTCCTGCGCTGCCCGCATCCTGCGGCTTCCCGCGACCATCACCAGATCGTCGGTCCACCTTGTGGGGGGCCTGCCCACGCTACGTCTTTCGGCGCGCGGTCGCCATTCAAGAACCTTTTTGCCCCGTACAATACAATAAAGCCCGACCAGAGAAATAAAAAACCTCGCCATATTGCGGAATTTCAATAGATCTCATTTTATAAGGAAAATTGTTGCCATAAACATAAAAATAGTGGCGCCCCCAGAGCAAGTTTTTTTTTTCTTTGGTCAGGCTTTACGTAATATGAATTCGAAAATTAGAAACGCATTGGGACGTGCCGAAGCTCGAGGTCTATCCACGAACGTGGGGAAAGGCCCTGCTCGCTATTGTGGTATCGCTTATGCCATCTCTTTTGTTTTTCGACCTGGCTGCTAGTACATTCTAAATTTAAATCAATTTCGAGACATATTTATTTTCATGGATTGTGTCAGTTGGATTTTAACGTCTTCCTGCTCCAGGTCACGCCTGGATAGGATAGGTCATGTCATGACAGTTGTTTTTTTAAATTGACCTATGCTTGTGTCTAAAAAATACAAGCTTCACCGGACTTGCGGGGAAGCTGAAGACTCTACCCCTAAGTAGTCATGTATCAACGCGACTAGAGGCGCCTCGGACCTCTAAGCGGTTTCATTATTTTGAGGCAGCTACATCAATTTCGTCATGTTTTGCAACACGACGACGTGAGATCCTTATTTGACCATGTTTATTTAAATCTGTGTCGGCAGTTTTGCTATTTTTCGTATGATCATTAAAAATATATTTACACTACGTAGCCAGGCAAAGTAGCCAGGTATACTTAGTTAAAAAAATTTTTTGCAGGTATTCAGAGCTTCTTTCAAAATGGCGCTATTTTACGGTTTGTGGACGTGGTTGGTGCACAACCTTTTTGGTGCCAAAGTTGTCTATTTGCCTTCAGGTAAGTGCATATATCTACTACATAGTATGTAAATCCACTGATAGACATTAATTTTGGTTTGTAATTTAGAATTATATCTTCTATCTATAATATAACAAAAATGTAGAGCTCAAATGTCTGAACATAGAAAACAAAATAGAACAAAACTAGTTTTTTTTTGTTTCTCTGTCTGTTTGTACGGGCTAATCTCCAAAACTGCAGGATCGATGTAAATGAAACTTTGCAATTGCATTGTGGCACATTATATCCCCGTTCAACGTCTTAGATTTTTTACCACGGGAAATATCCCATTCCCACGGGAAACTGTGCAAACACAAAATACAACGCAGGCGTAGCCGCGGGTTGACAGCTTGTATGAAATATTTATTAGAATTCTATCAAATAATTATTTTAAAGGCGAAATGGCACACCAAACATATTTAAATTTGGGATTAAATCGCGACTTCCAGAATTAGCGCGGCCAGTGTCTAATCTAAAGCACTACGCAATTATGGTTTGTGGTTTTTCCGCGCAATCGAAACCAGGTGTCGGCTTCACTTGTTTATCAACCGCACCGGATGACCTCTGCACCGAACAGTTTATATTTAACTAGCTTTCCGCCGCGGCTTCGTCCGCGTTAACAGTTTTTCCCGTGGGAATGAGGCATTTTCTCGCGGTAAAAGATAGCCTATGTTATTCAAGGTGAACGTAGCTTTCTAATGGTGAAAGAATTTTCGAAATCGGCACAGTAGTTTTTGAGTTTATTAATTAAAAATACACACACACGAATACAAATCTTTCCTCTTTATAATATTAGTATGAAGTATGATGATGTTTTCGTAAGTATCTACGCCACTTGTCGAAAGTAGTAGTAATTCCACAAATACTGAGATGTAAAAGTGTCAAATGTCATCATTTGAACGTTTCACTATCGGCGAACAAGTCGCTGAACTCGGAATTGATTTTATCCGAACAGATAAACAAATCATAATTGTTTTTATTATTCAGCTTTATCGCTCCGAAGAAATTATCTGTCGTAGCCCAGCCCCGGTCGGTACAGGGGGGACGTTTTTATAGCTCGCGTTTTGTTGTAAATAAATATTTACATCAGTGAGGAAAATGCCATTTGTTCGCGTCCGTGACAATGGCTTGGAGATTTATATTTTACGTGGCTATAATCTATCAGTCAGCTGTTGGTTTAAAGATTAATTTCACAAGTTGCCAGCAAGCAGGATGGTCTTGCGTTAATAATGTAGCCAGCGATATTACTTTTTCGTGTTCAGACTTTACAAGTGACGTGAGTATTTGTTCTTTATTAACATTTGCTAATATTATAAATCTTTAGTGTTGTTTTACCATACTTTTTGTTTTAGGACTTCATTATCCATCTGAAAGATTATTACGCCGAGCGTATAAGAAGTGTAACCATTGAGAACTGTAGAGATTTGCAAGTGGTCTTAGATTGTCCGGTGCTACAATCTGCATCGCAGCTACAACAGTTCAAAGTGAAAGACTGTGACAGATTACAATTTGTCACTCTTTCTGCCTCGTCTACTACCCAGACGCCACCTGAAGTGGTTTTTGAAAACGTCCGAGAAATTGTATCGTTCCCCAAAAAGTTATTCAAAACTCCGAGCACACCGATTGAACTCAAATGTACTGGATCGGTGTCGTTAAGGAACATACGTGTGATAAACAGTAAAATCAATTCCATTAATACTTACGCTATTAATGTGACAGGAATCAAGACCATAGAATTCGATAATGTGACGATTGCTGGCATTCAAACCCAAGGGATAAACGCTATCATGTTTAGTGATAACACTGTTTTTACAATGTGCAATAGTATAATTGACAATTTGCATTACAATGGAGTAACTGTGCAGGCCACAACTGTTACACTCTCCCAAAATAATTTTAGTGATATCGTTGGAAATGCAATAAATATAACAGCAGATTATCTAAACATAAAGGACAACTCGTTTAAGAATATTCATGGGAACGGTTTGCTGTTAAAAACTGTCCATACGAATATTGTTAACAATTATATAAAATTACTGAAATTTGGCGCTTTCACAAATGTTAAATGCTCTTGGAAGAGAAATATAAATAAGTACTTTCGCTTCTCTTCTAATATAATAGAAAGTATAGAACCATATTCTCTTATCATCGACTATAACAGTTGCAAAACGGCAGGAGCCGCTGTAACTTTCACTAACAATAAAATGGATTGCAAATGCATAAATATCGCCTTTTTGACTCATCCCACAGTGAACAGTGAATTCAGAAACTTAATTTTAAATGTAAACAACAATAACACCTGCATATCAGCGAATTGTACGCTGCCAGTTGAAGTGGTAAAGCTGTTATTGGAAAGTAACATGTGCCGACTGAAGCTTGACACCCAAGTCATGTGTCTGCTATACTACGATAAGCAGGCGAGCAATAAAATGACTACAGAGGAAGATGTGACAGAGCCATCATCCACTTTCTACGTGGTAGGCCACGCCAATTCCGCCAACGGAGACGCGAGCGCAGCCATGACGGCCATAGACAGAGACATACTCAGAACCAACCACTTCAATACAACAAACAGAACCATGGTTAGAATTGTATTCGACTCAACCAAAGACTTCGTGGAGACATTAAGGAGTGCCAGCTCGACGCACAAGAAGGTTCCAGAAGGAAATAAGTCGACTAATACTGTGTATGTGAACAGATGCGTGGGAAGCCATTGCAGAAGTAACGCGTACAACAAACAAAAAGCGCTGGATTTTTATAAATATATCTACTCTCAACTGCGACCGCCCAAGCCTAATCCTGTAGAGGCTAATAAAACCTGAGACAGTTATCAGGTTTTTTTTTTTTTTCGTTTTTAGTACTATATAAATAAATAATTTACATATCAGGTATGTCATTTTACTACTTTATTTATTATTTATGGCAATAAAATCTTGAAACCAAATTTATTTTAATTAATTATTATTTGCATCCAGTTTGTCTTTCATCTACAGGTATTATTAAAAAAGTATGCGTACGCTTATCTGTCACCTTAGTAACGACTGCACTGATTTGCGTAATAATAATATTCTGTTCGTAATGTATAAATGCGTTCCGTGCTTAGGTCCTTATTGACGTCGTCGAAATAAGAAAAGAATAAAGTAAAAAAAGTATTTTGACTTTTTGACAAAACTATGTATGACGTCACAGTATGATGAATCCGTTTTTATTTACACCAAGTCGTCTTCACTAGTGTATCCCTATATTGCAGTGCTAGCGGCAGTGCTAGGTGCGGCGCCGTTCCTGGGTCCGTACCTGGCGGGTATACCGGCGGCGCTGGACGTGTGGCTCCAGGGCCGGCCGATGTCTGCCATCATGCTGCCGATAGCACAGGCCGCCCCCATCGCCTTCCTGGATGCGGCCGTCTACGCCGAGATTAAAGAGTACGTCCATAGTCTAACAAAACAAGGTCTTCTCTTCCCAGAGTGACACAAGCCTGCGTCACGACACTGAGCGAGAAGGAAATAACAACATTCATTCGACAAGGATGAACAGCATGATGATGTAGCTTGTGTCAGTCATGTGGTCGGAAGAGAGTACCAGGCGGAGTATATTATTATACCATGGTCCATACCATACTAATAAATGCTACGGAATAATCGCTTTCTCAAGATCATGGTCAGATTAACTTCTGTAACAGTAGCCAGCACATGCGGCATATCATTAATTACAATTCATGTGCTCGAAAAGAGCGTTTTCTAAGCAGCCAAACAGTGCGGAAAGTAGCACTTTTCCGCACTAGTGCTTTTTACTTTTCAGTATTTTTTAATTTTTGCTCAGCCTGTCATTCAGCCAGTCAACCTTATTTGAGATACTTTTATTACCAATTGTTACTAATATAAAGGGTACAATAAAAATAACAATTCAATAAACGCGTTTATAATTAGAAATTGTTTTTTATTGATAAATTACGTTCAAATATTAATTAAAAATTTGCGTGGCTGAATACATTTTACTCATTGCCTTAATGCGATTCGACAGCTTTGCACATGCGCAGTAGATGTTTTTTTCAGCGCGAATGTGTTTTGTTTATGAAGCCCGCCATTTTATACGCCTTTTTAATATAACTGTTTTTTTTTCTTGCACAATGCATTGTAAAATCTTGTATGATACACGTGCGAAAGATGATTTCCGACTCGTGTCGGCTTATACACTCATCGGAAATCACATACTTTCCGCACTAGTAGCATAAATAACTATTATCGCTTTTAAATACAAGCCAGATATTTCTCCAAATAAATTTGTTTAAAAATGGTGGCATTATCGGTATTATTTAGTCTGTAATTTTAAGTTGTCAATTTTATGGCTTCTAAGGCTGCTTTTCCACCAGAGCTGTGCGAGGTAGCTAAGCGGTGTGCGATTTTTTCCTAGCACACCGCTTAGCTATCTCGCACAGCTCTGGTGGAAAAGCAGCCTTACACTACCTTACGCGAGTAATTTTGTAATCCCTTGCAGCGGCGGTCACCCATACGTGACGGGGCTCGCCATAGCCGGGGGCATATTCTACCTGGGCCCGGAAGGCGCCATCCTCGGCCCGCTGCTGCTCTGCTGCCTCATGGTGGTCCTCAACTTATCCTCCACCTTCCTCCGGGACACACCCTCCGAAGAAAGGGCGGCGTTACACTCTAGAGTCAGGTAAACCGCTCCAAGAACAAAACATCGACTGGTTGGGATTGTTTTGCCGTGATTTGGTATTTGCAGCGGATAAAGTATTCACAGTGAACCTCTGTCCTAATTTGCTACGATGTTTTCTTCGACGCTTACTACAAAAGGTATCGTACGTAATACATACCTACCTATTTAAAATTATCGCGCTAAGACCCGTAAACTATCGTAATAATGATGTTTTCTTCGTTCAGAATTTCTTCCTGTGCTCTCGCTCACTATGTTTGCGTGCGACACTGAAGATATTTGAGGGTTTATGCATGATTTTTTTATAAATAAGGGTTCTAGTCACCAAGTCATGTAAGTAATAACAAAATATAAAAATACGTAGTTTACGATTTATAATGTTTTTAAAGTGGTTGATTAGAAAGATGAATCCGAAATAGCGGCTGTTATTTTCGCCATTTTTATTTTCATAGATAAAAGCTGTTATGTAGAGAGAAACAGATGCTCTAGCTCGGAAATTTTTTGGTAAATTTTGTATCTGTTTTTTTTAGTTGGTAATCTAGATTTAATAATATTTCTAAAATAAATACAAATTTCTCATCCGTCGTCGTTTGCCAGTTAGGACGCGTGCCAAATGATTTTGTTACCGAATCAAATTAGTGTAATGCGGAGACATTGTCAATTATAAAATAAATTAATATTTCAAGTGAATACTTTATTCGCATGAAATGTGTACAAAGGGTTTCTTGTAAATAATGTATATGTACTTGTTATTTTTTGCTGTGTTGACTCATATGCGCATTTACTCTTTTATATAGGTCATTGTTGGATTATTTTAAGTAAGGTGTGTACTGTCAGTTACCTTTTGCTTTGAATATTACACCTTTCCAGTCGATCCACACAATATGTTGTTATTGCACATAAAAGCACCATTTTGTATATTATACTTGTTTATACCTATTTGGCTAAAATAATGTGTTTATAATCTAGTTATTTTCTGTTTGGTAAGTACTTGCATTTTTTATATTCGCATGCTTTATTGGTGTTGCATTTAATTCTTTGGGCGATTTTTTCATATTTTTTTATTATTTTTGTAATATTTATATCTATTTTTTATTTGATTAATCTATAAGGTCCCCCAATCTACGTAACAGTCCTTGGGTCGAATCCCGGTATAGGAACTTCAACCCGGACATGTTATATCAATTACTACAGTACTTCAAGAAGTGCGGGCCCCTAAAGTCGGTTGTAGAATGACCCAATTGAAGTAAGTATTTTTATTAACTAATTACATGTTCAGATGAGTTTCGAGTAGTGCCAGTTTATGAACTTAATTTAATACTTAAATACACTTACACTTATAATTTTTCATGAAGTATGAGACACATTTAGACTGCAATGCTGTTTACGCATTTCCAATAGTGTTGATGAGGATTCCTCTTCCGCTTCCTCATAATGCGGAGATTCCGCAATTTTTGAACTTCCTCATCCGCTACCGCTTCCCAATAAAAAAGAAAAAATCCTCCTCATAAATTATGAGGAATTTAAGAGGAATTGATTTTTATTAAAGTTAATCTTCCAATAATTAAATTAGATTACTAGAAGATGGAAGACGTCTTTCGCTGAGATGATAATGATGACTGGAAGATTTAAACATTGAACGTAATAAATAAATAGGTACTGCTTCTTTTATTTTATTTCCAACAAAATCTATAAAATAATATCTCCTAATCTTCTAAATTTCTACTTGCCACTTCCTCTTTCTCATCAACTCTAATTTCCAATGAGCGTAATTATCACACTGCAAACAAACATTTTGTTTTTTCTATACACAGAAAGACACTTTTGATAGTTAATAGACGTAATATATAAAGTGACCCGATTCTGTCAGCACCTTAGTGATTCGTCACTGAAATATCTTTATTTTCCGTCAGTTTCGACCAATAGAAAGTAGCTGCATGCCCTTCGGAGCAATCACAACCCCGTAACAACCTTCCCCCGCCTCAGCTAGTTGACAGATTAGTTTCTTTAAGTTTTATAACAATGCCCATTCAAGATTTAAGATACAGTATGTTCATATTACATTACAATTGAAAAATGGTCAGATTGCCTCGAATCCTTACCACGGGTACATATATACACGGAATTCCTGCACTTTTTAAAGCACTGTATGTATTACATATTAGTATTTAGGAATGCATGCAATCTTTACCTCATCCATATCTGTGCCTCATCCACTGCTGTAGGCCTACTATGTAAGTAGCGACAGTCTCGAGAAGCTGTCAAACGCGACATAGTGACATTAGAGCCATAGCAGTTCTGTCAATATGTCGCGTTTGACAGCTTTTCGAGCCTGTCGCTACTGGTCATAGGCGCGGCATTTGACCCGTACTTCGGTCGCACGCATCCACTTGCTGCCAACCTCCTTACCTATCCGTCTAATCATTTCTAAACAAAGACGTTACGTCAGCAAACCAGAATCACTAAATCATGTTTCTTTTTCAGACTTGGAGCTTATCAGCTATGAAGTCTTGCATGGACCACTAACACATAACTTAACAGACAGTTATTGTTGTCAATTTGTAAACTGTGTATGTCGTATCGTATCTATGTCGTAATCTAAACGTACTGGTTCATCTCCGAGGGCACCTATTTTCAATTATTATTCTGTTTTCTTTTTAATGAAGAATAAAATAAATAAATGAATATGTGGGCAAACTAGGCAGAGCCTGATATCATAGTGTCAGACTACTGATATACCAAAAATGAATCACATATGGTACTTACCTAACATCAACAGGAAAAGTGTACTAATGTCTCACCATATTATTGAATCCTTAGTCATAAAAAACCGGTCAAGTGCGAGTTGAACTCGCGTGGTGAGGATTCCGTCCGTACATACAAAGTTTTTCATCATCAGCCGAAACATTGGCTTGACATTTGGCTCATATGCAAAGTCGTGACCCAAAGACAACCTTGTACCATTGTTCCTATTTTTGTTATTAAGGTACGGGACCATGAAAATAATATAATCAATCTTAAGTCGAAATCGTATATTTTATAGCCTAGCTAGACCATGGCCGGCCATAAGGCATTTGAATTACCCTGCGCCAGCCTAGATAATCATAGAATTGTAAAAAAGTATATTTAAGATCGTTACACAAGCCTGTCCATTTGACGCTTTGCCTTTAAACGTTGAGGCCCGCCGTCGCCTCAGTCTATGAAATTTTGCTAATCTGCAAAATCTTTTGTGCCGGCCTTCGTCTAGACTAGACCATAGATAATAATCAATTAATACAATTGATACCTCCGGATAGAAAATTCAAATTTTCAAACTTTTTGAGGAGTGTTTTTTATCAAAACTTTTTATACATTTTCAATTTTATATATAGCTCGAATCGAATTCGAATATTGGACGATTAAACATAATAATCATACTTTTCAAACATTATTTCAGTCTACTTGAGAACAATAAAAATATTATGGATTTTTATTATTTCGGGGCCTTCGGAGACGAACACATACGAATCATTAAATTAACTTTTAACACAATATCATCCAATATTTATTAGACAATTATACACAACATTATGTCATCAATATATTAATAAAATCGCTAACTATAATAGTATAGTATATAAGAAATCTATTTTCTGTGATATACCCCAAATGATACCCAGTGAAGCATAGAGAAAATCTCATATTATGAAATATTGTTACTTATTTATATTGAGTACTGAATTAGGAAAGGAAATATTTATAAAAATGATGCATCGTATAACGGTGTAGATAGCCGATAAAACTGCACTCAATGAATTGAATAACTTCAATCCTTATTATTGGTTCACAAGTGGTTTTCCATCTTTGATTTTCAAGGACAAAAAGAGATGGCTATATATTAGAACTCTCAAATATCGAACTTGGGTCTTAGGACTTAAGTCTTAAAATTATTAAATGGCATGTTACGCCTTACGCATGATCACGACATGAATAACAAAAATATATCAAATAGTTGTATGTTTTATCGGTTTTTTATTATCATTTATATTTTCGTACTTGAAATACACCAGGGCGAGTGAGATATTTGTTATAAATTATTATAATTTCTCAAATAATAGTTTACAAGCTTAACTAATTCTTATTAAGTACCACTTATGGATAACATTGTTTGTAATAGTTATAGTTATTATGCTTACTGGCATGTTGGTAATATTATATATGTATATTTATTTGTTACTTTATATTTAATGAATCTACTTATTTACTGTACTCTACTTAAAATATAACATGTATCAATCATTCATGCAAGTTGACATTTGATAAAAAAAAATAAACGTCATAAAAGTTTTACGCAGGTGCCATAATGATAGTATTATTCATTTTGATAGACATTATAATAGAGAGAATATTACATAGGTAATAGTTATTTATGATACTAGTGCGGAAAGTATGTGATTTCCGATGAGTGTCATTTTATTCACGAGCGAGCAAAGCGAGCGAGTGTATAAGCCGACACGAGTCGGAAATCATCTTTCGCACGTGTATCATACAAGATTTTACAATGCATTGTGCAAGAAAAAAAAACAGTTATATTAAAAAGGCGTATAAAATGACGGGCTTCATAAACAAAACACATTCGCGCTGAAAAAAACATCTACTGCGCATGTGCAAAGCTGTCGAATCGCAATAAGGCAATGAGTAAAATTTATTCAGCCACGCAAATTTTTAATTAATATTTGAACGTAATTTATCAATAAAAATCAATTTCTAAAGTAATTATACTAATTATAAACGCGTTTATTGAATTGTTATTTTTATTGTTTCCTTTATATTAGTAACAATTGGTAATAAAAATATCTCAAATACTGAAATGTTAGGTTGACTGGCTGAATGACAGGCTGAGCAAAAATTAAAAAAAAACTGAAAAGTAAAAAGCACTAGTGCGGAAAAGTGCTACTTTCCGCACTGTTTGGCTGCCTAGAAAACGCTCCTTTTCGAGCACATGTATTGTAAATTACTTTTTATAATATTCGCTAATTGTCATAATTAAGTTTAGCCCTATTTATTAATAGTATATATTTTGTTATGTCCTATTACTGTCGGCCTACAATTTGTTTTACCATCTTAAGGTTGAACGTCGTTTGTCAATTATAGAATATTACTCCAACTTTATTTTCGCTTGCGTATCATGTATAGTAACTACATTTTTAATTTAATGTGACTGATGAATAATGTTTCTTGCTTGCTAGTCTCTCTATATTTGTCGCCTAAGCAAACTATTATAGTAACTCCAGACTATAAGAAATTATATTAGTATTAAGTACTTAAAATGGTGCTTTTCGGGTAGAATTTCGTTGTATTATACAATCGTTCTAAATATTAAGTTTTGCAGGTTGCGAAAGTTATTAATATTATGATGTTTTAATAATAAGAAAGCCAAAGCAGGAAGAACTTTCAGCACAAAAACATCTACGTTTTTTCGAATTATGTAGATGTCATGAGATCTTACAATTTATTTGAATCGAACTTGCTCTAAATCCCTAATGTTAAAATAGAGTGACTTGCAAACCGTTACTTTGTGCTTTCTCCAGCATCGGCTGTTCAGCACAACTGATTTATTATATTATAATCAGCCTTAAATGGCAAAAAAAACGGCCTTATTAGTTATACATGATTGAATATTGTCCATTTTATTGACTTAAGTTTTTATTATCATATTATTATGAAAGTGTATGTATTGCTGTTTTGTGTCTTTTTCTCTCGCAGCATCGAAGAAATACATTATTTACGAAATAAAAGTGACCAATTCCTTTACACTGATAAAAAAATAAGATAATTAAATATGTTAAATGATGATTTATATAATAGAACCTATTAGTTTTTATTAATATATTGATATAGTATGCTAAGAGCTAAACTGAAAAGCGAAAGAGCGCTTGTAACAATATTATTTATAGTTACGAGTAATATGTAAAGGAAAATGTATCTTTTATAGTAGCTATATTAGCACATAATATTATTATGTACAATTTAACTGACGCAAGTGCTCTATGTAAAACCACTGCATAAATAATACTAGCGTACGAAAGATTTACTGTGCAAAATCATGTAAATGAAAAGCTACTTTTGCTGTAATACAACAAAGTGCAATTCAGATCACATAGCGTCGATTTACCTTACCCAGAAGTTGTATCTCTTTCTATCGCGTATCGCCTAATTTTTCGCACTCTTCCAACCTATTGAATGTGGATCTCCCGGAGGACTCGCTTATGTACAGTCAAGGAATTATAAGGTTTCAGTTTTCAAATACTTAGATTCATTTGGTGAGCTGCGAGCACATAGTACTTTCTGGAAATTTGTCACAGAACAGATGTTTGTCATTTAATTATTTTGGTATTCATTGCTCCTATACTATTGGAAGCGAAAACAGAACTTAAGGTGGTCAAACTCCTGAATAAACTCGTGATTCCCTGACTGTACAAAAGTTCAAGCGAGGAGTACGGAAATGAACTAGGTCTGCCTTGTATTGAAAGTTGCAGTCGATGTGTTAGATAGATAGATATTATAACGTTGCAATACACACGAACATCACAAGAATTATCGCTAAATGCTGAATACAAACAAGTGATGTAATCAATTAATTATTTAATTAGACTCATTGTACAGCAGTCGACATGTATAGAATAAAATTTTTGAATTTGTATACGACGGATGTGTGTCTTACCAGTACCAGTGTGAGATTTTTTATTGAAATTTAAATTAGTATGATGTAACCAAAGCCCTTAACAGTTGCTAAAATCGTCCAGAATAATTTAATGTTTGTAATGCTATATGTTAATTTAAAATACGCATTCGCACTAAAATAAAACAGCCTCATTTGCTTTTACTATTGTTTTTTATTGCCTTACTATTCCTCGTCGTGATATTATTGTAGCATTTTGCATAACAGGGACATGGTTTTTAGATGCCCATTTTACTATTCATACAAAATTCGTGTCAAATATTCGGTTTTAATAAGGTGGAACAACAGGCAGAACATACGCAATCGTGATCCTATACCCGAGTTTATGTGCATTCCTTCCTTCACATAGAAATGTGTTACAAGCTGCATATTAACCCAGATATCGTTCTGCTATTGATAAATGGTAAAATTTCTATGGTAGGTGATTTTTATACCTTAGCGAAACCTGTCCAGAAAAATAAAAAAAAACAACGCAATATTGAAGACATGCAAAAGAACTGATTTAATAAAAGGGGATTGTTCCCAGAAACACTACAAAAATACGAGGCGTCTCCTGAGCAGGTTATTTATTTTTGTGATTAGACTAGAAACGACAAACTTATTGTTTAGTAATTCACTTTTTCTTGTTTTTCTGTGTTGTGCACGTTTATCCGCGACTTGTTTAAATGATCTTTTTCTTCCCTGGGTCTGCTGTACCTAATATATTTCTCTACAAATAAGCAGACTTGTTGTGTCGTCTCTCTGATTTGATTGTCCGTTGTCTATCTACGAGATGTGTACAATAAATAAATAAACAAAAAGCTAATCAACTGAACCGTTTTAATCGAAGCAAATAAACATTTTAGTAAACTATTGTTATTAGTTCTTTTTTCTCTTGTATTTTTTTCTTAATGACATCAAATTTGTTTCATAATAATATTGGATGGTGATCATATTCTCTAATTCCTTTTCGTCGACGTCGACTGTAGACACGTAATTGGTCTTGTACTCTTGTTCCGTTACGATGATACCGTTGTCCTCAAAATAGCTGTGCAGTATTGGGGTCTCCAGCCATAGGAATAACACGACGGTATCCACTTTGATGTGAATCTGGTACCTGTAATTCTTGGGCTCGCAAGTTGTTCTTTTAACGGTTAGCTAAAAAGAAAAATTGTTTCGATTAGGCAACAGTAAAAATTATATTTTTTGATCCGGGCACATGTTTGTGTAGTCTATAGCACCCGTTTGCGTTTGGAAGATATGCATTCTTACCTTGATGTTAGGTTTTTTTAGTCCTTTCATTGACTTCAATGAACGGAAAAATAAGTAATTGTACGGCGACGACGTAACGCCGTCAGCTTTCAAGGAAAACCTCATGAACACTTCGTCTTTATCGTACGGGTATGTTGCTTGGAACAGCTCCTTTTGAACACTCAACGGATCAACATTTGTCGTCAGGATCGATGTATTGACTGGAACAAGACTGGACCACTTGAACAGGTCTATTTGGACCTCGCCGTTGGTTATCGGCACAAATCTGTCGTTGATCACGTATACTTCCACGCCGGCGTCCGCAGACAGAAGTCTCGGGGACACCAGAACAGGAGCAAAGAATTTGACTGCGAAGTACTGAAGCATCTTCCACCTTCGTTGGAAATCTGAAAAAATAAATGGATAGTTATCGGACTTTTTAGGATTTCGTACGTCGAAATAAAAAACGGATACCGTATCTTTAATCAAACACTTTGCTAAGAGTGCTTTTAGTGTGGTGTTCGGTCTCGCTGTGAGCTTACTAAAACTTTGCTCATCCTAAAAGAGCGTATCTTTGTATAAAAGCGAAATAGGTTTTTTTTTATTGACCTTTGCTTATGTCGAAAATGTACGACCAATCAAGCTTCACCAGACTTGCTAAAATAGGTATTAATTCACCGCACATGCAAACAGGATAGGTGATTGTTAATGAATAATTTTCTATGACAAATAAGTTGTTTCACGGACTTAGGAAAGACCTTATCTTACTTAGACTGTGCTCCATCCTTAATGTCCTGGGGCATTTCACAACATACGAGTATTAGGTACATATTGTAATCTAACCTTTAGGGGTTTGAAGAAGTAGAAAGCTACTAACCCAAGCCAGACCATGTAGGCGCCTGCCAGACGTCATTAAGCTGCCAATATAGGGCTCCCATTGTGTACCAATTGGCCTGGTTCTGTCTATAGTATTCCGTCTGAATTTTTATTGCCATGGCTTGCACAATCTGAATAAAAATTTAAATTAAAAAAATCTAAAAACCCGACTGCTTCAAAAGCGAACTAAAAAGATGAAAACAAGATGATGTAGGAACATGTAGAATGTATAATTGAAATCCTCTTTTTCTATAAATTGAAATAGTCATTATTGTAGTCGGAGGCATAATATTCATATTTTACTTGCTGAGACTCCTGCTACATTTATGCCTCCGACTGCAATAATGACTATTTCAATTTATAGAAAAAGAGGATTTCAATTATACATGCTACTATGTTCCTACATCATCTTGTTTTCATCTTTTTAGTTCGCTTGGAAGAAGCTACCTTGTATTAATTTTGAATATGACCATGATATTTTTAAAGCCTCCTCAAGATGCCACATTTACTTTCTTACCTGACTGTAAAAGACAAATTTCTTAAAATACTCTTCCTCAGTCAGATTTCCTTTCTCTAATTTCAATTGCTTCTTGATCTGCCACTCAATAGCATCGTATCCACCAGGAGAGTGCTGTCTGTGCTTGGAATATTCACTGCTTATACTGAAGTCTTTCGATTCGTTCGTCGCAGATTTCATTGTCAGAAGACTTGGTAAAGACTGAAAGCCATATTCAGAGGCGAATCTTGTCAGAGGATAAGTATTTATATCCCAAAGGTCACCGTAATAGTTATAGTAGTGGGTGTCGCCATAGTGCGTATCGTATGGATTCTGCGCTACATAACCTTCATTTTCGGATTCTATTCCGTTGGAAGGACTGGACACTAAATAGCGCCTGCTGGGATCCAAGTAGTTGACGATGTATTTGATTGTATTGACATAGAGGCCGACATATTCATTTTTGTATTTTGTGAAGTTGGAAGCAGTGTTGTACCAGTTGCCACGCAGCGCCGCCTCATTCTCGTTGTTGCCAGCCCACAATGCTATAGATGGGTGATGCTGAAGACGTTTTACGTTATGCTCAACTTCTTTTTTAACTGATCTGTAATGATACGAATTTTGATTGGTGCTTTGACCAAACGAGGGTTAATAATATCGCCTAATGTTATCGTTCAATGGTTCATCCGATTTGTGGAGTCTTTTATCCGTCAAAAAGGATCGATTCACTGTTTGATGACTTATGAGTCTGCGTAGCTGCTGCTGTTAAGTAGGTACTTTACTACGTTTAATTTACTATATAAAAAGGGGTAATTCTGGTAATTTACAGAAGGCATTATGATTCTTGTTGTCTTGGCTTTTCTGTATGGCAGTTAAGTTGTTTAAACTCTTTGGTTCATCTTTCGTTACTAATGGTGTGAATTGGTATTTATTAAATAGTCTCACTCAGTAGTCACTAAATCAAAAATCGATTTAAATTAATTTAAAATAACAAATCCTTCAAATTTAATTTGGACATCAATATTGTATTTACTTACTTAATAAAGTCAGTATCTACAGGGTACATGGAGCAAGCAAACATGAAGTCCTGCCAAATGAGGATTCCGAGCTGGTCGCACCGCTCGTAGAACAAATCCGATTCGTACACTCCCCCGCCCCACACCCGCAGCATATTCATATTACTGTCCTTGGCGGCCTCCAAGATTCCGGTCACTAAAATTAGAAATAAATCATCCGATTTACTTTAGGAGCAAGTTTCTTAAAGCACATGGCATCAATTTATTTAGTGAGTTCATAGATACGAGTATTAAGATAAAAAACACAAGTATCAGCTCGAAAATCAAACCCAGTTGACATCCAATCAATAGGCATCTCAATTTCTTGCAAATGTTTCTCGCATCGAAATGTATAGCATTAAGCCCGCTTTTTGTGTTGGGCAATAAAACGAAATAAATAGGTACATATACCTACCAGTTTCCTCTTCATATCCCAGCTCTGGCAGTATGTGCGCCGGAATCCAGTTAGATCCCTTCATGAAGATAGGATAACCATTGACCTTGAAGTAGAATGTAAGACCTTTCCCAGCCGAAGTGTTGCCTGCAATGCGATACTACTCTTAAAGTCCGCACCCACATAGCGGGACACGTGCGGTCGTGATCGCATTCTGATATCAGAGTATAAATACAGTTTGTCCCATAGAAATCAGGCGCAATAAATGCTAAAAAAAACTGCATATACTTAACCTTGGATATCCTTACACAGCCCGCACTTTCCTGTCTGTGTGTTTGCATCTTCAAAGAATTCAACATGACTCAACATCATCATCATCATCATCACTGCAGCTCATATTACGTCCCAACCAAGGAACTCGAGACTTACGTACCACTGGACAACGACAACAGGCCTTCCTTAGTTTTCCACACGCTGACCTTTTGCGGATTGGTCAACTTCACACTGTGGAGGCAAAGGGAAGATCTTCCGCCAGGCATGGTGGTGAGCCCGGAGACCGCGGTCCAACTGTACTTTGTTGGAACTTGTAGTATTTATTCGCGAAAACTCTGATAGCGCGTTTTAGGCTTTGGCTTCTAATTGGTCGCTCTTCTAATGACGTAGTATGTGGCGCGCCGCCACAACACTTTGAATTCGATTCTAATTTTGAAGTCGAATAAACATGCAGATAAATTAAACGGTAGAAAACATATTGGTACGTGCTGGGTTTCAAACACGCATTTCCCGAATGGTAAACAACGGCCCTAACGAATAGGTACGCCATTGACGCGCTTAGATACTTACCAAACTTTAAAGACGCGTCTTCTTCTACAAGTTCAATAGTTCGGAAGCCTATCTTCAGGCTCTTGGAGACCACTTCCCCGCGGCTGGTAACAGTTACAAGGAGGTCGTACAGCGGCTGGTCTCCGAAACCGTTCGGCCACCACGCGCGGACCACGTTCTGAAATGCGTGTTTGCAAGGGAATCTACATTTTGCTAGTTAATCTTAATAATCGCGATTCCGATTTATTTGGGTAACACTATTATATTTCAATACTCTTTAAATAGGTTGGAAATAGCAAATGTTGTTATCAATATTACTAATTTCTTACGTCCTAGGTTTTAATTTATATATTTTTTATCCCTAACTACTTCAAATGTTTGTTATTTTTATGCATTGTTGTAAACTGAAAGAAACGACTGAAAAATGTACGATATGTTATAATGAATGTACTTTTCCTTCCTACCGTGCGTATATGCGCATGTCTACATTTTCGCATTCTTCACTTTTCATAGCGACGTTACCTTTATAATAATTACCTATATTTTTTCCAATGAAGGACGGGGTTGTACTTCCTCTACGTTGCTTCTTTTGTTTGCGTGTCGTCTTTTCTCCAACAATATTTTTTGGTTCAAGGACATATTATATTAAGCAAGCATTTTCTTATAGTTACCTATAGTTATTCAACATTCTCGTTATTCCTTACCTTACTTATTGTCAAGTTAGTCTCCAATTCAACAGTTCCGTGGACTACAGCGACTTCATCAGCTCTAAAAAAGCTTATATTTTGCTGTCCTTCCACAGTCAAATCGACGTTGATCGAGCCTTCCCAATTCTTCAAATTCTTATCGACGTCTAAGTAAGCTGTAATGTATAGGAACCAGTGCTCCTTTGACTGAGAAAAACGAGTTGACACTGACCGTATTACTGCACCGTTAAAGAATTCAAAAGTAACTGGTTTCCTGGAACATAAAAGTATAGCTTCTTTACTGCAAAATAAATATTATATCTTTTAGTCATCAGAAAGATTCAGTGTACTTATATCTTGTAAATCGAATATTAAGTATTGAGTATTCAATAACTCTGAAACCATACAGATAGGGAAAGATTGTACCTACCTAAAGTTTTTCTCGACAGTTTGGTAGGTACTGGTTGTTTCTTAAACTTGAAATCCGATGGACTATGTGCCCCTTTAATTTAGGTTTATCCGTCGTGCTCCCTTGTAAATCTAATATTAAGCTCTTCACCATGTTCTAAACCTAGTAGTAGTAAAATAAAACTCCCAGTTATCGAAGGTGTGCGTGCAGCACCTAACCGTTACAAGAGCACTACGGATCATGCAAAATTTACCCGTTTTGCCGCCAGACAGTTTAGGTATTCAGTAAAACAGTCATCTGACCTGTAGAGAACAGCCAGAACTGGACGGACATACGATATTTTTCCCAAGCTAAAACTAAGACGCTTCATGAAGGTGTGAAATGTAGGTATGTAGTCATAAGTTACCACATCCCGACAGACGGAAACGCAGGGCCCCAATCCCAGGCAAACGAGGCTTGCATCTTGCGGAGTTGGTTGACGTGACACTCGCCGTTGTACAGGGAAGGCACGCATTTTGGCGGCGTGAAGTGCTTCTGAGATCGCGCGTTGGCTGCTTTCATTGGTGACTCGAATGTCACTTTTATACAGTTCTCTCCTTCCTGCAATTAAACGTGAAGCCTTAAAAATAGGAATGAGCCTAAATTCTAAAAAAAAAACAACAGCGACGAGCCGAACAAAAAATTTGCTTAAGGTGAAATTAACACATATTCTTGTTTGACTGTTTGTTTCATTGTTGTTGACACATAAACTATTTTAGGATGTAATAGATTAGTAGCTTAAGCATATCGTCAAATACATGTACAGTAGCCAGCACATGCGGCTGGACATGTTGACCTTGAGAGCGCCCGTATTCCGTAGTGCTAGGAGGGGGGAATTTTGTAGTGCCCGTGCATGTGTTGGCTTCTGTACCAGAGATCCATGACAATAATTCCTATTTTATACCAACCTTGAGATACTGTTTAACATCAAATACGTATCTAACGAACATGTTTGAAGTGAAGTCTACAGCATGGTCGTCGTTCATTTCTACATACGCTATAGTGTCTACACCATGCATTACTAAATTAGCCACATCATGGTTCAGGTCTTCCTTTGTAACTGAAATTTAAGGAAACATCGTCATTATCATTTCAGCCATGAGAAGTTTTACCATAGGTAACATATAGGCATAATGGCTGCACTAGGGTCTTTCGCTTAAGGCTGAGGCCAGACGAGCGTAATTTTTGAGTTGTGAGTTTGTGAGTCGCGTTTTTTCGGTCGCGTAATTTCTGCTACGTTCGGTTTCATACAAAACTTCTGTTTCGTTCAGCTTTAAATATGAAACGGAAATTGCGCGACCGAAAATGCGCGAAAAATTACGCTCGTCTGGCCTCATCCTAAAAGAGAGGATTCGCATTGAAATTGTAAGGAGTTTTTTAATATAATAGGTAGGTATGAGTTCTACTGCAAGCAAGCAGGCGGGTTGGAGAATACTGTTGGTCACACATGTGATTACTGCTGTCCATTCCTTGGATAAAGCACCGATAGTGGTTTCGTACGATAAGGAGAGCGGTGTTAATGCAATTCTAACCAATACCAGCCAGAAACCACGTCAGCCCACGTCTGGAAGTATGAAAGTCCACTGCCACTTTCAACAGATTTTCAGTAGCTCACCGAAACGTTTAGGCCAACCTTGGGGGGCTGCCGACGCTACGTCTTCAGGTACTTTGGCACCACTCGAGATCCTCTCTAGCAGAGAAATAATTTATCGTCCACTGTCATTTCGTTTTATCAATTCTTCATTTGGGCACAGAATGTTTGGGTAGAGTAAATGTAAATATGGTGGGTCCTAATGAATGATCGTTCTTTGTCTGTAAGTGATCAAGCGACTCTCACCTCTCTGGGCTCATACGTATACTACACGTAAGACACAATGATGTATGAGTATGACAAACAACTCAAATTGACAGTTAATTACAACCTGAAGGCCACGAACTAATAAAACTCATCCTTCCTTTAGGTACCTACTAAACGACTCTTTAACCTAATACTTCCTTAACAGCCCATATAACGCAGGTGTTACTTTACCCTTCGATTAAATATACAGGGTGTAAATAAATTTGCGGGCAATATTTTAAGGGAGAAATCTCCCCATAAAACTGAATAACTTTCCCCAAGAAACATACCTTCAAATCTCAAAATTAAAATTTAACTTTTCAGTCAAACTTGTCTCTGACTCATGAATGACCGACTACTTTGTATGAAAACTTGAACTCTAATTTTGAGATTTGCAGGTATGTTCCTTTGGGAAAGTTATTCAGTTTAATTATTGCCCCTTAAAATATTGTGCGCTAATTCATTTACATTGATTTAGAGCAGAAAAAGAATTTAGTCAATAATATTTTTGCGGCATAGTCAAAATAGGTCGTGAATTTTTATTTAATAAGAAGAATTTTATATTTTGCAAGACATATTTTTTATTACTTTTGTGCGTTAACAATAATCATACCATTGAATTTCCCTTCGTATATCCAAGTATGGTTAGCCACCCATCTCGTGCGCACGTCGTTGAACCGGAACAAGACGTCTTCGATCACATTTGCCCTCAGCAGGTCCGTGTAGATGCCTCCGGGCACTCGCGCCGGCACCTTGACAGCTGGAAATCATGGTCGTACATAATAGTGACCTGTTTATCTTGTGGGTTTCGAGGTTAACCTACTTCAGAAACCCTGGTGTCAGAGTTAAAGGTCCACCTAAGGCTTCTGACTTCTTTTTCTGGCTCGTATAACGATACGAGATAGTTCGCCCTGCCCGCGCTTACAGTTTTTCCAGTGGGATTGAGGTATTTTCCCGCAGTAAAAGGTAGCCAACGTCCTTCACCAAGGTCTATTCTATGTCTGTACCAAGTTTCATCAAAATCGGTTCAGTGGTTTTAACATGAAAGCGTAACAAACAGATAGACAGAGTTACTTTCGCATTCGTATTATTACCTAAGTAGGGGAAATTTTATACAAGACCAAAGAAAGTTTTTCTTTCTAGTCCATTATTTATTTTTATTTAAGTACAATTACGAGACTACGACCTTACGACATCTGATTCGATTTATTGTTTTATAAAATTTTCACATGATTAAAAATATCATTGTCGTGTTTTTACACAATCAAGACAATTGAGTAGGTACTTATTATATTGTGTGTTATATTATATCATGATAACAAAGTGCCACAGTGTGTTTTAATGCCACATGTTCAAACATCATGTGGCATTAAACACAATTTTCACTGGTGGATTACCACCTACCTAACCCAGGTTGGCCTACCTCATTACCTGTAGGTACTTATAAATTAAAAAAAACATACTCGCAAAAATGAAGAAAATCAAAAGTACCTACAAAATTTCATTACAAATGGCTTTGTTCAGGTTTACCTCAGGCTTATTGTTTTAATTAGTCACAATATTTAAAAAAATGAATGGGTAATATTTCTCCAAATAAATAGATAAATAAACATTTTGTAATTTACTAAATAAAAAGCCATATTAATTCTGGTTTAACATAGTTTAATATTTTTATGTTCTCCGGCTAAATTTCGCGTGGAGACCTAAAAACCTATCCCCGAATTCTCCGATTATCCGAAATTTTGCTTAGAACTGCCAGAAAGTCCAGAAGTTCTCCAGTAGCGCGATTGAACGCAATTAAATTTGTAACTGTTTTGATAGGTTTGACCCCATGTTATTCAAATGTCACACAAAAACTGACTCATTCAGATTAAATTATTATTTTGTTACTAGCTTTGCCCCCGCGTTAGTTTTTGAGATTTCCGTGCAGTTTCCCGTAGTAATGAGATATTTTCCCGCAGTAAAAACTATCTAAGATGATGACCGGGGATATAAGGTATCACCATGCATAATTCCATTTAAATCGGTCCAACAGTTTCGGAGATTAGGTACCCCGTACAGACAGACAAACAAAAAATCTGGATATGATCTTATCACTTCTTTCTTACATATCCTCCTGACTCAGTTTTAAGCATTTTTGTCTATGTACAGATTTTCGACCTCTACAGTTTTATTATATAGATTAATTAATGAGAGGAGATTTCATTTCTTATATATACCTATTGACCAACTTGATGATAAGAGCCGGGCTTTAGAAGGCAGCGATAAAAACTTATTTTACCTTCCTTGTTCATAAATAATATTTGATAATTATAAATTACTAGCGACCCGCCCCGGCTCCGCACGGGAAAATGGTTATTGTGGGTTATCCTTCAGTATATTATGCATGTATTATACATATAAACCTTCCTCTTGAATCACTCTATCTATTAAAAAAAACCGCATCAAAATCCGTTGCGTAGTTTTAAAGATTTAAGCGTACAAAGGGAGGGACATAGGGACATAGGGACAGAGAAAGCGACTTTATTTTATACTATGTAGTGAAGTATAGCAAATTGGATATGTATTTCATTAAAATTAAGAAACGGGTTTTGTTGATCGTCGAATAAATAAATAGGTCTCTATAAGTAAAAATTATAAATAATGTTTATTATACTTACACCCATCAGAATTGTGGACGGTCCATTCGATATTATTGAGTATTTTAAGCGCACAAATTTCCGTAAAGAGAAATAAAAACGATAACCACTTTAGATGCATCGTGCTATTTACCACTGATCCATTTATGTGTCTGTGACCAGTTTAGGAGCGCGTGCGTCTGCGCACCGTGCGATGAACTGTCAGAATCTACGTAGGTATATTGTTCCTTGGTCAGACAGAATGGTACTTATATGTAATACAACGACTCGGCGATTCGCTATCATTATCGCGAGTTGGGCTCGGGATGTCGATAAAAGTAAATATTACGAATTCATCACATGTAGGTAATGTCACACACACACTTACCTTACCTAACATAACTTTGTATCCAATTTTTGAACTAGACTGTAGCAGGTACTGCATTCTCTAGTGTGCAAAAAAGTACCTACTTATATTCTTTACTTTCATTATTTTTTACCTGACTACGGCGAAGCATAAAGGAGGGTTATGATTTTGACCTGTATGTATGTATTTACCTTAATTCTTTAAAATTGCGTTTAAATATTATGTACCTATCCTACTTTATTCATAACTTTAATCAAATCATGTACCTTGTTTGCCTGACCAGAAAAATAAAAAACCTGCTGTGAGGCCGCCACGTGTACCTATATTTTCATGTTAATAGCTTTTTTTTTTTTTCTAAATTTTGTTTGACCTATGCTTGAGTCGAAAAACGGATCAAGCTTCACCGGACTTGTACGACGGATATGTTAATAAAGCCTGACCAAAGAAATAAGAAACCTGCTCCGGGGGCGCCACGTGTACGACTATGGCAACAATTTCCCTTATAAAATTAGTTCCATTGAAATTCCGCAATATGGCGATGTTTCTTATTTCTTTGGTCGGGCTTTGGCAACAATTTCCATTATAAAATTAGTTCCATAAAATTCCGCAATATGGCTAGGTTTTTTATTATTCTGGTCGGGCTTTACTTGCTCAAAAGCGACAGGATTTTTTAAGATTTTCGATTTATCCATCGATCGATATCTGCAATCTACACATTGATATCTCTACAGCAGTGGTTCTTAACCTTTAAGACATGAGGGACCATTAGGGACCATTTTACCAAATTTCTGTTTTGCCGGGGTCCACCCAGTTGGTTATTGGTAAATATACGGTATTTATATGTAAATAAATAAATATACTTGATATATTTGTAAATAAAATATGCATAATTATTCATTTACTTATTACTTTACAAAAAAAATAAATTAAAGAGGTTTGCTTTGTGTCGACTTAACTCATTTCATCACGTCACGTCATTTTTTTTACGATCGCTTCGCGGACTACTTCTAATGCCTCTAGGGACCACCGGTTAAGAACCACTGCTCTACAGGATGCTAAAGCATCATCGCCAGTAGTTGGGTTGGTGCGAATATATTGAATTTCAAACTCATTGTCAAAACATAATAAAAAAACTACAAACATCGCAAAAGCGTGTATATCTACAATTTTTAGGGTTCCGTAGCCAAATGGCAAAAAACGGAACCCTTAAAGATTCGTCATGTCTGTCTGTCTGTCTGTCCGTCCGTCCGTCCGTATGTCACAGCCACTTTTTTACAACGAACTTCTATATTGTGTTACTTGTTGTTACGGAACCCTTCACGGGCGAGTTCGACTCGCACTTGGTCGCTTTTTTATGTTGTTAGAACTCTTTAGATGAGTTCACATCAAGTTCACAACTTTCATAAAACCTTGTGTGTTACTATAGATAAAGCCATGATATTTTTACCCCTTAACCAGTTTTCTCGAAAATACTTATGATTAAACATTTCTCGGGTATTGTCATATAAAACATTTGACAAGATTACGAGTGTGATAACTATTCTCGAAGTATGAATACCGGATCACATATAAACGAATGTAAGACCACCAAGAGACCGAATTCCGTAGCCTCGAATCCCCTTCAGGTAACAACGCCCGCACCCGCCGGCGGGGGCGCGGCCAGAACCAAAATCAAACTTTAAAATCAGAGACGGTGCCCCTCAGGCGTCGTCTCCTTCACGATGTTTTTCAATATCAACGCGCTAGGCCGTGGCCCGAGGCTCCCTTGAGCCGCCCCTAGACGCGTTGGTATATGACTTTTTCTGGGGTAGAGTCTTCCGCTCCCCCGCAAGTCCGGTGAAGCTTGATTGGTCGTACCTTTTCGACGCAAGCATAGGTCAATTCAAAAAAAAATAAAAAATAAACGTACACTCGAATCCTCGAAAGCTCGAATCACATTCCTACGAAAAACGTATCACAATGTTCATATTAAAGAAGGATATCAGATCTTGACAAATATGGTAAATATATGCTAATAGTTCACAAAGTTCATGAAACCAGCTATTGGTTAGGTAGTGGGCAGAGACAACTGGACGCATGTAGGAACCAGTCGCTGTTTTTACCCGTACTATACGAGTAACCCCATTCGACCCAGGAAAGACTTCCTGAACGATGCCAAGGGCACAGAAGAAAATAATAGTACTAACCAAGGGGCCAATGAAGAGGAGACTAACCATGTACTGTTTTCTTGCAACCTGCTCTGAAGAAAACTCTGAAGAATTACTCGCCGTACTGTCAAACGCCATTTTTTTCTTTGCAGGCGACTGACGGACGTTGCGCAGAAAAGTGTTAAATTTGAGTTCAATTGAGTAAAATATTATTCAAATTCAATTGGGTATATATAATAAGTACGATCACATTTTATTGACTGGGATATGATTTATGGCATTCAAGTAAGATGTTAACTACGGAATTGAATAAGAAAAACGTATCACAATACAGTGTGGAATCTAACCGTATAGATCAAAAATTAGATACCAAAGCGAAAAGTAGCAATATAAATACTGGAATAGATACCATTACTCTTTATGAAGAATATAGATTAATAGAAAAAGATCAGTCGGATGTTAACGTGGCGTGGAGAGGTAAGAAAGGCTTTAGCCAACCTATTGGATTTTTAATTGTATGCCTGACTGACCGACCAAATAGTAGACACGGGACCGTTATTTCGGATGTGGTTTTTTTAATAGATGGAGTAATTCAAAAGGAAGGTTTAATGCTAGGTTCTAGATGTCTGCCCAGCGTCTCCGCCCGCGTTAACAGTTTTCCCTGTGGAAATGAGCCATTTTCCCGTGGTAAAAAGTAGCCTGTGTGTTAATCCAGGGTGTCAGCTAACTCCATCAATAATTTTATTAAAATCGCTTCAGCCGTTTAGACGTGAAGAAGTAACAAACATACACACTCATACATTCACAGTCTTTCGCCTGATAATTTTAGAAGTTTCTAATGTAATGTCGTAAATAAACAAATGTTTTTGCTCTTACATTGCAAACGCTTCTGGCTGAACCTTACAAGATAGATCAAAATAATGTAGGTAGGTAGGTACTACAGTAATGTACATCTTATAAAGGTATACAAAAATGTCCGCGATGTTGTATGTCTATCTCTTCTAGAGATAACCCATGATAACCATTTTTATCCTTTACTTTTTACGAAAATTAATGGCTTATTTCACCTTATTTCAACTGCCAGCGAATGAGTTAATTTTTTCTTTATCTTTTATACAGGGGTTCATTTGCTGTTGTTTTTCCTGGCGTTCGTGTTTGGATCATTCTGCACATTCTGCTTTCACATGCTGATGTTCCTGTTCGATGAGAAATGCGTTCTCTTCCCCAAACTGATCTCATTGAAGGAAATGTCCAAGAACGCTGACAAAGGCACCAGCAAACAACTTATATATGACTACATCTCCGAAAGTGATAGGGATTGTTAGTAACTTACGTCATTAGGTATTAACATTCGTCAAAGTCAAATAAGGATTACTTAGATATGCCATAAGAAAGAAAGGGATTCTTTTTTATTGGCATCTTAAAAGAAAAAATAATACTGGTTGTGATTATTGCCATTAATTACACCTGATACTAAATATTATGGCTGCTGTTAGCTCAGCTAATGCTGCAGCGCCTGCAGCCACCACGCCAGCACCAAGGCGACTGCAACGCTCATTTTCAGCTAGAGCCTCGGACATTTTGTTCAATAAAGAACCTTCACTTTCTCTAACTTTCTTATACACTAAGCTTTTTCTGTCTTTTCTCCGTGTAGCGATATTTCCCTTATAAAAATATTTGATAGATATCGCTCAATAAACGATACAATAAAACCACCTGCGACTGACGAGCCATCTGTTGGTGTCTATGGGAAGTCTGCTCATGCATATTTTCCTATTGCGAGATAAGCAATTGTATCGGATATTCTTCAACCACTATTGACTCTTGATTTGAGTCGTCTTGTATCTGGATTATAATATTTATAAGAAGAAATATTTGACTTTGATACCAATAGTGCCATGTTTAGCGTCATGTTTATTATTATTATAAAATATTTATTTATGAATTGGATGGTTTTCTTTGTAAGTAGGTATTATTAATCCGAATGACCCAGTCACCAGTTTTCCTTTTTTTAAGCCTTACCGGTTGATTTTGTGGCAACACATTGGGTTGAGAAGAAGACGTGTTATTTGCCGACATACGCGCCTCTCCTGTCTGGTATATGCGGTTTAGTGTGGACCACTATGTTCCTCATGTATTCTTCGGGCAGCCGCGCTCTTACTGGGTATTATTTTTTATTTATATATTTTTAGACAAGATTTAGAAGTAAGTAGATAAGAACAAGAAGGATGAAGGTGCGACCCCCGCTCCGGATCATACCTGGTTCAGCACATCTCGCTGGCCATCCAACGCGGGAACGCGGCTGGCGTGATGGGGAAATTTGAGACGGTTATGCTCCGAGGTGGGTTTTTTGACTAACGCGAATTTAATTCTTTGCGTATTGTTTTTTTTGACATGTATGATAATATAGAGGGATGTAGGTATAAAAATGATATTTTCTGCATAACAGTAAATAGGTATGACTAAGACACTGTAAACTTGAGAATAAATTATCAAAATTTTAATAAGCATACCACATATTTGCATTATTTTATATATACTCATCATCATTCAGCCAAAAAACGTCCACTGTTGGACATAGGCTTCCCATTATCCCACAAACATCTCCGCAGCCACACCGATTGGTCCTGCACTACCTACTGCCCGCATCTAGCGACTCAACAATCGTCGCGTGTCGGTACACCTTATGAATTTGTCCAAGATACGTCTTCTGATAAGAACGTTTCTGCATACTATTATAAACATGAAGAATCGAAAACACATTAGGATACGGTGGGATTGGTGCCAGACAGTGTCACCTAGAGAATATCAGCATTGATTCAGCATAGCACTTTAATTATCACGATTGGATAATTGATTTATTTTCGATCGACAGTTTACGTTTCCGATTAGCTTACCGTTCTGCGCGGCTTTCCGTTAACAGCTATTCCCGTGGGCATGGGAATGAGATAAAAAATACCATTTAATATATTCTTCGCGATGCTATCTATCTACCTATCATTCTGCTTTCATTGCGATCCATTCAGCCGTTTAGGCATGAATGGGGGCATAATACGTTTCTTCCTGATTTATATAATATGTGACAGGTTGCAAAAAGCCTGGCACATACTGCCGACGGTGTTCGTGTTTTCCTTGGCGATGGGTGGCCTCAGCATCTACACCTCGTCCATCACCCAGTCGGGTCTCGACGAGCTGTGCCTCAAACTCGGCGAAATCACTGGCAGTAAGAAGTAAGTTTACAAAACCGGGACACTCTACACTCTAACGCAATATACTGATAGATTTTTTTATGTTCTCTCTCTACTTTTACGTTCATTAACCCCTGTTGGCGGATACGGGGCCAGTGTTCGGGCGGGGAATGCGTTTTAGTGCCGAGAGGTGGACGTCCCTTCTGTAACTGTTAGGGATTTAACTGTCGATTTACGACCTTTTTTTTTAATTGCTTGAATCGAAAAGGTACGACGGATCAAGCTTCACCGGATTTACGCCCGCGCGTTTATCTGGCGTGGCTCAATAATTCTGACAACCGGGGGTTTGTGAAGTAGGTTAACCTCAAAGCTCTCACAATAAGCAAGCATTGCCCTTTGTCTTGAAGATTGTTTGTTTGATGTTTGTTGCCTGCTCTCAACCACCAAAGTTTAGCTGCAAGAAAATGCTATGTAGCATTAAGGTCGATTTTGTGCATTTACAATTTTTCATGCAATAAAGATTTTTTCATTCATTGTTTAGGTTGTTTGTGGAGATCCTTGGGGGAGGCCTTTGTCCAGCAGTGGACGTCTTTCGGCTGAGATGGTGATGATGATGATGATTGTTTAGATGCTCTTACACAATAAACGTGGCGACGCTAGCGTACGAGCGTCGAATCCGCGGCGTGTACCAAGCCACGCGGCTTACCATCATGTCGGCCTGGCTGCACACTCTGTGCTGGCTTGGCGCCGCCTTCACGGCAATCCTCCGCATCGTCATGATCGCCGACTTCCGCCTCGTCAAGGTCCGTGTCGACCTCCGAGGAAACATCGAGAAGATGTTGGTAAGTCAGCTTTTAGTATTTCATCGTCTGTCTTCACTGACTTAGCATCATGTGCAAATGACTTTATCCAACTTAAAATAAAGAAAATAAAGCCGTCTGTGCGTTTCTTGGTAAATCTACGCTTGTGATATAACGGTTTGATTATAATACTTAATTAGAAAAGAACATTAACAAATTCAAAAGGTTTTAACTTCAGAGCTAATATGTAATTACGAACAAGGACCGGACTATCCATGGTTCAATTATCTTTATATAGAAGTAAATAGGTATCTATTATCTAATATTGCTAAAAGAGGTAATAGTGGCCCGCCAAATCTGACAGTAAGAGGTAAGTCTTCGTCACCATTGAACAACAATGTATCAACCAAACATGTGTGATAATATGGTCATAGCTCGTCTACTCTCCCCCGCCTTGCGTTATTTTGAGATTTATTTCAAGCTCCTCCCTGTCCGATACACGCCCGTCTATAGGTCTATACGTGCACCTTGCAACTTAGTCAGTCTAGTTGTTTCGGTTGATGATAAAGGACGTACCTACTTATGTACGAAACATAAGAAACCCTCTCCACGAATTCGTAATTGTGTTTTTAATGCATTTAATAATACCTGTTCCTTTATTTCTTTGTCTGCGTAGGAACGCCACGAAAAGCACATAAGAACTGACGAGTTTTCCAATAAAGATGAACAAAACAGCCCTCGGCGAACAATCTCTACAACGTCTTTAAAAGTACGATTTCTAAATAAAGGATTTGGAACAGAACCGCCCTCAAGCGGTGACAATACATTAAAAAGTGATCGGAGTACCATACATTTTATATCTCAAGCTACACCCTACGCTTCAGAAACAGCACTTATGCCAGATGAAAGTCGCAAATTGATAGTAAGGTCGGCATCTTTAGCTTTGCCTAAAAAATATAGATTCATAGTTGAACTTTTGCAGAATATAGTAGACCATATTGGCTTAGAACCAACCCCAGAAGGGCAAGAATTTTATTCTGCAGTTAGCGATGCCAAGCTTCAACGACAACAAGGTATGCGCAATATACAATCGTACTTGTGGGACTCATCCTCCAGCAGCGAAACTGAATCAGTTGTCAATAGCGAGGAGGCTGAACAGTTAGCTAAGAAATTTAGACGTACTTTGGAAGCTAAAGAAAATGTAGAGAATTTTAAACTTATGACGCCGTCAACTTTAACTCCTGCATCATCTCGAATTGAACCAAAACCAATATATAAATCCAATTCAAATAGAGGTGTACAAACGGATGAGATTAAAAAGCAAACTGTTTCACAAAGAGTACAGATAAATAGTCCTAAATCGTCAGCATTAACACTAAGACCTCATCATAAGCATGAAGGTCATAAAATCAAACTTTCTGAGGGAAAAATTAAACTAAAGGAAGTGCCTATAGACACACGCAAACCTGAAGAACATGAGATAGGATCAGTGCCAACTACAGACATACTCAAACCTCTCGCAGAACGAGAAGCGACGAATCAATCTACTATGATCACAGCCGATCCTTCAAAACAAATTAAATCGCCTGAGGACACGCCCCAGTCCACAGCCACACTTATACCTCCTCAAGAACAAGAGAAGAAATCAACTGAAAAAGTAGAGGATGATGGATTGCTTAAACCTTTAGTTCAATATTTTTATCCAAATGAGGACAAATTGATTGTAAAACCTGAACCTTCTCAAAGTGAAAAAGAATCCGATCAAGCAAAAGACAGACCAAGAAGTCCACAAGAACTCTCGCCTTCACACATGAAAGAAGAAAAACCTCAAGAACCTGGACCTTCTAGAAGTGAAAAAGAATCCGATCAAGAAAAGGACAGATCAAGAAGTCCACAGGAACGCTCGCCTTCACATGTGAAAGAAGAAAAGCCTGAAGAACCTGGACTATCTCGAAGTGAAAAAGACTCTGATCAAGAAAAGGACAGTGAAAAAAATGCACAAAAACTCTCGCCTTTGCATACCAAAGAAGAAAAGTCTGAGGAACCTGGACCTTCTCAAAGTGAAAAGGAATCTGATCAACTCGATGAGAAAAAGACTAGTAAAGAAAAACCGAAAAAAACGGACAGAAAAGAAAAACAAGATTAAAACTCTTCATTTTCTGTAAAACAAATACTTCAATACTCGTAATTATACAGAAAAAGTATTTTTAGGATCCCGTCCCGTACCTTTAAAACAAAAAAGGACTTCCTATAGTTATAGGATTATTCGTGTGTCTTTCCGTCCATCCGTCTGTCGCAGCCAATTTCGTCCGAAACTAGTGGCAAATAGAGGTTATTTGATGAATTTTTCAGCAAAGTGGCTATATTTTTTCTGACATCTCAAAGGAAAGCGGGTGTTAAGGGCGTTCAATTTTATAATTAATACAGATAATAAATGGACTATTCCCCCTTCCATTATCTCCAAAACATATAGATGTCCTATTCTATTACTTTACAAAGCCTGTGTTATGTAAAGTAATAGAATAGAAGACTAGGGCACGTAGGCACTTACACACACGCATTAGACCTCAAATTCCATGGACGCAGAATGTCAATTTTCGCTATTTTTCTTAATTGACGCTATAACTATTAATTATACGAAACTAAAAAAAAAAGATTGCATGTATCAAAAAGCCGCTTCGGTGTGTCACATGATATAATTTGCTAACATTTTTAATCACTAAAACACTGCCGAATAGTGTCCTCTTTAGAATTAATTATTTAATATCCAAACACGGATTTACAAAATTTTAACCCTATCAGTCTATTTCTTTCGCCCGATGATGAAAAACTTTTATCGCTTTCTATGACACCCAAAGGAAGACATGGAATAATCCTATTTTGAAATCGGGACCACACTATATAAACAAAGCCCGACAAAAGAAATAAGAAACCTCGCCATATTGCGGAATTTCAATGGAACTAATTTTATAAGGAAAATTATTGCCATCTTCGTAAAAATATACACGTGGCGCCCCCAGAGCAGGTTTCTTATTTCTTTTTTCAGGCTTTAAATATTTATTATTTCCCTTATCATTGTTACACCTATTACTTATTTGCTTTACTTCTTCTATTACCTACATTATTTACTGAAACATTTATTTTTTTTATATTATAAATCTACTACCTGATTGAAATGTCTTGCTAAATTAATAGTTTGAAATTTTTCGGAGAAGATATTTAATTTTCGCTATGTTCTTAAAACCACAGATTCAGTAATAAAGACAATTAATACAAAAAAAATTGTTTCTATACTGGATTTTTTTTTAAAGAAAAAGGAATTCACGTGTTCGGCATGAACCAGAACTTACGGTTTGGCTACATCTAGGTTTAGCCAATATGATACCGGCACTTCAGCTTTTAGCCATAACATAAACACGATGTTGGTAGAGATACAGTCAGATTTTTTGTAATTACCACGATTACAACGGAAAAAAAGGCAAAATAAGACAGACAGACCCCATTAAAGAAAACTTTTTGAGTTGAGATACACGTACATTAAAATGATTGATATTTTAGTTTTAGATGAAATACGTATTATTTGGCGCTGCAATAGTGCCTACCGACCGTTATTTATTTATAGAACATCTAGTATTCGTGCCTCCGGCTTTAAACGCATCGATAGAAACTCTTGCGCAAGGGCCAACTTGATAGTATCGTTGAGATACATGATACTGCTTTCTCACGTTCGGCCGTTTACAAAACTGTCCCCATTACCCATTACCTCACAAAAAATGCGAGATAAACAACAAACCTCGCTTAATTTTTCGTCGGCAAAGTGATGTCTATCCTGTAAAGATTAAATCAAATCCTGAAAAGAAACACAATGAAAAAAAAACAGTATTTTGTTTGCCAATATTCTATTAAAATTATTCAACAAGGCTCACAGTTTTCTTAATACTAAAATATTGTCTTACTTTCGTAATGTTACCTCAGCTACAAATCCCACTCCCAAATGTAAATGTTTGGCAATTCAAGGATTCTTTGCATAACTTTGATCGAGTGCATGATTTAGAGAAAACTGAATTCTACATACTCTTAGAGAACTGGTATTTAGATATTTTGATGGTTTTTTAGTTTATATTTTTAGCAAAACAAAAATTTATAGCCATTCAACAGTTCAACTCTAATGGATTTATCACTCTAATATTTATTTAAAAGGATAATTTTATTCTAACTCTTGTTATGAACGACTACTAAAAGAACAATAGGCACTCGTATTATCAATTTTATTTATAATCTTTGGTGTTATAAATATTATATATGGGAATTATAAGTCAACATAAGTTTTATATAAGCACGATACCTACCCGTCCGTCCAACTAAACATCAGATGAGAGATTATAGCTACGGGAAAAATAAAAGCTTATATTAAACTTTTTCAACGCTAACTAAATATTCCAAAGAAAGCATCAAATAAAGACTAACGATATTGACTTCCTAATATTTAGTAGGTACCTTTGCAAGAAAAAAAGAAAGCAATGATTATTACTGATTATTATTGATTAATAATAAACGGTACACAAAACAAAAGACACACATTATATATACTTTGCTTCCTATGATAGTTTTACGACTTTGTACGGACGGAAAATGTATTTAAATAGAGGCCGCTTATGCTTATGTTCCGAGATAATTTGCAAAAAAGACCTTTGTAAAAATAGCTTGAAAATATTCTCCACGTTCCTTATAATTATAAATTATAAAACTACTTACATAAATAGAGACTAAACACCATTAATAAATATTTTGGCTAACTTGTGCAGTACGCGTGGCTAAATTTAGTAAAACACAAAAAACGCGTCGTCTTGAAAACAGTACTCTACTATTGATTTCTTCCTCCTAATCAATATTATACTTACCTAGATTGTACTATGTTTTTAATTTATTACAATGCTATGGTCTTATCATTGATTTACCCACCCACATGACGTTACCCATTTCTGTGATGCCCTCATGACGAGTAGGTACACTCCAATGCAATTTATTTATTTTTCTTCTTATTGTTAGAAGGTCGGTGACCAACCTCACGCACCCTGAAATATTACTAGAACACACTAGATATGTACCTATATGAAATTGTCGCTTGCAATGACGAAATTAGTATTCGTCTTTAAAAAAAAAGGTAGTTTATACTCGTATGAAAACTATCAATCATAGACTACGACGTGTTGTTTGCGAATTAACGCAAAACCTCTCGGGTGGCGAAAAGTTGTTCATGCGCCGGGTGAAACTACATAACTTGTTCTCTGGAAGATTCAGGAAAAAAATATGCCTGAAATATTTTTTTATGAAATCGTAATTATGACGTCTACCGGATCAGATGGCAAAAAGGAAAAAAAGAAGTTGACGCTAGCAAGGTTTCTTCGACATTTTTACCACTTTTTAAAGGAAATTTGAAGCGAAACCAAAAACAATTCCTCGAAATTCAGTTGAATTTAGTTGACAGTTTTTTTTTGTTTCCTTAAGTAAATCGCAATTTTTCAAACTTTTTTTTGCCATATCCTAGTAGACCTATGTTATGTTTTTATTTTTCATACAAAGTAACCTGGCCAGGTGCTAACTCGGCCTATGAAACTACAAAACTTTTATTTTGGAACTTTATACAATCGCAGTTTTTTTTTACTAATTAAAAAAAAGAAGTTTGCGTTGTTTTACTAACACGTTGTTCAGCATTATTATTTGCTGATGTTCTTCAATAGCCTTAGTTTGATCCAGACCCCTCCTTCGGCCGCGCAAGCCATAGAGCCAGCCTTGATCCTGACCGGGACCAGTGTTCTTTCGTCCAGCAACAATTCATACTTATGTAACAACTTCACTAGCGCCATCTTCGACTGAATGTAGCCCTGCCGCAAACCTGGAAATAACAAAAAAGTGATCAACGGACCTCTATGGTTATTAGTTTCGGCCCTATGCATATCTCTTAATTATGTATGAAAACCTGCGCTGGGGGCGTCTCATGTATATTTCTATGTTTCATCATCATCATCATCATCTCAGCCTGTAGACGTCCACTGCTGGACAAAGGCCTCCCCCAAGGAACTCCACAACGATCGGTCCTGCGCTGCCCGCATCCAGCGGCTTCCCGCAACCCTCACCAGATCGTCGGTCCACCTCGTGGGGGGCCTGCCCACACTACGTCTTCCGGCGCGCGGTCGCCATTCAAGAACCTTTCTGCCCCAACGGCCGTCGGTTCTACGTGCAATGTGCCCAGCCCATTGCCACTTAAGTTTAGCGATTCTTCGGGCTATGTCGGTGACTCTGGTTCGCCTGCGGATCTCATCATTCCTGATTCGATCACGCAAGGAAACTCCAAGCATAGCCCTCTCCATCGCTCTTTGGGTGACTCTGAGCCTTCTTATGAGGCCCATCGTAAGCGACCACGTAAGTCATCACTGGCAACACACATTGGTCAAAGACTTTAGACATAAGACACTGCGGTATTATTTATTATATATTTCTATGTTTATGGCAGCAATTTCCATTATAAAATTAGTCCACTGATTTTCCGCAGTATGCCGAGGTATTTTATTTTTCTGGTCGGGCTATACATAGCTACATTACTTTTTCAATCAAAATAATAGATAGTGGTATTATTGTGTTTGTTTTTTGGTTCGTTTATTTATCAAAACTGTTAAAGAACATCAGTTAAGACGTGTTGCATTTAATTTTAACAGTCCTGTCAATTTATTATTGACTTATGAATTAACAACCGATTACTTAGATCCGTAATAATACTTACTAACCTCTAGCCAACCTTCTAACTGTTTAAATATTTGAATAGGTACACTGTACCTATAGATCGCGGGTGAAGGATTACTCAATCCCTTTTTTCACCTTGATATGTCAGATTACATCCTATTCTTTTCATTAATCATTTATATAAACCAATCATTTCGTATGTATCACTCATTATTGAGTTATTATTATCATTAAAATGGTGGCCATCAAGGCATCAACACAAGGAAATATTTAATAATAGATTTATCTTTTTTCTAATGTTACAAAATTGCATTTCCTGTTTACTTGGTAATATATTGAGATGATTTTTTTATTAATAGCGACTTTTATGCAGTTTTCTGTTCGTTTCCTGTTTTTACCTCGGCAATCAAAGGCAAAAAAATGTCTTGTACCTTACACAATCTTTCAGTTTGTATGTTTATATATTTAAAGTAGGTATATTTACCCACGTGCATATATATTTCACTTTGTTACATGGTGTAAGCTCTGTTAAGATTTGTTATTTGATCGCGAGAGTAAATTTTAATTTCAATTTTAGTTTTTTTTTATTTCTTTTTTATTTATTTATTTATTATTCATAATTTTACGGGTATTACAAGGATAGTAAGACACTAAAACTCTATCGGGTTTAAATTGTGTCACTTTTGATATTGTAATGCTGCACTTAATTAATATCCTATACTTAAATTGTTACATTATTTACTAACAACAAAACGAGTTAGAGCGAGACGTCAACAATTTCCAAAAGGTCTGCATTGGATACAGCTGCTCGCTCGAAGTCGGACTTTTTGTGATTACAATTTTATTTATGACTTAACCTACAGTAGAATACGTCAAAAATACGTTTAAAAGACGTCCACTGCTGGGCACTGGCCTCTTAGGATCTATGATCTTTAAAATGGCCGATTCTACTTCACCCGCATCGACGAACCTCTACATTTACCAGATCTATCTACTATGTCATGGCCTACGAGCCTTCCGTACCGTATTGTAATTCAATTAGTAACTTACTCAGAGCAGAATATAATAAATGACTACTTTTAAATTAAAGCAAAAATAAAAACATTGAGTTCTGGCAGAGACTCGAATCTGCATCTTTTTGGCTGTCCTAGCACTAATAGACTACACAGACACAAATAAACTACAGAATTTAATATAGGTAGGTACTAACCCAAACATTTTCTGGGTCCTTCTCCAAAAGGCATCCAGTGGCAGGGATGCATTTTAGCTTTGTTTTCCGGTGTGAACCTTTCTGGTATAAACTTCTCCGGGTTCGGGAATATATCCGGGTCCATCTGAATGCTATGGTTAGGTACGAAAACCAAGGTGCCTTTCTCTATTTTCAAATTATCTGGCAATGTGTAATCTTTCGTACATTTTCGAAATAAAGCCCTCATCGGTGGGTATTTTCTCATCGTTTCTGTAATTGAATTTAAAAGTGTAAGTATAATAATTTCTTTATATTTTAGTTTTTCTATTCCGCTTTCGTAGACTGTATAATTAAGCGTTTTCGACGTTTGGCAATCTTCACTTTCTCAGGAAAATCCGCAATGCGCTGAGTTCATAGATTTCGTTCAATATTACCTAAGTTGGTAACTTATAAACTACATCATTATGAGGCATGCATATCCGCCGACAGATAGACACTACTTAGTAAACCCCTTCCAAACAACTCAAGTTTAACATTAAATCATCATTTAATCTAAAGGTTAGAAATTCAGGCGTTTGTATCAATAATGATCGCCCGGTATCTTACCATCCAATACCATATTGAGATAGGTCATCTCGTTCTGTGCCTCGTAAGTGCACAAGCCGTCGTATTTCCCCAGTACTTTGACCACCTCATCTCTAGCCTTCTCTTGGACTTCAGGGTTGAGAGCCAGCTCGAGGGCTGCGAACTGACCGGTCGTGGCAGATGTTTCATATCCCGCAAACATGTACAACATTGTATTCGCCGCAACCTCTCGCATTGAAAACGTAAACCTCATATTCGGGTCACCTGGAATTTTAATTCTACTATTGTACATAGATTGTCAAAAATTATACCCACTTAATATGATCTAAATTGTACACTTAAGCAGTGATAAAAATGCGATTTCGAAACATTTGTCCGATTTGCAACTGGTTAGTTACAAAATTATAAACAACTAACTCGTTAATTATAAGATATTTCGGACTTGGGCAATCTTTCCGACGCGTTTACTTGTAAAAAATGCTTCTAACGAATTTAACGCTTTTATGTAAGGCTTTATGGCCTTAAGGGCCGATCAAAGACACGTAACCGATAAGCGTATCAATTAATTGCGAGTATTTATATTCTGAGAACACAAGTGCCGGCCGTGTTAGTTTCGTAAATTCCTCTCAATTTTGCAAGGAATATTACGTCAAGATTAGCCAGTGTAACATTACGCATACACAGCTCGGCGTGCTAAGGTCACCGTGATTCCGTCTGACCCGCTTGTTTGTGGTATGCAAAACTTGACCACAAGTTTCGTAAACTAATGGACATAGGTATAGATAGAACAAGGTGTGGCTTCATTCACGTTTACCTGAGTCCTCGTTCACGTGACCATTCTTCAAATCGATAAGAGTTTGAAGAAAATCGTTCCTCTTGTAAGAATGCCCTTCTCGGTATTCAACAATTTCTTCAACAAGTCTTGAAA
The DNA here is from genome assembly GCA_948473455.1 of Teleiodes luculella. NCBI lineage: Eukaryota > Metazoa > Arthropoda > Insecta > Lepidoptera > Gelechiidae > Teleiodes > Teleiodes luculella. The sequence continues at coordinate 5,099,533 of OX419602.1, forward strand.
AGAAATCAATAATTTTTGGATTGATTCTCTTTATTTTTAACATATTAAAAAAATCAGGAGCAAAGAACGCTACAGCTCGAATCAATGTCCTGCAAAAAAATATCAAAAATCAGAAAATGGTTACTAGTATTTTATCATTAACAGTTTCCACTGACTTACCAGTAAATTGACTTCGGATTAAAATATTCGTGACCGCGCAGATAAAACTCAGATCTAGCATTTCGGAAGCCGTTGCATTCAATTCCAAAACCGACGCTACCGATAATTTCCATGGTGTATCTATCGTAGAAATCCGACATGTTAACCGTCTCTCCGTTTGAATGCATCTGATCGGCATATACTAGAGCTTCTCCTGCTATTTTCTCGACTAACGGATACATCCCTTTCAATTTTCCAGTTGAAAAAGTGGGAGACATCTTCACTCGCAGGTTTTTCCAAGCACTGCCATGCATGTTAAAGAGGTGACCGGCAAGTGGGTCGCCGGCTCCCCCCGAGAATATGCCGTGCGCTTGGAAGTGTTCAAAATCCTTTATCAAAATAAGCTTAGCTATATCTGGGTCATTTACACACAACACTGGCTTATTAAAGCTATACATGCCAACGTACGGCAAATGCTTAAACTTCACATAACTGTCACAATACGGCTGAAAAAACTGTATTTTTCTCCTGATCACATCTCGCAGATTTCCGTATGGAAACACCGGCTCTGGCCCAATTACCCCTCGTCTTACCCAATAAGAAAACTTAAATTTAAACCAGAAATAAATTAAAATAAATACTGTTAAAACTAACACAAATTTTATAAATATTGGCATGTCCAGAAAAGCCATATTTGTAAATAAAATGTCTTTATCTCGCGGTAAACATATTTGTATGGTATGTTTCGCGAAGTTGGATGAAGTGGTAAACTTGGACAATTTCGGAGTCCGCACACGCGTGTACGCCACCAATGTGCAACTGATACGATTGAGAATGGGCCCTGCATGGCGCCGCGCCGTTGCAAGCGCATGGATCCAACTTTTTGCAGTCAGGGTCAAACAGCAGTAGCGGCGATTGCGCTGCGCTAAGAAATTAAGACAGGTCTAAGATCGAGAATTGCTTAAAATTATAACTAAAATTTAAATTTAGACACGTTATTTATATTATATACCACTTCGACTTCAATGTTGTATGTTTATGTATAAAATAGAAAAATGAAATATACATTGTCAATTACCTATTTAATGATATTTCGTGTTTCTTTTTTGCCTATCAATCAACTCTGATGGCTCTTTCGTTGTTTAAACTTAGATGCGACCCTGCCCTCCATTTCAAAACCAACTTACATAAACCTGAGGTCACAAAACCTGTCAATATAGGTATAAAGGATGGTAATGAACTTCAAATTGTTTGCCATCTTGAAGAGTTCGTACTCATCACTTCAGCAAACAAGCAAAAAAACATACTTGATATTAAAATATCTTACTGTGGGCTTTTTTCCTGTTAACTTTGAACTTTTGACCTGAGTACTACAATCTCCAACAAAACTTATTTATGCTTGATACTTATTAATAATGAGATAATAATGCTAAGAATAATTTTAATCTTGAATAAGCAATTTTTAAAGAATTCGGATAGTTTAAGTCTTGGTTTAAGCTCGAATTCCCAATATTTGCAGATTGCAAGTGTTAAAAAATTAGGCATTATATATTAGGTAAAAAGTTCAATGTGAAGCTGAAAACAAATCACTGAAATGCAGCATTGAAAGTTGTATGATTTTAGACAGAGCTTTATATTTTATTGATCATAAGTAAATAACAGTTACACACACTATAAATATAAATACATTATTTGATTGACATAGTAAAAACACAAACTTATTATTCGATTTTAGTACAATCATTTCTAGCTTATTACAACTACAACGTCACGTAAAATTTGTATGCATCTATTTACCAAGTGATCTGTCCGGCGAATACTCAGTTTTGACAAATTCTCTCCTCAGCTGAATTAAATGTTGCAAATATTCCTTTGGTGTCCTCGTTGGAGTTATTGTCCTATTTCTCCTCGTTATGTATTCGTGATAATTGGCCAGATAATTTTCATACTTGTTTACTGCTGAATCTAGATTATCACAAGATTTGAGTAATTTCTTATGAAATTTATCAAAATCTTGGCATGTGTTTGGGATGGATTTAAATTTATCCTCAAAATACTTCCTTTTTTGATGGAAATTATACTGCGAATCGTCAAGGTCCGTACTTTCGCTGGATGTACCTATATTTTCATCATGTGAATCAACACTATCATTATTATTGATATTTAATCCTAAAAACTCTTTGTACATCTTTGACCTAGCATTACTCCTGTGTTTGATAAAATTATTCTTGTATACTGGTGTATAACCTCTAGGTAAGGGTTTATTTAGCTTAGTTTTATGACAACGCTTCCAAACAAAAGAGTTCACCTGACTAGTGTCCGTTATATCTGAAGATGAAGCTACGTTAAAATCGTTTTTACTAGTATTTTCGATGTGCTCAGTTTCAGAGTAAGTTGAATCTGTACTAGGATCCTTCAAATAGTTTACTTTAGTCGGTGATCCAAGTATATTAGACTCATTTAGTACAGCAGAATTTGTTTGAATGTCCTTAAATGTTACGATTCTCTTTGTATCATCTCTTTCTCGAGGTGGGGAAAGAACTATATTATAAGGATACATATTCTCATTTCGTCCTAATATCATGTCTCTCATTTCCTCTTCGTTGATGGTTCTAGCTGCTACGACAGTGACTCGTGGCAGAGAAACCTCTTCTAGATGTTCTTCTGGGAATTCGTCATCCTGACACGCTGAACTGACTGGATTAGGCGATGTATTTGCAATATTTAATGTAGCATCCTTTATAATATTACTTTCAGTTTTAGATGGTATTTTATCTTCACTGGTTAAAGTATTATTCTCCCTTATAAAGTCTTGATTATCAGTCGGTAAAATAGTAGTGTTTATTGCAGAATTAGTATTCACACAATTCTTGTTTTCTGCTGAACCAGTAGGACTGGTTTCTTTTTCTTTTAAATTTAAACTTGGTAAAACGTTCACATTATCTAAAAAGTTTTCCACATGATTGTAATTCAAATTTTCTGCCTCTTCAAAATGTTCAGAATCAGTGTCTTCGTGAGCACTCGTTTCAACGTTGTTATGATTTGTCAATAAGTCTGGTGTCGTTGATACATTTGTTGGTCTCTCTTCTCTTATTTCAACTTTCTTTTGTAAGTTATAGTCAAAATTTGGATAGTCTATATCATCATCAGAACTCTGAGTTTCTGAGTCCAATTGATATGGTTGGGAAATATTTATGCTTATGACAGACGGAACAGAACCCTCATCCATGCAACATCGATGAATATCGTTGCATTTACTGTATATTGCTGCGCGTCTTTTCCTTCGCGGTGGAGCCACAACTGGCGTTTGTGAGCAGCGATCAGATGTTAGTACAGCATCTGTCATCATAAAGGAATTTCTGTGAACTGGTTTATTTGTGTCTGTAAGTGTACTCCTATCCCGATAATTTAATGAAGAACATTTGGGTCCAACTGCTATTTCCTTACAACGAGGAGTCATTGGTATTGTTTCTGTGGCAACATCCCGTTGTAGTGTATACGCTCGATCTTGCCTAAAAATATAGCTTTCCAGATCACTTTGTACGTCCACGCCTTGGTCTCTGACTCTAGTTACTGTATGCCGTGTCTGCGTATATGCCGGTATACCTATCCTTCTACCTTTGTTCCTTATTGCTCTCTGGCTTATTTCCATTAATCTTTGACGCGCATTCGTACATATCCTTAACTCACTTAGTGGTTCCATTATCTTTTTGTCCACCATATTTTCCACTTTAGACACGGCTGCTTCTTCTTTTTTCTTTAACTTTGAATAGAGCCTTTCTGTAACTGATGCCACAATTTCTGCTCTTTGATTATCGTAAAGAATAGGAACAGGAGGCGGTTTAGTTTTACCAGCATCCAGATTTTCAGTTATATTTTCTTGGCTTGCTGTTAGTGATGGTTGTGCTGTACTTTGACTTAAATGTAATGTTTTGTCAATAGGCAATACTTCTTGTGACTTGTACTGCCTTCTGCGATGTCTTAATGGAGCGATAACTTCAAGCTCACTACCACTTCTCGTTCTCTCAAATGTTGGGGTGAGCATTTTATCTACTTCCTTGGTAATTTCTTCTTTGATATTCTTGTCTATTGTATTGATGACGTCTGAGCTACCACTAGCAACTGATGAAGCTGTAGACTCAGAGTTTTGAGAATGTTGAGCGTCTGTCTTCGGAGTGAACATGTCTAGTAAGTTACCTATCTTTGCGTCTGTATTTAAAAGTTCGTGTATATTATCATTGTCGGCCTTATGTAGAGTCCAATGATTATCATCATAAGTAATTTTCCCCGTCTGAAGATTCTGTAAAACAATATAATTCTATATTAATTATGAAAATGTATTTGCTTATCCTACGTGACTTTAATGGCATGTGGTGGTCAGTGGATGGGTGGATTTTGAAAAGATTAAAGAAAAGAATGGTGAGCCGTCACGGGACGCCTGGCAGATGTAAAACATCAACATTATTTAGTACAAGTCATTACGCGGCCAACTGGCCACGCCGTTCGCCACGTCGACAATCAGTTTTACCCCTCACCTGACCCTCCCCTATAGATGTTTCACATCAAAAAATATAAATAACTAGCGACCCGCCCCGGCTTCGCACAGGAAAATTGGTTATTGTGGGTTATCCCTAAGTAAAATTATGCATGTATTATACATATAAACCTTCCTCTATCTATTAAAAGAAACCGCATCAAAATCCGTTGCGTAGTTTTAAAGATTTAAGCATACATAGGGATATAGGGACAGAGAAAGCGACTTTGTTTTATACTATGTAGTGATAGTGAAGACAGATTTGTGCGATAGCCGCTACTTAATGACAAATGATTGAAAATTAGCTTACATAACGAATATGATGCCTGGCTAGTTCTGCCAAAAGCTGGTTGAGTTGTGCTTGCAAAGCAGTGCGGGAAGCAGTGCTAGGGCCACAGCTGAGGATGCGAGGTTTACGCAGCTGACGAGCCCTTTCCGCCCAACGAAGGGTCGAGGCTGATTCGCCGTAGCAAGCCACGCTCGGTGACACGGCTGAAGGGAAATTCGATTGGGGGTCAGATAGTCGTGTGTGAGATGTCCTACATATTTATTATCTACTAACGATCATAGCAAACGGAAATCATAATCATGAATTCGTGTAGCGTTTGCTGGGATGCATAAGGTGCAGTTTCTATTGATTATGCATCTACTGATATTTTCACCTGGTTACCACGAATTAATATCTATTTTTGCCTACTGTGATTCATCATTAAATTCTGCATCATTTTCTTTGCAAAAAATAAATAAAAATATACTCGTAAACATCGTCGTACTCACTACTACACTGTTCTAATTACTTATTTATTAAAGTGCCTGTACTACTAGCTAAGCAGTTCTGTTATGTGTTCAGTTAGCATGATGAATCGATGGAGAAAATTGAATTTTGACGGTTTCTAAATGTAGGATCGTAATATAATTAATGTTTCTACCAAGTTGACTTACTAGCTATGATGAAGGTACTGGCGCCTCCCGTGAAACAGTCCTTGAGGAGCCAGGTCAGTGCCGAGTCGCGGTATGGCACGAACCTGCCGCGATTGCCACCACTCACTAGGATTATACAGGTGAATCTATCAGTTAATTTTATTGGATAACCAACGTAATACGGATAATCATAAGTATCTAATGTTTACTCATTCAGTTATGTACAAAATTGTTTTCTGTATAGGTACTTCTGCACTATTTGGTATTCTGTGCTTCTGCTTATGTAGGTATATTTGTTAAATTTTGTTTTATCTGTTATGTTGTGATGTATGACAATGTAATAAAATAGCAGCTTAAAACAATAAATATTAAAAGTCTGCGGTAATTAATAGTAACTATGTACTTATAGGCTAGCACAGCATGCTAAAAGTACAGTATTTCTAATATTTAAAAAAAATTGCACTATAAACCAAAAAGTTTTCCGTCTATTTCATAGAACATTGGAAAGTTTGGAAATGCACTTAATCAAATCTGATTTCTTTTGTTCAGTGTTGTGTTTTGTTTCGTGTGCATAAAATTGATCCAACTATCTATGTGGTCGGTCAGAGTAACATATCTCATGGAAATGGCAGCCTATTTCTATTATCGGCAGAACACGGCGGTGACTGCTTCAGTTCCGATTTTGGTATATAAGCTGTAGTAGAAGTCATATTAGGAGTATGTTTGCTTATGTATATCTTAGTTGCTATAGTTAATAAAAATCGTTGGTGTACCAAGTGCTGAGATGACGTTGCTGAGTGCGACCAAGGACTTGTTTATGTTGGCTCCTTCCTTCTGTCTCCCTCCGCCGCAACCTTCCCAGCTTGCTTTCTCGCTTTGAAATACAAACAAACAATAAAGGTATACTTTCTTTTTGATGCTTTTAAAGTTCAAAAGTTTTAAAAATAAATAGGACTATGGTAAATGACTATTCTATTACTATTATGATATGCTTAAGTAGGTACCTAGGTACCTACCTACCTACCAACCATTTTTTTAAATAACTTTGATGTTATATTTATATACCGGCCGGTAAAGTACATTAATCAATGTATAATGAATAAATGAATGATTATATCAGTTTAGAGATAAATTGTGTAAATTATGATTCAAGATGTGTATCAATTTATTTACTACACAATAATCGGAGAGCTTTACAAAGCAGCAAACACAAAAAACTTAAATTGAAACGTGTTGATGTGATATTATCGCCTGTCCTTTATACTATAGATCAAAGATTGTACTGATTAATGAATAACATGGTAATTGGTAAGTTGTAATGCTGTAATGCAATCCACCCAGATTGGCAGAATGGCGGGCAATGTCATTGCTGCAAGCCCTGTGAGGTCGGGCCGGTTTTTAACAGTTGCATAACGTTACAAATACTTTCCGCCCGGCAACGATTGCAAACTAACTGCCTTTAAAGGGTTTTCCTAACGAATGGAATTTTTATTGCACGTTTATTGTTATTTTAATCATATATCAACACGCGTTTTTTCCGTAATGGGCTAAGCGATTGGCCAAAAATACGGCCCCTAACAAAATTAAACCGATGTTTGTTTTATTATATTAAATCATAAGTCATCACCTTTATCAAAAACAGACCCATCTTCTTAATTGGTTTCTCTTCTCTTGCCTCTCCTCTCACTACTATATCATAATAATAACCTAAATAAGAAAACACTAAAGAAGTCTGTATGATTCTCACGCAAAAAATAAAATTATTTCTCCTTATTTTTTTTAATAGTTTTGATTTTTTTTTATCGACTGTAATTTCGATTTTACAATACATAATTTTACTTCGACTCCATGGACGTAGAACCTAACCATTCGACTCTACATAATATAATATGTTATTGAAGAACTCAGCCTTTAGAACTTAACATTCAAATTACTGAACACATTGTAATAAACAAACGCGATTATTCAACTTTTAATAAAGGTAAAAAAAATATTTAAATTTTAGAAAAGTTGCAGTGGACTGGTTCAAGTTCATGAGCTTTATTAACATACTTAAAATTACAGCGTTACATTGCCTAAACTTATAAATAAAAATATTGAAAATAAATTTTATAACTATTAAGATTTAAAACGGGATATTTACCGTGATATTTATTTTGTGTGAGTGCCCGATATTTCGATGCATTAATAAATTTTATGTAATTGTACGCGTACCTAATTAGAAATTCTTATCAAACTTAAGTTTTTATATCGTACGCTTTATCTTTATTTATTTTTTTGGTGATATGACGGTTTCTTCAACCAGAGGGACTACTATTCGGTATAATATTCTGTTACAGTAAAGTATATTTTTATCTGTGACACCTATGTAGTGTGTAATGTTGGCAAATATATTGATAGCGTTTATCTCTACAACGACTTGACTCTAAAAAAAAGTCAGTTCGATAAAATTTAAAACGTGTATCCGATTCCAATTATGGTAGGTTGACGCCCGGACCATGCTCCTCTCTAATAAAGGTTTAATGTTCAATGCGTGGTGACTACTACCACCTACTTCGCACGTCTGTTTTTATCGTGTTAACTACGTAATGTACAATGAATAGCATTTGTAACTTCGTACGTGGACTTTAAACTGTTTGGTTTTGTACTTGCGTACACATTATTTCTCGTAATATACGTCAGTGTGGAATGTGTCCTACCAAAACTTGATAAAGTGTAAATGTGCGATGCGATACAAAGTGATAAATGCTTCTGTTGTTCATATTGTATTTACATTCTCAATCATAATTACAAAAACTAGTCCAAAATGACCATTCATTAAAATATAATGCTAATTTATTCATAGTTACGTAGTGTTTTAAGTTATTTATTAAATTAATGTATATTTTAGTGTTTTTATGTAAATATAAAGTATATTACAAAAAAAATGAAACTAATTGAAAATCAGTGGTTTATACAAGCACCTTGGGGACGATTGTGTAGTAAGTAACTATTTTATTTGAAATCACAACTTTTTGCAGAAGATTTTTACAGCAAATAAAATTAAGTTTATTATATTAAACATACGAGTAATTCACGTCAGTCAGTTTAAAACTCAATAAGTATTAGACTAACACACATTTTCACGGGTTTTCTCCACGATTTCGTTTTAAATTGAGCTTACCGATATTTCGACCGAGTTACATCGATCATGGTCACGGCAGAACTGTTGAAGCGGCGGGTAGGACTGCAGAAACTTATTTCTTCTTCTAAGGGCAAACATATCTGTTTACCCTCTTTCTAAGTCTTTTTTCACTACCACTAGAACTCACTCGAAAGTCACCTCGACAGTAAGCACTCACAGTGTCCGTAGGTTTTGTACAGTTTTTAGACCGATTTTTATTCTTTAGCATCCCTAACACCGGATTCCACGTCTTAGACAATTTAAACCCATCTTCCCTATTGAAATTTCTAAACTTAGATATTTCAATGGCCTCTTTTACCAGCCTGGGAATGTAGTGGCGTTCCGTCGATAATACTTGTGGTTGATGGAGTTCGATCCAATGATTAGGGCCTGCTTCCAACAGGTGTTCGGCGATGGCAGATTTATGTGTTTGTCGGTTCTTGACTGCCTTTATGTGTTCCTGTATGCGTTGTGAGATGGATCTTTTTGTTTGGCCTATATAAGCACTCCCACAACTACAGTCCACTTTGTACACACCGGGATTATCTAGAGGCGAACTATCTTTAGGAGAACGTAGATATTGTGTTATCTTTTTAGAAGGAGTAAAAATGGTTTTTATTGAGTATTTACTCATTAGTCGTCCAATTTTATCTGTTACTCCTCCTAAGTACGGTAAAAATGCAGGTTGACGTTCTACTCTGTGTACTCTTGGCCGCCCACTGTTATGTCTTCGACTTGTAACCCTGTCTCTGTATCCATTTCTGTGTAGCACCTCTTGTACATGAGCTAGCTCTTCCTCGATGTGATCATTATCACAGAGATCATAGGCGCGATTTGTTAATGAGGTAACCACAGCCTGCAGATGACGAGGGTGGTGGTGTGATGTCGCGTGTAAGTACCTGTCAGTGTGTGATGGCTTCCGATACACCGTGTGGCCAAGCGTACCATCCTCTTTTATCGTGACTTTCACGTCCAGGAAAGCCAGTGAACGATTTTGTTCCATTTCTAACGTGAAGTGCATGTTTTTGTGAATGTTGTTTAAGTGCTCCAAGCATATTCAACAGTTCTGCCGTGACCATGATCGATGTAACTCGGTCGAAATATCGGTAAGCTCAATTTAAAACGAAATCGTGGAGAAAACCCGTGGAAATGTGTGTTAGTCTAGTTAACAACCGCGAAAATCTAAGAATGTTCAATAAGTATTAGTTATTAACTTGACTAGGTAGGATAACAACTCAAAATGCAGATTATTAAATCGTCAGGTCTACGCTACGTCCCATTGGACAGGCTCTGTCCTACCCCGAATTAGGATGAAACATAGTCTAAGAAAACAAGGTCTAACAAGAAGACCACGAGACTTGACACAAGCCTACGTCATCTGCTGTTCATCCTTGTCGAATAATACACATTCGACAAGGATGAACAGCAGATGACGTAGGCTTGTGTCAAGTTTGACAGTCCGATTGTTAGACCTTGTTTTTAGACCATGGGCATGGGGTGAAAGAAGGTCTAAGTCGACTGTGTTGACTTGACCCAGTGCGATATGGATGGTGCACGCGGGTGCGTGGTTTAATAGTTAAGTAATTAATAGAAAATATGCGCGTATAGGTAACTATACTTATTTGCAGTAGTAGCATGGGGCGACTGCCTGAACCCTCCTGTACTGGTCTTACACGGATCTGGGGACTCGTTAGCCAGCTTCAGGCCACTGCTGGGCCTCCTGCCTCACAACTTCTACTATGTCGGTAAGGAGATACCACTCAACAGAATCTTTAGCTACACTTTCAGTTCCGAGGATTCTATTGTTAAAGTCAACAGAACCGTCTTACTGTATTTCTTACTAAATCCATGATCGTATCATATTTTTGCAGAAGCGAGAAGAACAAAGTAAATTATTTTTCTTTTTACTTGAAGGAGGTCCTTTAACGGCTATAACGTAAAAAATATTACGAGAACGGGAGTCGTCACTACCAAAAACGTGTTAACTCAATTATAATTTAAAGATACATGTAAAGATTGTAAAGTGATAGGTAGGTAACAAGTTTCTTTTCGGTGAGCGGTTTGTTGGTACCTATACACATTTTTACTTGAAAAATTAACACCTTGAGCTACTTCGTTTACGTCAATCTTCCTTAATACCGCCTAGGAATTAGCACTGCCGCGTATCCATATTGTCACATATATTGTTAAGGTTGTATTGGTTTTCAGGCATGGAGTACCCAGGTCAGGGCAGGTCAGATCACTACCCTCCAGGCTTCAGCATAACTCTTATAGATTTTGTTCACTGTATCGAAATAGTGAGAAGGCACTACAGATGGGAGCGTTTTATACTTTTAGCGCACTCGATGGGTGCGACGATAGGTAAATAAAACCATAGACGTAAAATAACAAAAAAATTGCAGCACAAAATCGTATAGTAAAGGTTCAATTCTCATATTAATAACGCGTCAACAGCTGCGCTACGATATAGCTGCTGCAAAAAAATCATTGCTAAAATTAAAACTTCAGCTCCCTTCAGCTCCGGTGCAATATTCAACTTCAAATATGTTTATTTTTGTCATTACTGGTGTTTCCGAGATAATGTAGCAGTTTGACAAGCATTGGAATTTTTCTATTATCGCAACAAGGAAAACCAAATTTACCGATAGCTTTCATATTTTTCAGGAAGATTTTACAACCTAGCGCACCCTGGTAGAATCGTATGCGCAATTGAGCTGGACCAAATAACGATGTCTTTAGTGATGCCCTTAGAAAAATGGTAAGTGGGGGACCCAAGGTCTACACGAGTAGAATAACATAGTTTAAATATTCAATTACGAAAATGATGAATCGTAAGAGCAAACGATGTATTTTCATCGTACGATAAAAGTCCTACTCCAGCCATCCAGCCAAGCATGAAAGTTGACCGTTTACGAGTAACAGATATAGTTTAGTCGTGCGTATAATCTTTTCCTATTGGAAGATATTTCAACATGGCAGGGGTAAGGAATATACAGTTTGTCACAGTGGTTATGCTATGGGGACTGATCTACCGTGCTCGCGCGCTGCTTGCTAGCACTCGACTTATCCACAGACGCGGGAGAACGCGGGTTGCGGAACGGAATCCGAGTCGCGCCCATTTTATATGGGACAGACAGAAATGAAATAAAATTATTATTTTTTACTTTTGTACAGTCTCCTGCAAAGAAAACGGACCACCCTGTCGTAAGCGCGGCGAGTAGTCACCGCATACGTTTTCTTTGCAGGAGACTATACATAAGATCACTTCGTTACGTCAAATGTTACATTTTGTGGCGAGTTAAGCAACGGCATATATAAACACAGATTCCGTCCCGCATTGCTTTCTTTCCCGCATTCCTTTCTTTCCCGCGTCTTATCTGTAGGTACGCGACTTAAAAGATTTGCATACGTGATTTTCTCGTGCGATGAAAACGCACCGTGTACTCGAATAGCTACTATACAATACATACGTTCAAGTTACTATTAAGGTACTCACTCGATATTTTTTTGCATTATGCAGGTATAAGACTTATTATGAAAATCATTATAAATCGTACGAATTAAAAGAGGCACAAAAACAGTACAACCGCAAATATACCTGGGAGAAGGTTTGTTGACTTATTTAGAGATTCAATTATATTTTTTCAAAATTTTTTTCACATTATTATTGTGAAGTATACCTAAAGTAAAACATCGTTGTCTCTTTGTTCTTAATTTATTTTACTTATATCAAATCAATCGCGTATGTTTATTAAAGTCAAGTTGTATTTTTAGGCTATAGAAAAAGTAAGAAAGAACCGGCCAGAACTCACTCCTGAACTTGCGCGCGCAACCATTGAGCGGTGGTCTGAACCAGCTGGAAAAGGCCTTATTAGGTACCTATGTTAAATTCATTTGTCATACAGAAATGTACGGTAATATAGTAATATGCATGATCTGCTCTTATTGCGCAAGAAATCCTGCTTACACTCTCTCTCTCTCCAGGGCAATTATTATTCCCATCTGATGGTGGGGTCTGCCTTCCTCGTATCTCGCTTCCACTTCGCTCTATTAGACGTGTCGTCTTCGGTCACATTGCATGAGCTAAGATCTTTTTTGACCACATCTGTCCATTTCAGTTTGGGCCGCCCTCTGGGTCTGGGCCCCGGTAAGTTCAGATTGGTCACCACATTTCCTATATATTCTGGAGGCCTTCTTTTCACATGTCCAAACCATCGCAGCCTGCTTTCCTGGAGCTTGTCGGCGACGTCACGCACTCCCAGGCTTCCGCGAACGTATTCGTTGCGTATCTTGTCGAGCCTGGTCACTCCGCACATCCACCGCAGCATCTTCATCTCAGCAACTTGTATGGAGTGAACATGGCGCTGGGTAACGGCCCATGTCTCGCTACCGTAAGTAAGTACTGGCCGTATGATGCTCTTATACACAAGCCCCTTTAACTTTACCGGCATGCTCCGGTCGCAGGTTACGCCAGTTACTTCCCGCCACTTTAACCAGGCCGCCGCGATACGATGCTGAATGTTTGTTTCCAAGCTTCCAGTACTGTGCAACATATTTCCCAGATACTTGTATTCCTCACACCTAGTAACAGGCTGCCCATCGATGATAATAGGGCTATTCTGTGAACTAGGGTCGTTGCACACCATGTATTGGGTTTTTGAAACACTCAACGTTAGCCCGCCTGCTTGTAACTGTTGTTTCCATTCTCCGAGAGCTTCTTCCAATTCGTCACGGGACTCTGTGCAGATAGCTACGTCATCAGCATATATAAACGTCCACGGCGCCAGAGCCTGCGCATTTTCAGTTAGGGCATCCATCACCAAGCAGAAAAGGTATGGACTGAGTACGGAGCCCTGGTGTACACCTTCGGTCACCGCTATCGGTTCTGTCTGCCCCACTGTAGTCCTGACCACAGATGTTACGCTCCTGTACATATCCATGACGATGTCGACATACCTTTCTGGGATATTTTTCTTGCGAAGGCTCCACCAGATTGTTGGACGAGGTACGCGATCAAACGCCTTTTCCATATCCAGAAACGCCACATAGAGTGGTTTGTTTTTGGCTCTAAACTCTTGGGAAATCGTGCTGATGGCAAACATTGGGTCTATTGTGGATAGCCCGGGTACGAATCCGTATTGGTTGGTCGAAAGTGAGCTTTCCGATCTTAACCGGGCGTCAATAACTCGTTCATAAAGCTTCATCGTATGGCTCATCAGTTTTATTGCGCGATAGTTATTGCACTCATATCTGCTGCCCTTTCCTTTGTAAAGAGGGACAATGGTACTCAATCTCCACGGATCCGGTATTTGTGAATATTCCATGACCTTTATGAAGAGATGAGTAAGAACATAAATACCCTTCTCTCCTAGGCATTTCCAGGCCTCTATAGGCAGTCCATCTGGTCCAGGAGACTTCTTATTAGACATCTTTTTGAGTGCCTTTTTCACTTCCTGAGGTGTAATTAATGGAATTAGGCCTAGGTTTTTATTCATCTCCGAAAGATTTACAGATCTTGACCTAGTATTCAGCAGCTGCTCATAGTAAGCGTGCCACGCTCCCAAGATGTCTCGTTCTGCATACTTCAAGATTCCGTCACTTCCCTTGATGATCTTTGTCTTAACAGGATCCTCTGAGTCCTTTCTTCGTGCCTTAGCAAGTTTAAAAATATCCTTTTGTCCCTCCCTAGTTTCCAAGGTGTCATATAGTGACCCCAAGGCTTTTCTCCTTTCAATAGCTACTATTTTCTTAGCATTCTTTTTGGCTGTTTTATAGACATCTCTATCTTCCTCTGAACTTGTGCTTTGCCAGATTTTAAAGGTCCTTTTCTTTTCTTGCAGTGCTGATTGCACAGACGGGCTCCACCACCAAGTTTCTCTTTTTGATTTTCTGCCTGGTTTAGTGCGGCCTAGGATCTTGTTTGCTGCCTTCATTATCTGTGCGTATACTTTATTCCACATCGAGTTCACGTCATCATCCATATTTATAGTTATGTCCTCCAACTCCTGTTTAAATTGCTCGGCTTTTTCACCTTTTAGTAGCCACCATTTAGTAATCTCTGGGACTTTCATAGGCTTGGGAGCAGATTTTTGGTGAAAAGACATGTCCATAACTACAATACGATGCTGAGAGATGACACATTCACCTGGGATCACTTTGCAGTTTTTGATACGTCCAATATTTTCCCTTTCTGTAAGTAAGTAGTCTATCTGGGTGTTATGCCGGCCACTTTTATATGTAATCAGATGCTCTGGCTTTTTTTTGAAAAAACTGTTAACAATGGCCAGGTCATGGGCTATAGCAGTAGACAATATAACCCTTCCAGCCTCATTTAAGGAACCGTAAGCGTAACCTCCATGCACTCGTCCAAATGAATGACAATTTTCGCCTATGTGTCCATTTAGATCACCACCAATGACACGCGTCTCTCCATTTGGTATCTGCTGAAGTATATCCTCAAACGCGGTCCAGAAAGCATCTTTTTCAGTGTCTTGGCATCCTGCTTGAGGTGCGTATACGGATATGATGTTAACTAATTCTCCTTCTACTTGTACCTTCACATACATAATGCGGTCATTTATGCGTTGAACATCTATAATATTATCCAGGTGCTTTTGACTAACCACTATAGCTACGCCATTCCGTCCTTCATTTGAACCAGCATACATCATTTTGTACCCTTCTCCGATATTTCGAGACTTGGATCCACGCCATTTCGTTTCCTGCAAGCAGGCGAAGTCGATTTTCCTCCGATGGAACAGCTCTGCAAGTTCTTTCGTCTTTCCAGTTAGTGAGCCTACATTCAATGTTGCGAAGCGGACTTTCAAGTTTTGTTTCGGGACTAGCGTCTTTAACCGTGCCCGTCCTTGACACGGTAGCCCTTGCTCACTTGTCGCAGATGTAGGGCGATGTCTCTGCGCGTCGTTTTGCGGCGACGCCCTATCAGATACACGCACTTCCAAAACTTGACTATTCATGTTATCTTTTCTATAAGTGATGGTTGGATTTGGGTTTATTATTCCTGTGCCGATTGCCATCTGACGCACAAAAACCTATCCTTTCTGGACAGGGAAAACCCACGGAAGGGTTGTTATATTCCGCTTCATAGGCATTTACTCCCATGTCATGCGTTGTCTGGTTATACCGCCAGAAATTCGGTCGCCAGAGCCTCGTTTGTTATCCAGCAGGGGGCACCACGGTAGCCAATTGGCCACCGCCGCCATCCGGCGCGGGCAGGTGAGGTTGACATTTGGGCCGGTAGAGATATTAATTCCGCTCTCCCCTTACCCCCCAGAAATCCTGCTTACACCTGTTTGGTAAATACACAAAACTATCTCATTGACATACTAAATGCATACTAACCATGTTCCAAGAAAACAAGGTCTTGCAATTAGACCACGGCACGTGACTGACACGAGCCTAGGTCATTTTGCGCTGTTCATCCTTGTCTATTACACGCATTCGACAAGGATGAATAGGCAAAATGACGTAGGCTCGTGTCAGTCACGTGGTCTAATTGCAAGACCTTGTTTTCTTGGACCATGATACTAATATAAATATAATAACACTTTCCATGGAATATGACACGCGGTTAATTTATACGTCAATTGACGCGAATGTTTCTACATTGTAATTGGTACATTTTAAACACACAGTAGTGGGTGATACATTTACTAACTTTTTTCAATGAGTAAGCATGTAAAGCGTCATTCCTATATACATCCTGTACCTATATAATTTTTCTTCCTTTCTACAGGTTCACATTCGACCCGCGCTGGACCCGTTTCGCCCGCCCCCCCTTCACTCACGACCAAATCAAAGCCCTTTTTACCTCCATCCCCACCCCTACTTTGGGAATCATTTCTGAAGACTCTATGAACAGAAACCTGTTCCGAAATTCACCATTCTTGCTAGAGGACTATGGAAACTACAGAGTTATTAAGGTGAAAGGTGACCATGATGTTCATATAGCACATCCGGAGAGAGTTGCGCCCTTTGTGAGCCAATTCTTGATGTATGGTCTTCAAAGTTTGAATAGGAAGGCTAAGTTATAATAATATTATATCATATTCAAAAACGATTTAATTTATTTTAATTTATATCCAACCACAACCAATGTCTGTGCTTGCGTGGGTTGGTTTTCTGTTCCTTAAAGAAAGGAAATATAATATTTCCATGGGAAAACATGAAACTCAACATATTTCAAATATTTGTTGATCATGGGATCAATATAGAATATAGACAAAAAATATAAGACTAGACAGATGTAAGAACGTCGTTTGCGTAGTGGCTAAACCGGTTGCTTTCCGTGTTTTTTTTTTATTATTTCAATTTTAATTTTTTATACGGTGTGCAGAAAAACTTTCATGCGACGAAATTGAAGGTTGTGTTTAAAGTCGACCGTTGCCACAGCAGTCGACCAAAGCCTGTAAATCTTAAATTAGTGCCGACTCCAGCCCCTCTCGGTTAAATGAGCTTGCTTGCTTATCGTGTGCCTATGTTACAAACCCTGGCGTCAGAATTATTGAGCCGTCTACAGCTTCTGACAAGGCTGACATTTTCACTGTAGCTTCCTTACTTTTTAAAACTAACAAACTTGACTGTGGCCTCAAATGCAAGTCCGGTGAAGCTTGATTGGTCGTACCTTTTCTACACAGGCATAGGTCAATTAAAAAAAAAGGTCACAAATTAAGCTCTGCAAAAAAACGTCTCACCTGCCAGCTAGATCAGCGAGGTGCAGCGTAGAGTTGCGCGTGGCTAGCTCGAGCAGCGCGTGCGAGCGAGAAGACGAGGAGTTGCGCCTGGTGGCCGCCGTGCGCCGCCTCCTGGCGCCCTCTTCCACCAGAGACAACAGTGTCTCCAAGTCTGTCACTCCAACCCGACGGAGATCTGCAGGCATTGCACATAACTGAATAAACTAACATCTAGAATGTCAGTGGCCAAATGGCTAGGGCCGTTGTCTTCCATTTGGGAAGGGCAATGTATTTTCGATTACTGGATTCATATGTACGTTTATTCCTCTTCCCATGAGTACATAATACTTACATATCGCACAAGGCAACTTAAGATAAGAAAACGAGCAGCTGCGTTCACCTGTGTAACCAACAACAACTGCGATCCCCAATCCGCCTACCAAGATGATAATATCGTTTTAGTCGAGAGAGCAATCTACTTCAAGGCTATATAGATGGACCGACGATCTACGTTATATGGTTGGCAGCAGCTGGATGCTTGCGGTTGAAGATCAGACCAAGTGTCGCGCCTTGGGAGAAGCCTACCTCCAGGCGCAGGCTGTTTACTAGTCTAAACTCAGTTACTCTGTACATAAGGTTTATACTCACTCTGGACATACGGCCCTCGTTCAGGATGCTCCCTCACGCGCAGATCTTTGCGCGCGTTGCCCCGGCGCCGCGGCAGCGACTGGCAGGGCAGCGGCTCGCCCGCCAATAGATCGTGCACTCGCTCGTTGTAAATCTCCAGGAAACTGCACAGAACCAGAATATGTTAAGGGCAAAGATCAATTCCACGCCCACGAGGCCCACGAGGTGGACCGACGATCTGGTGAGGGTAGCGGGAAGCCGCTGGATGCGGGCAGCGCAGGACCGATCATTGTGGAGATCCTTGGGGGAGGCCTTTGTCCAGCAGTGGACGTCTTTCGGCTGAGATGATTATGATGATGAAAGATCAATTCATTTACTAGCTAGAAGAGTGAACCCACAGACACGGGGAAGCGCAGACTGCGGGAAGGTATCCGAGCTTATAAGCAGCCTGTCGCAACAAAATTTTAATGTTCTACCTCTATGGTCGCAACGCAACACAGTCGCGCTTACTTTCTAAGGGACATTTAAACTCCTGCGTCTGTAAGCTTGCGGCTTAAGGGTGAACTTTAGGATCTGATTTTAATTCAAAGAAAAGATATTTGTGTAAAGAAGTTTGAAAATTAAAATTTTACTGTAAAATCTGAAAAATTTAATACGAGTATCCAACAGAATTTTCAGAATGTTCAGGAGACAAACATATCTAAAAACGTAATTTTCAAAATTGATTCTCTGCTGTCGAGGTGTATAATTACGGATGGAATCCATCTGCTTTTGAGATTTTGCTTATCGGTCCTTCTGCTGCAGAGAGGACAGGGTAGTTTAACAAAATGAAAAAAATATATAACTCTAAACGAGTGTTCAAACGCAATGAAACTATCTTCCTACATGAGAGATAATTTAGCACTTTTTATCCAAAAGCCTTATTCAATACAACCCTTGGTATGCTTGTAGTTGTGTAACAAGCGGGTCCGGAAGCCCAGACCTCTTTTACATAGAATTTATATAAAATTATGACAAAAACTAACGACCTTTTGTCACGACAGTAATTAAAACGAATGAGCTTTAAATTGTGAAACTAAAATCGTTTTGCGAATCACCCTATTTGGGAGTCTTTGATTGATGATCTTAGTATCTAACTAACCAGCAAAACGAGAATTATCAAGCAAATAAATTACTATTTACCTTAAAAATAGACCAGAGCATAATCAGAACACTTTTAAAACGTTTTTCGCAAAATTAATTTACGATTTCAAATTATAAATCGGGATGAAAGTTTTTTAATTTATTCGTTCGCATTTTGCATTAATAGGATTGCTTAAAAGTTTTAGGTGAGCAGGTAAAGCCGCGAATTTGACTTACACACTTTGAATCTGCAAATGAAATGCAGCTATGCTGCGGCGTAGTATGCGAAGCAATATGCTACGGCGTAGTATGCGTAGCACTATGCTACGGCGTAGTATGCGTAGCACTATGCTGCGATACAGGAAGAACGCCTACGCTGCTATGGAGCGCTTTTTACGACATAAAAGATTTAAAATATACCTACCTATTGAAATGATGATTTTGGTCCTATTATAAAATATGCAGATTAAAGTACAAATAATTGTGTATTGTACGTGTATTTTTGAACAAAAATGTATTGTACTTGAGGCGGGAATCAAACAGTGTCGTTTTCCGATCGGTCCTACATCACCAACCCTACATTAGGCCCAATATGAACTTTATTTACATTTAGCAAATTTAATTGTTTGTTTTAAAATTTAATTTAGTCGTTGCATAAAACAAACATATAATTAATAATAATGTAAACAGTAAAACTTAACTGCATTTTGTCTAATCAAGCTATATTCACGTTTTTGTTTCATATCAAGTAGGTACTTACTTACAAAGTTTCAAATTTAGTTCTTTCATCTTGATCGATAGCACACTTACCTAAATGTATTTTCCCAATATTGAAATCTTCACACGATTCTATCGTCCGATGCAAAATTAATCTGAACGCAGGCACTTTTCTCTTGTTAATCAGTTTTACTTAATTTCGTTTTATCGTGAAAATATTTCCACTTGCCTTTCTACATAAGGGTGTATTTAAAATTAAACATTTAACATTATGATTACACCACTCAGAATGTGCAAAGTAACCTAATGTGGCTTTATATACTTTACGCCGCCGCATCAGATGGCTATTTTTCTTTTGTATTCAAAAATAGAAATAATAATCTCTCCATATGACTTCGTAATTTAGTTATTTGCGAAGTTTGTAAGGCGCGCACCGCCCTTGTCTCTACCGCGCGAGCTCAACTGAGGGTGACTGGGGGCGCAGAAGCCTTACTAAACATGAGGCCTTATTGTTTACACCTACTCAATACGAATGCATTTGTAGCATTAGTCAACAGGTACATGTATACGTTGCAGATTATATCGATTTGAATATAGTTTTTTTTTCTTTTTAGCCTTTGTGTTGTAGTCTACGTGTCGTTCGTGATGTCTGGTAGATAACACGTAAACTTTTCAAACACAAAGTCATTTTTAAATGAGGTAAAATACTTAATCTTTGCTCGAACCAAGGCTGGTTGGTTATCGTTTAAAATGAATGAACAAACTAAACAATATTAATTAACTTAAAGCTTATTTTATGTTAATTATTAGCACAATTTAACAAAAAAAAATCGCTGTTTAACACGGTGGAGGGCAAAGTTAATGTTCACCGTCCAATGTTTTCACAGGAACATGAGACTATCTTAATTTTTTTTTTACTTTTGGCTTTGGACATTTAGCAAGATTTTACTCCCTATTTATTTCTTGCATCTGTTTATTAGGTATATACTAAAATACATCCCAATTTAAATAACATTAATCTAAACATAGAGACACGACGCAAAAGGAAACTGCGAGGCTTATTTTCTTATCATTATAATTCAACTACGCTGATTCCTCAAGCTTTTCCCTCTATTATTGCAGTATTTCCATGCACATGACCTCCCTTCGAATCATATAAGTTCGTACCGTACATTATGCTATATTAGCAGAGATAACCCCCGATCGAGCGGGGGGTGTGAAATGTATCAAATGTAACACAAAGGCTTGCGTGCCACTGCGGCCTTGATAAACCTATTGCCATTCAAACTTAATCGTACAACACAAGTTACACAACAAACAACAATAAACAATATCAACGAAGTGTTGATAAAAGTTTGCTAACTCGTAAAACTGCGCCCCTTCTACAATAAATTTCATCTAACTTTTGTTTTACGATCTTCTTCGTGAAATTAAATGTGCATGCATTGCACACTTATTAAAAACAGTTTTCCAGTTCAAACAAAGTTCAAGTCAAAAGGTTTTCTTGTAAAACAATGTTTCGAGATTATTATCGAGAATCTTTGATATGCAATTATGCACCAAAGAGCCAAAAAAAATTTTTTCTTACTATGATGAATACATAAAGATATCCCTTGACGACAAAGCTATTAAATACCAAGACCAAGCCGTCCATGGTTGGCACGTTTTCAAGGTGGCGTTCATCTAGAGGAAAACATATAAAATTTTCAACCCAGTCGGTCCAGTGGTTTTGAAGAACAGACAGACACACGAGTGATCCTATTAGTGCCCCGTTTGCTTTTTTAGTAAGGAACCCTAAAAATTAAGTATTTCAATGAAGCGAAGTTTTTAAGAAAATTCCACCTAACAAAACTAAAATGCTACTTGAGGATTTTTTATAAGATTTGGAAATAAAAGTTTGCGTGTTAATTAATTTATAATTTTGCGCGTAGTATCACATGCAAAGTGGATTCATAAAAGTGCCATTATAATCGACTGGCGGCGAGATTCATTTCCCTCAGTCAAGCCGAAGCATCGCGTGCTGCAAACGCCGAACACTATCTAAATCTATGGCGTCTTCACACGAAATGCATAAGACAATGAAAATGAAACAATCTATTTCGAATTCGTACTTGAATGCTATGAAACGGAAAATTTCAATCAAAGAAGGAAGGTAGGTAATTTAGATTTTTGATTATTTCTGATGAGCTTTTACGAAAGCTCTGTAGTGTAAAATCGCGTGAAGCATGAAAATAAGTAATCTGTGATCGACGACGGGATACGGTTGTCCTAGATTAAAATAAGTTGCAGATTGTAGAGACATTCTAAAATGAAAACAAGATTGTGATGAGAACATTGATACTCCAGCCCAAACTAAACATCGCAACATAAAAATATTTTTTCCTGCAATGCGGTAGCGTAATCCACTTAAATCACTTAACCCTACTTTTCTCTCTCTCTCTGCCTAGCCCGGCACTTAAACCTACTTAATGTGTCTATGTAACTCATATGCATCATTGAGTGTTATTAAGAGACGTAACGTGACAGATATAATGAGGATCGCAGAAAGCCGCTGAATGCTGACAGTATAGGACTTTTGGCAATTTTAAGGAGAGGCCCTTGTCCTGTCCAGCAATAGACAGACGTCTTTCAGTATTAGGCTCTTTATAGGAGAATGTGCCACGCGCGATATAACGATACCTACAGCTACTCACAGAGTTTTCACAGAGTTGTCACTATGCCACGTTTGACCCCTAGTTGAGCTTTTCGCTCTTTTCGCCTACGAGGTCGAGTTAGACCATTAGGTACTCGACAGTTTCTTTCATCATCTCAGCCGAAAGATGTCCACTGCTGGACAAAGGCCTCCCCCAAGGATCTCCACAATGATCGGTTCTGCGCTGCCCGCATCCAGCGGCTTCCCGCGACCCTCTCCAGATCGTCGGCCCACCTCGTGAGGGCCTGCCCACACTACGTCTTCCAGCGCGCGGCCGCCATTCAAGAACCTTTCTGCCCCAACGGCTTTCGGTTCTACGTGCAATGTGCCCAGCCCATTGCCACATACGTTTTGCGATTCTTCGGGCTATGTCGGTTACTCTGGTTCGTCTGTGGATCTCATATTTCTGATTCGATCACGCAAGGAAACTCCAAGCATAGCCCTCTCCATCGCTCTCTGGGTGACTTTGAGCCTTCTTGTGAGGCCCATTGTAATGGACCACGTCTCAGATCCATCACTAGCAACACACTTGTCGCGACGAACGCGAATCATACATATCAATCATACCAAAGACTAGGCTGTATGGGTATAAATTCTTTGCCTACTCGTGATTGTGTAAAAAACTAATCTAAGGTCTATAGCGTGGCGCTCCAGGAAATGACGCAGTTAACAGCCACCGCTACAATTCAAACAAGTGAACTTCAAGTGAAGTATAAGCAGATCAACTCCTGCTGGAAAGCCGATTCCTGCCTAGATTGAAAGCTAAGTATCCTTAGTTTGTAATAACTATTTCTCGCGTTGTTTTTCGATATGTTAATTATGAAGTGTGTTTGCATGTGTACCTCCCTTATCGAGGATCTGGCCAGATTCAAGGATGACTTACGACGACTTCGTATTAGGGAACAATATATATACCTATTATAAACCTATTTATCTATATCTATATATTATTTAGAGGTTAGGATGTCGTCGTGAGGGCATCCGTCCAAAATGAGAACGGGTGTCATATCTTTGCCTCCAATAGCCCTAGAGTAGGGTGAGGGAGGAGGATGATGGCTCTCCGTAGTGTTGTTGTGGTAATCCAAAAATACTGAAGGTGTGTGATAATAAAATATATAAATTATGAAAGTGATGATTACCAAAAGAATTGCCCAGCCTAGCTAACTGGGTGCTCCGGAGCTTATATACTTATTTACTGATATACTTAATATTATAAGTCCTTAAGGCCCCAACATATAGTGCGTTGGGAAAGTGTGTTATAAAGAAGGATAAGGGAGGTGAGGCATAAGTAAAATTATTAATAATGATGATGATGAGTTTGAGATTGTAACTGAAATCATGTGTAAGCCATAAGCAAGCTTGAGAGCATAAAGTAATCTTATTAACTAGTAAATTTCATAGTAAATAAAAGATAAAAAATATAAGACGCTGAGGATCTTAGTACGCGTGTGGTTGCGTTATACTTACCTATAATTACAGGAGGTGGATCAGAACCTGATAGAATGAACTTCCATGACTTCTCAACATGACAACGCAGTGGCCAATACGGAGCTAACATACATTCAACAGCAAAAGCGAAGCAGATGAAATCTGGTGAGTCATCAGATATTACGCTTATCGCGGCCATCCGAAGGGATGCGGTTGCGACATGGTGGAGAAATATGCTGGGATATACAAGGAACACAGGACATAAAATTGAATTGATGTGCGAGCACACACATGAAACATATGAAGCAAGATCAAGCTACTACAGACTGAAAGAAGACGGAGAAGACAAAGATGAAGATATGAGAAGTCTGAATTGCTCCTTTCAAGATAATAGTTTGGCCCTGTGATGTCATGTATGAGAAGGTACTTGGAAGGATATGAGATTAAAATTATTTAATTTAACATTTTATTGGCATACCTACTTTAATTAAATGCTCTATTTTACAATAACATAATATTGTGTGTGGGGTTTGATATTTTAACTTGATATTTAATTTCAATTTAATTCTTTAATTTTGTTGAATATTTGTTCACCCTGTGAGCAGGTTTTTTTTTGAGCATAAATTGTTATATTCTAAACCTTATATTGATCAAAAAACTATACAAATATAGTTATTTAAATTTACATAAGAATAGCATAGACTGTATTGTGCTTACAAATTTGCTTTGAGAATAGAATAGAATATACTTTATTGTACACTAAAAATAATAATACAGTAAATTTTAAAAAAAGAGATAGAAAGTGTACAATTGGGCGGCCTTATTGCTGAGTAGCAATTTCTACCAAGCAACCTTAGGGTGATCAGATTAAATAGTGAGACGGTTCTTTGCAAATAACATAAACTACTAACAAAGAGTAATTTTCCTTTTAACAGATAGGATACAGTATGATGAAATTTTACAGTAAATTGCAGAAACTTTTAATTTGCAGTGAACGTTTTGTTATGAATATTTTAGTAGAGGGTACGATGCAACAATGAGTTTTTATTAATTGTATATAATTTGACTAATATTGTTATGTCCATTTATCTAATTACCTGTGTCAGGAACCAGCTAATACCAACATGAGGTTTATTGGTTGATACTTGTCATGGTTGGCATTGGTTTATAACAGGGCCCGTTATAAATCGATGACAGATGTAGATAATAGGATCCTAGACGTTGGTTATTGCAAGTCATTATGGAAAGTAGTGACGAAAAATTTAAATACTACTCTCATTGTTTATCGTATCGGCACAGGCACAGAATAAGATATACTGTACTACGGGGTACCGGTTTATAATTATAACTGCGCTAGATTTTTCAAATACGTTGATAAGTAGCCTTGCTACTTGTGTATCTGTTTGTTGCGAATATATTTCTTTATAGTTCACACAATTAGTACATACAATGAGATCTTGGCGGAAAGTATGATGAAGTAAATATTTTTTCTCCGCGTGTTTTGAGAAAATCCTAATTTTATTAAACAGTATGGTAATAATATTTATCGGTAGCTGTCTAAAGGGACCTTTTCTATGGGAAAGGGAGGAGACGAACGAATACAATGTCGAAGTTTATTTAGACTTAATTTATAGATTACATTGTATCTTACCTATTTTAATTTTAACTATTTGAATCGTGAGTACATGGATATCATATTACATTTTGTTCACTTTCAACAGCGACATCGCGCTATCAATGCGAAACAGCTTGCTGCGAGCAATTTTGACCCGTACATCGGTGAAGTTGCATGAACAGTTGGCGGTTTTGCCTTGAAGGTCGTGGAATACGCTGTGACTACTTAAACTATAGACGTAAAAAATTTACAATTTTGAAATTAACTTTTTTATATAAAATTATGCAAAAAATTTAATTTATCTTCAACGATATCCAAGATACAGTAATCATTTCCATAATTTTTAGGCTAGATACGTTAGTCAATTGTTATGAAAAAATTAAAATATAATTTTAGAGCAGAAAAAACTTTAATTTCATAATATTACTTATGTAATTCATATAGACTTCATTGCACAGGAATGACACATAAATGTATCTTAGTACGGAAAGTTGTAAAAGGGCGGTCTTATTATTCCAGTCAACCTTTAAAGTTAGTAAGATGTAATAATTTACTTTCAAATTCAAAACTAGTAAAAGATAAAAATTATTTTTGTTTGTAATTGTTAAAAATCGCGAAATGTAATAAGTCGAATGAAATATTAAGTAGATTGAATCTTGTTTGATAGTAAATTGAATTTGATGGAGTTAGTGTCAATAACCTCTTTCATACTCGTAGTGACTTATTATTATTAGACATGCTCAAAACAGTACGTTAAAATGCCATATCACATTAATTATCACCTCCAAAAAGGTGATATCACCTCGTACCATTACACATTACCCTAAACATTGCCCGAAATGTTGAATGAATTTGTACGAAGAAATGCTTTGTAGTATTGTTCCATTCCGTATTTCCTACCGTAGCCAGCCGTAGCGTAGTAGAACACATTATTACCCGCCCGCGACTGAGACATTAGCATTATTCGAGATAGATAGGTAGCACACATTAAAAAAAAGGGGGTATTATTGTTTTTATTTTTTGCTAACTGACCGACAGAAGTTGATTTTCCTTCATTGTAGCTAATGTGTGATGTGTGCTGGTGTACTGGTTGGAGTACTCACGTGATATGTGATATCACATTATCTTTTATCGCATTATCTGATATTACTTTTGTGAAATCATACGCATTACCTACACATCTCTAATTCTTAACAAGTAGTGTATCACATACCGAGTTTTAGTAACAAACAAGTATTTATATCTGTTGCTATAAAATATGGGTAAATTTTATTTGCTTTGAAGTTATTGAGTAATTTATTATTCGGCTATTGAGTTGAAGGACATTGCTACGTTTGGATCGTACTTGTATTCTTTTAATAGTAAGTTTTTACTGATTAGCGATACTAGTTAGTACGCGTTATTATTATTATTATCATCATAACGTTACTTTTTATCCATTATTACAAGGCTTATAATTTTATAATAATATAAAATTTGGAGGGCCGGATATAATAGTTACTTTCCTAAATATAAGTATGTAGTGTAATCACTACATGGAAGGTTAATAAGCAGAAAAGTACAATTACTTTATTTGAATAGAGATACATTTGCCTATAATATTATAATTTGGACTGTTTTCAAAAGTTGCAAGTACTTAGATAATGCAGTAGTTAAAGAAAGATTCATCAACTTAGTTCTACCTGTGAAATAGATTATCGAATCGGAATTCGTGTAAAGGAAATAAGCAATAATGTCAATTGACAGTTTAACTAATTGAGTCTAAAATTTAAAGCTTTTAGAGTTGTTTTGTTATATAGAAGTACATAATAACATATATATATATAACTTTTTCTTTGACGCGTTTGACTGATTGTACTGTACAGTAATCTTGGATAATTAATTAGAATCAAGACTGACAAGTTCCTCTCCTTCCCAACCCCACAAGATGTTACAGCCTCGACAAAAACAACTACCTAGTTACTCGTACTTATGTAGATAAAAATTGTAACGTAATATTCTACTAATGAATGATATAAGTACTGATTCACTTGTATTATCTACGGTTCAAAATGAATTGAAGGATTAATTGAGAATTTGAATATTATAAACTAACTTTACTTTTTAATAATTTACTTTTGACAATGAAGTTTAGTTCCGAGTAATGAAGCGGATAATTTACATGCGGCTATTAAAGCTTATTTATTATTAATATAAAGGAATAAAATGAATATCTTATTTTATAAATTCGCGAAGGAATTTGTACAGAATTAAATAATAATAGTAACGTATCGATGTCAGCTAAATAAAAGTATGTTGCGTAAACGTAATAAAGTCCCTACCTACATTGACTACTAAATAATATGAGAGCACTTTGTTGTGTATTTGTTAAGGGACTAGTATACCAGTAGTAAGTCATGTAAAGCTTTGAACTCAAGTTAACGATTTAGGTATCAGTCGTGTTCAATTATGTTAGTATGAAAATAGAATACTTCATTATTTGAACTATAATGGATAAATTTGTGATCGTCCGACATACCGTGGAATCGAGTAGTGACAGATAAGCGAGATAATGAATACAGTTCTGTAAAATAGTACCTACATAAATAATTTATAGAAACAATTTGAAATGGGACATTATATTCTTTAGTTAAATAACATGCAATATAACGTCTACATAGTTAGTACTTAATGTAACAAATAACTGGTTCAAAGGTTTGGAAATCGGCCTGGATATTAATGAATAGAACAAGGATAGCATTTGTTTTGTTTAAGGTTTATTATTGATGTCATAGTCCCGATCATTTTTATTGAAAATATAGATATAGACACAACTTATAGAAAATAATCTAAATGTTGTTGTAATTACCGATCCGAGTTATCGAGATAAACAAGGTTTTTACGAATAGTAAGATAATTAATGATTGGTTAAAAATATTTATACTTTACAAAGTTTGTTTATGACGTTTGAAATCGTAAAAGTTTTGGAGTAGTAGGTACCTATGGTTTGATCATGAAGTTTGAAATCGCGATGATTCGATGCTATTGTGCGACGTGATTACATTCTCGATAGTTCAAAATATAATAGTACACGTATTTCTATTTGTGGTGTTCTTTATCGGATATTTGACAACGAGTGTACTTTTAATCAATTATATAATTGAACAATAAAGTCGTTATTTATTTGCTAAGAATTTGTAACGTAACTGAGCAAATAATGTTAAATTGAACGTATCCATAATATAATGTTTTATAATAATTAAGGATTGAGTAAACGCAACAAATATTGGCGAATGCAGCGCCACCTACATGTAATTATTAGAAGCGTGTCACAATCAACTGCTCCTGTAAAATTGTGCACCTTGTCTTGGGGGTCTCGGGACTTTACTGAAATAAAGCCTGTAAGTTTCGTCACTACAATCTTTTATCCCCTAGCCAAAAGACACCCTGAACACATACTTTTAATAAATAAGTACGGTTATACGAAGATTTTATTTGTTCGAAACATATGATAGATTAATAACTAGTAGATCGCTAAAAAGTAGATTAAAGTAATATATCTGTAATATTATTCATCTAACCAGATAAATCGTCGTGCAGTATCACTGACTATCATTAAAAAAAAAGGGAGTTTAGAGTGAATCGAACATGGTCAGTGATGAAAAGATAATTCAGCGGGAAATTAATAACTCTTAATACGATTTGTTTAGTAAATAAATGAAATGTCAAGTTCAAACATTTCTTTACATAAATTATAGAAATAATAGTTGTCCAGTCGTATGAAAACTGTATACGGTAATAATAGATAAATATTCTTATCTATACATGTTGCTATAATATACTGAATAATGAAAAAGATTTTTGACAGTTTTAATTTGCTTGTTTATTATTGCGGAAGATACTTAAAATATCAAGTATTAATGGAGTTAGATAACTTTGAACATAAAATATTTGATGATTGATAGTATCATTAATATGGATAGTATAATTATATATACACGAATTAAGATTTGAGTCATTAAGAGACGAGACAGTAAAATTCCCAAACTCGAACGGAAACTGAAGTTAACGTATTGGATCTAAGAAAACGGGCGTGACGCATAATATGTAACTATGCGATAATCGAAAGCTACGAAAAGGAATCGAAGAGAAGATAATTTAATCTTTAAAGAAAACTATGCGATGCGATGGAAAACTATGCGATACAAAGGAAAAGGATTTAAATGTTGGAATTTGAAGATGTTACAGTTGATCAGTTGAAGCAATGATGAAACACGGGAAATAATGAGGAATAAAAAGCGACGACACAACGATTACGACGACGACGTGCGATTATGGCAGAAATGTCGGCAAACTCAATTGGTAAGGAGATCACAGCCAGAAGGTAGAGATAGATAGGCCATACTTACTACGTACATGCGCAAGGAGGGTGAGCATCCCGCTAAAACTGCCAGGAGAAAACCGGGTAGACCTACTATGACGTGGCATCGATCTAAAAGCGGCCGGAGTTACGTGGAGTGAAGCCAAGGCCACGGTGCAGGACAGGGGGAACTGAAAGAATCCCTTGAAGGCACTATGTATGCCCTGGGTACTTAAAGATTCCAACAACAAAAACAACAACACAACGATCCGATGATGGATCTAGTACAATGATGGTAATAATAAGGAGATGTAACTCTGTGGCAAAGTTACAGTTCTACAAGCTGGTCTAAGGAGAGTCTACTTGAAGAGATATGAAGTTTAATTCGGAGGATATTAAGTTACGTTGAATAAATAGGATAGTTAGCAGTGTATTGGTGCCCGTGGATAGTATTCAGAAGCTGTTACTGTTGTTCAGAGAGACACTCTCTGAAGAGAAGAAGAAAAGAAAGAAACACTGCTGGTTCGATAGAAACTCTAAAGTAAACTAGACGGAAAGGAGCTGTATTTGAATACAGTAGAAATTCATCATGACCATAGTTTAATCACGAGTTCAAGACAGCACAAAACTAAGGAAAATGAAGACGGATATTATACAAATACACATAAGTAATACTTTATGGTGAAGATTGGGAGAATAAGAATATTAGATCGACCTAATAAAAATGCTGTAGAATATTGTAGTTTCTTATTGTCAGACGATAGTTGTTGGTCTTTGTTACAACAACAATTTTTTCCTGTCGCGGGAGGTTCTTCCTTCCTAAAACGGTAGGAAGAAAGTCTCATGATGGAGTCTGAGTAACACAACATTTGAGTAAAATAACATGAAGTAGATAAGGCGAACTGCATTGTGGAGTTGGTTATTACGTCGACGGAAATTCTGCGGACAATTATTGGGTGTAACTTTACGGAAAAAAGAAAAATACAGATTGCAATGATTGCTCAAGTGATATCGGATAAGGACAGACGATTATTGAGAAGACAAGGCTACCTACTATACGAGATATAATAGTAGCCAGCCACTAGGGGAACACCAACAGGAACCACGAAGGGGAATGCCAACAGGGATTGAATAAGATGATGTTCAAACTGAGAAAAGGAGAGAAAACACGATTATTTACACTGTTGTAAATCAGACTATAACTGAATATATTAGAAAATGCCTCGAATATGAGACACAAATAGATGAAGTTACGAAGCATTCTGATTTCTTGACTATAGGAAGATGTATCACACAGGAAAGAGCTCTTCAAAAAACCTGAAACACAAAGAACAATCACAAAAAGGAAATTAATAAAAGAACACTAAAACAATTAGAAGAAAAGAAAAAAAAAAAAAAGAAATGTTCATAAATAGATACTTACCCAATCTTCGGGAATGTTACAGACACTCGCCTAAGGAACCTAGAGTAAAATCCGACCATGAGCCACAAATTGAGCAGATAGTCCAAATAAAGGATGACCATTGTAGCGTAGCTATACTTAAAGTATATGACAAGGAATTCATCAGATCCATCGCGCAACTTTAACTCTTCGAGGTCGAAGAAAAAGATGAGGTGAAGATACCTGCATGCAACGACATCTTAAAGTGAGTCACCAAGCATAGTATCTCCAAAAATGAATGAACCAATGAATATGCCACATATAGGAGTAATTGAAGAGTCAAATATACTCAAGATAAGATAATGGAAGAAGTTCCAAGAAAGAGCGAGCCATTGAGAAGATTCGTCGATAGACTCGCAGCTTAATAACCTTGTTATAATCTTCGGGGGCGGGAGTGTCGCGACGAACGCGAATCATACATATCAATCATACCAAAGACTAGGCTGTATGGGTATAAATTCTTTGCCTACTCGTGATTGTGTAAAAAACTAATCTAAGGTCTATAGCGTGGCGCTCCAGGAAATGACGCAGTTAACAGCCACCGCTACAATTCAAACAAGTGAACTTCAAGTGAAGTATAAGCAGATCAACTCCTGCTGGAAAGCCGATTCCTGCCTAGATTGAAAGCTAAGTATCCTTAGTTTGTAATAACTATTTCTCGCGTTGTTTTTCGATATGTTAATTATGAAGTGTGTTTGCATGTGTACCTCCCTTATCGAGGATCTGGCCAGATTCAAGGATGACTTACGACGACTTCGTATTAGGGAACAATATATATACCTATTATAAACCTATTTATCTATATCTATATATTATTTAGAGGTTAGGATGTCGTCGTGAGGGCATCCGTCCAAAATGAGAACGGGTGTCATATCTTTGCCTCCAATAGCCCTAGAGTAGGGTGAGGGAGGAGGATGATGGCTCTCCGTAGTGTTGTTGTGGTAATCCAAAAATACTGAAGGTGTGTGATAATAAAATATATAAATTATGAAAGTGATGATTACCAAAAGAATTGCCCAGCCTAGCTAACTGGGTGCTCCGGAGCTTATATACTTATTTACTGATATACTTAATATTATAAGTCCTTAAGGCCCCAACATATAGTGCGTTGGGAAAGTGTGTTATAAAGAAGGATAAGGGAGGTGAGGCATAAGTAAAATTATTAATAATGATGATGATGAGTTTGAGATTGTAACTGAAATCATGTGTAAGCCATAAGCAAGCTTGAGAGCATAAAGTAATCTTATTAACTAGTAAATTTCATAGTAAATAAAAGATAAAAAATATAAGACGCTGAGGATCTTAGTACGCGTGTGGTTGCGTTATACTTACCTATAATTACAGGAGGTGGATCAGAACCTGATAGAATGAACTTCCATGACTTCTCAACATGACAACGCAGTGGCCAATACGGAGCTAACATACATTCAACAGCAAAAGCGAAGCAGATGAAATCTGGTGAGTCATCAGATATTACGCTTATCGCGGCCATCCGAAGGGATGCGGTTGCGACAACACTTAGGTCAAAAACTTTAGACTTAATAATTAATTTTAAAACCGTCTCGGAAGCTGTCCCTACCTGACGGTGATATCCAAGGGTTCCTCGGCGAAGGCCCTACAAAGCCGCGGGATCAGCCCAGGCTGGTCTTCGGTGCCCATCATCGTGTGCGTCTTGCCGGTTGCGCTCTGACCGTACGCGAGCACGCAAGCAGAAGATCCCCGAGCCACGCTCGACACCACTTCCCGCCCGATTGATTCAAACACCTGTTAATAAAACACACCACATTTCTTTTTTCTTAACTTTTGTGAATCTTCTGGTTTTCCTCTGTTTTGTTTCCTATAATAAATGTTCTATCTATCCTTCTACCTAAAACTTGCAATGTTCGTTCCATTTTATAAGTCCAGGTTTTATTGATTCCAAAAAATAAAACTCATATCTAATTTCTATACAGTTTAAAAAGTTTTCTGAACTAAATGTTGTAATTCAATTTCACGGGAAAAACAAGATGGGCAGGCGCAGCAGCGGGAAGAAAAGCTAGTTTCCTTTGCTCGGTAGTAGGTACCTAAACGGTTTAGTAGGATGATTTGAAGAGTGTTCTGGTAACTAAGTACCTACTTAAAGCACAATATTATCAAGATAAGAACTAACCTTTTCTTGAGAGGCGTAAGTAGGGTTGGTTGTAGGACAAGAGCTGTCGAACGTGTAGTCGGCAGAATAGCGACGCACACGTTCACGGCTATCGCCAGCGCCTGACACATTTACCTGAGCAAACAATTTATTTTATTTTACTTTAAATTTTATTTTTAAGAGTATCTATGTTTCTAATAATCACTTACTTTTATATTGGTAATGGTTACTGTATGGTTGTCAACGACGCTAACAACCGGCACTCGATCTTTTTCTGATTTCAACTCTCTGAAATTATAACACAAGGCCTAATGAAATGACTCTAGTAGGTATACATATTATATTTTAACAGTCCCCAAACAGGATATTTCAAAATTATAGATTTTATAAGCACTTGCCTGTCTGAAAAGGGCCGTACCCTTATTGCTAATTTGACGTTAGACATTTTGTAACGTTAGGTAGGTATATTAGGTACAATATTAAACAAATGCGTTTAAACTGGGAAAGCGTTGACCAAATGGATGCAACTGGAGTAGATCATGCATTTTGGTTGGACAAAGTTATTTTGGGCATACTCACTTCCTGCACATAAGGAATCCTATGGTGGACCAAAATAGCCACCACCAGTAAGTATATCTTCTAATTCGGGCATATATTCGACAACAAAGTATATTTATAAGTACGATTAGAATGTCATTATTACCTGATGGATGATATGATTATTAGTTAATTAATAATTATCTTATATACAACTTATTTTTAATTAACCGAGTTTGAGGATGAAAAACTGCTTGATGCTGAGTTAAAAGTTTTAAAAGTAAAACGTCGTTTTTTTTTTAAGTCGTGACACACACAGTGTGACCAGATTTAGTGTTTTAATAGTATTTCAGTGTTTTTTAATCAACTTTTTTCCTAGAATCTATACTTTGTATTTTATTAAAAATTGTGTCAAAGTGATAATAGTGAATGACATACATTTTTCTCGACATCCTAATTAAGGTTGTTTTTTTTTTTTCATTTTCGAGTAGAGGAGCCTAAAATTAATATTATCTTACATAATATCCTGCTGTATTGTATCATGCCTGCGTGCGAGTCAGATCACTTCAATCAGACAGTCATTCTTTGTTTTTATTTTATCCAGTTTTCTTTAATTAAAAATTAAATAGCCCGATCAAAAAAATAAAAATCCTCACCATATTGCGGACTTTTAGCGGAACTGTCTGTTTAGATTAAAAAAATGTCGTCCGTCGTCCGTCGGTCGTCTCCGTCCGTCGTCTTTGCAAACAGTTCAGTTTACCTATTTATTTTTTCAGTTGAATCGGTTTTTTAAAAAAATATTTGGTCACACAATTTTGACGTTTTGTTGACTGACTGACAGTGACAGTTCTTCTTTTGATGCGATGTGTTTGTTCGTTTTCGTGGTTTCAGCTGTTGGAATTTAGTGAAAATACGTAGCACAACAATAATTTTCTATGTGCGGCTACTTTGGAGTAACAAGCATTGAAGAGACATAGCACACCAGACTGTGTTTGGAAGAAACGAAAGACCTATCAAGGTAAAACATAATTTAATTCCAAGCCCAAAATGTTGGGAAACCATTTATAAAACTTACTTCTGGTTATTATAACCCATTTATAATTCAGGTTATGACTGAGGCGTCACGTTCACGTAACTCTGTAAACTTAATCTATCTATATAAAAACTAATTGATATGCATCAATAGACGCACAGGATGCTGCACCATTCTTGTTTGTACTTGTTTGTAAAGATCTTAAGCCGCGATTATACTACACAATTTGTTGGAGACTTACTCAGTTAGCATCCTTACTAAGGACAAGTGTAATTGCAGTAAGGCAGTTAGCATTCTACTTATCGGAGATTGACGGGCCCCGACCGTTCTTACTTCCTTAGTTAGGAAGTTAGCATCCTTACTAAGGATGTTAGCATCCTTACTAAGGACGGGTGTAATCACAGTAAGTAACTTAGCACCCTTAATGCGCATGCGCGCACTCAGTCGCCGCGCTGAGCTCAATGCGAGCGGGTGTATTTAATGCCGTAATTTTTAGAGATGGATGTCCTCACACAAAGAAAAAGACGTTTTACAATATAATCGATATACCTATGATACGATAGGTACCGCGTTCTTTTGGAAATGTATGAAAATATCGATCCAAATGTAACTTTAAAAACAATAAAAAAGAAAATTGATGACATGAAGACGACATTTTATAGAGGCACTAGCTTTCCGCCGCGGCTCCGCCCGCGTTAACAGTTTTTCCCGCGGGTATGAGGTATTTTCCCGCGGTGAAAGGTAGCCTATGTTACTCAGGGTGAATGTAGCTTTCTAATGGTGAAAGAATTTTTGAAATCGGTTCAGTAGTTTTTGAGTTTCTTCATTACAAACATACACACAAAAATACAAATCTTTCCTCTATATAAAATCGGCAGCCTACTTAGGACAGTGTAAACAGAATAGCCTTACTCCAATTTGTAGAACGCCAATTTGTCAGAGGCTAACAATTGTGTAGTCTAATCGCGGCTTTAATCTTGTATAGAATACTACCATAATACTACCTATATTGTCAACTTGAACATTCAAAAATATATTTCTAAATGTTTTCTTGGTACTTGGCACATTATCTGTTTCAATCTATTCCTATTGTTGTTTAAATAAGCGGCCCAACATACTTAAGAAGTTTCAATAGTTTTTTTTTAATGTACAGTTACTCTTGTTCAAAGATGCTTGTTCGGAGCCTGAACCGTGCATTTTGGAACTCATTACATTTGGAGAGGAGGTTTCTGTCGTCTAAAACAGCTAACCCCGAGCCTGAGATAAAAGACAAGGATGGATTGGACCCTGTACAGGTATTCATGTTTTCTAGTCCTTTCAATCACTGAAAATTTGGGTCAGAGATTAATTTTTAGTTGAAACTAGCGACCCGCCCCGGCTCCGCACGGGAAAATGGTTATTGTGGGTTATCCTTAAGTATATTATGCATGTATTATACATATAAACCTTCCTCTTGAATCACTCTATCTATTAAAAAAAACCGCATCAAAATCCGTTACGTAGTTTTAAAGATTTAAGCATACAAAGGGAGGGACAGAGAAAGCGACTTTATTTTATACTATGTAGTGATGAAGTTACTTTATAGATAGACCACAAACATAAAACATGGAAAATATGACCAGGAAAAACAGGGTCTCATAATCTTACAGCCTTAATCAGACACGTTTTGGTAACTTATGTTTTACAAATTTTAATGATTCTTGTATAATAATAATAATAAAGCCTTTTTATTTCTGTTAACAAAGTTTTTTTTTTATATAAAAAAGCTTAAATCGGATAAAAGTCCGGGACCAGACAACATCAGAAATGAAGCCTTGAAACTCGGTGCACCTCTACTGCTTACATTCATAACTACTCTGTTCAACTTAATCTTAGATACAGGAATCGTTCCAGAACAATGGTGCAAGTCAGATATTGTGCTACTGTATAAAAAGGGAGACCCACTGAATATTTCTAACTACAGGCCAATCAGTTTACTTGCAAGCATGTACAAACTATTTACTTACATCAATATTACTTAGTCGTATATCACCACAAATAGACAACTTACAACCAGTTGAACAAGCAGGATTCAAGTCAGGATACTGCACCATAGACCATATCCACACTATTGAACAAATAATAGAAAAATACATGGAATTTAGAAGGCCGCTTTATATTGCTTTTATAGATTTCGAAAAAGCATTTGACAGTATCTCTCACAGCTCAATATGGAAAGCACTACAAAAATGTCAAATAAATCAAAAATACATTAATATAATCAAAAACATATATTCTAACAGCATAAGCAGGGTGAAACTGGAAACAAAAGGTAAAGAATTTCCAATTGGGAGAGGCGTCAGGCAAGGAGATCCTTTGTCACCTAAGCTGTTTATTGCCGTTTTAGAAAATATATTTCAAGAACTGAACTGGGAAAAGAAAGGCATAAG
This sequence comes from Teleiodes luculella, assembly GCA_948473455.1. Lineage (NCBI taxonomy): Eukaryota > Metazoa > Arthropoda > Insecta > Lepidoptera > Gelechiidae > Teleiodes > Teleiodes luculella. The sequence continues at coordinate 5,137,090 of OX419602.1, forward strand.
AATACAAAACAACTACCTTAGTCATACCAGATTTGCAGATGATATTGCAATCTTTGCTGATTCCGCAACGGAGCTAGAAGGAATGATCTGCTCTTTAGCCGAGGAAAGCAATAAAGTGGGCCTATGCATGAACATAAACAAAACAAAAATTATGTCTAACTCTGCCAAAAAACCAATTAAAATAAGGGACCAGAACATTGATTACGTTGAATGATTCTTGTATGAAACAATATAATTGTAGGTAGATCTACAATTAAATTAAATTAAAAAAAAAATTTGCCTATGTCTATACATTCTGATAAATATTTTGATATTTGAATTAGGTTGGGTTAATATTTTATCTTTATGTTCTCTTATAATTAATTATTTATTTATTGGTAAGACAAGCACAACAGTTCACAATTATTTAATACTTGTTAAACATTCAACGAAACAAAAAAGAAAACTATTTACAAATACAAACCTAATAATACACCTGTAATCATATTTCTGACGATATCAATATAATTTCTGAAATAATATCTGTCAATAATTGGCAATTTTTTATTTTCAAGGCCGAAGCTCTAGATAAGGACATTTGTTTGCTGGTAGATGAGAAGGACACATTCATAGGCACCGCCACCAAACGGGAGTGCCATAGAGTTGGTCCAGATGGCATGGTGCCGTTACACCGAGCCTTCAGCGTGTTCTTGTTCAATAAGAGAGGGGATATGTTGCTTCAGAGGAGATCTAGTCAAAAAGTAAGCAAATATTTGTTTCTCTTAACAATATGAATATTTACACAACTTTAAAAATCTACATAGGGCCTACAGTAGCTAAGTGGCGTCAACTTTTTCTTACTAAGCTTAAAATCCACAAAACAAAATTGTAATTCCACAAACTTCTATTCAGGTGACATATCCGGATTACTACACGAATGCATGCTGTAGTCACCCATTGTTTATTGACGATAAACAGGAGGATGTCATCACAGCGGCTCGGCGCAGACTTAACTCGGAGCTCGGCATACCTTTGGACCAGGTGCCATTCTAGATTTTCTTCTTACTGCATATTTTTAAAATTGCTTGCTTCTTTTAGTAAGTCCATACCACATGTTAAATAATGCTGTATCTAAATAATAGTTAAATAAATAACCGGCATGAATATGAATAAGAAAAGTCACAAGGAACAATTTACATTATGTTCTGGATAAGGTGCATTTGCGGTTTTATTTAGACTTTGCTGTTTGTCGATTTGGTGACGTAGACATTCGTACATCACGTGATTTAGTAGTACAGTAGCCAGCACATGCGGCTGGACATGTTGACCTTGAGAGCTCTTGTATTCCGTAGCGGTAAGGGTGAATTTCGTAGTGCTATTGTCCAACCGCATATGCTGGTTTCTGTACTTTTGAAAAGGATTAACAAGGTTGTCTGGCAAAAACCTTTAGCAATAAGGCCAACTACATGCACACCCTATTTGCTACATATTAATGTCCTTGTGTCCAATAAAGAATGTAGAGTTTGGCAAATGAAAGTAGACAATGAAAAAACGATCTATGGATTTACCTAGTTTGATACTTTTTTTTTCTATGTAACTTTGTTGCCAGTACTACGCGACCATAACAATTAAGCGCATTTCAAAAATAGCGTCACGACCGCTCACGGGGATTAGTGCTGGAAATAAAGGCGAATATTATACAAACCACATTCCTGTCATGCGCCTAATTGGTCGAGTAGTACAATGTTTTCCAATTTCATCGATTGTCTACTTTCATTTGCTAAACTCTATTGTATTGTATTATTTGGTTATTGTTTGCTAATTCTTAGATGGACCCGGAGCAATTCACGTTCCTAACGCGCATCCTGTACCACGACCCGGGCGACGGCGTGTGGGGCGAGCACGAGGTCGACCACATCCTGTTCCTGCAGGCCGACGTCAAGGTCAAACCCAACCCCAACGAGATATCCGAATACTGCTTCGTGCCCAAAGACGAGTTCAATGCGTGAGTGTTCCATCACCATACCCATGACCATGGTCTAAGAAAACAAGGTCTAACCATTAGACCACGTGACTGACACGAGCCTACGTCATTTTGCCTGTTCATCCTTGTCGAATGCGTGTAATAGACAAGGATGAACAGCGCAAAATGACGTAAGCTTGTGTCAGTCACGTTGTCTAACCGTGGTCACGTGGTAAGACCCCCCCCCTCCCGTACCTCAGCTAGTTGACAGAATTTCTTTCTGTATGATTCATATGTATTAAGTCTCTATAATGCCCGTGCCCATGACGGGTCATCACTTAAAATCATTTCTAGACCAACGACACTACGATATCAGAACTGGGATTTTACTTTATTTATATAATCATCGTTCAAATTACTGCCGATCACAATTGTTTTAACCCTTTATAAGGCAAAACAACTTTATAAAATGCATTCGTTTTCGACTTTATGTTGAGGGTATAAGGTTAAAATTTAGGTGGCAATATAGTGGCCACTGCCTTGTAAAGGTTTAAAAAAATCATTTTAATGTTTGGTATAGATTTATCCCCACCCTCGAGGGTCCCATCACTCCCTGGTTCAACATGGTGCGGCGTCACCGGCTCAAGCTCTGGTGGAACAACCTTCACCGCATCAAGGAACTCGCCGAACCACATAAAATCCAGAAATTCTCCACAGACGATAAATAAATCTATATAAGCAGATATTTTTCTGCAAATAAGCACGTTTGTTACGTTAAATTTTTAAGTTCTATTTTGTAGATTGGAAATAGTTTATGTACCAGTATCGCAATTTCATATTTTAATTTGTTAAAAAACCTTTTTGATATATTCTTAAGATTTCTAATGATAAAGGAGAGAGATTTCATTCTTCTAAAATTCTGACGAGACCTGTTTCCAAGATGGTTACCGTATTGTTGATAAAAAAAATATCAAAATTAGTTCAGGCCTGGGGCCCCTCTTACAAATAAAGTATATTTATATATTTCTGAAAACCCTTCTATAATCACTTAAGCAGCATTTTTTTATTATTCCACCATTTGGGTGATTTAGTAAATTTTTTTTTTTTTAAACTTTCGTTCTTAGTATTAGATTTATCATTTAAATAATTTTATGTAGATTAGTTTAGTATAGGATTAAAAAGTCCCCTATTGTTTATTTATATTATTATAGTATAGTGAATGAAAGAATGTGTAAATTATGGAAATATTATATTGTATATTGTAATTAATAATAAACGGGTGCTTCTTATCAAATATAGTTTTATACATTATATCACAACCCTTTTTTCAATGATAAAATCATTGACGTCAAGAAGTCATCCATCACTGATAGTATTGCGATATAGGCATGGTCCAAGAAAACAAGGTCTTGCAATTAGACCACGTGACTGACATGAGCCTACGTCATTTTGCCTATTCATCCTTGTCGAATGCGTGTAATAGACAAGGATGAACAGCGCAAAATGACTTTGGCTCGTGTCAGTCACGTGGTCTAATTGCAAGACCTTGTTTTCTTGAGCCATGGATATAGGCAAGAATGGGATCCCTCCCATTCACGAATCACTTCTCCATTCATTCATCTATGGGCATCAACAGCTCATCGGAACTATTCAGGTCCGAGACTGACGAAGGTGTAAATCTGCGGACAGGGTTACAATTAGGCAAAAAATCTTTCTGTAAAATAGATATTGATAGCAAAAATCACTAATATTAAATGCGAAAGTTTGTGAGGATGGATGGATGTTTGTTACTCTTCTACGCAAAAACTACATGAAACTTTAATATGCATATGCAAATACATCAGAATACCTTATAAGCTTCATTTTACCATTCAAAAACACCTCATTCCCACGGGATGTTAAAGTGGGCGGAAAGATAGCGGATAAGTAATGGTAAACTGGTTTTATGATGGCAAATGAAACCTACAGTTCGTACGTAAAGATGCAAGTTTTGATATGTACCTATAGGGAGTACCGATAATTTTAGTTTCTGGGTGAAAAATATATGCGTTCGATGTAGCAAGAAAAAAAATGTTATGGTTGTTGTGTTCACGATGATCGATCAAGTTTCAGTAATTCGGTGATTATGTAGTTGACATTAAGGTTTTCCAAACGTAGACCGAAAAATGGTTACCTACCGAACATCCAACTACCTACTAAGAATAGTGGGCTGGAAAAATGAATTGTTTCGGCGAGTCCGATTGGACGAAAATGAAAAACCAAAACGTTGCTGTTATCTAAGATATTTAAAAGGAACATTAATTCCTAACCTGCTTCTCCTGTACCCACCAGCTACCCACTCCAGCGTCCTCGTTTGTCTGAGTTTTCTTTTTCTAATAACTTTCCTCCTGCTCGGCCGTGGAGGCGGGTTCCTGTGGAGTATGTCTGTCTGCGTGTCCGAGCGCAGGAGATAAGCGTTCGACACGATCTGGTTACCGATGTGCAAGCCGTTCCTGTAAGCCGTGTGGAGGTAGCGCGTGGCTACCACTTGGAATATCTGCAGGTATAGATAGGTGCAGTCAGAAGCAGGTGAAGCTGAACACGCGTAGGTGTTTCGTGATTCTCTTCCTTATTCCACGGATATAGGAACGGTGTTCAGTATGTGAGAATCAAGGCAGTCTATTCCTCCAATAGCTAGAAGCAGGCAGAGCCCCTTTGAAAACGTCTCCTTCAAAATGTTCTCCCTACCAACGTCCTAGACCTAGGTTCGAGGCATCCCACAGTGATCCCGCACGTAAATTTCAAAAAAGTCCTTTTCACCTTTTTTGTAATAACAACTAGACAGCTGGAGTTAGCTGGTACCTACTTCGGTAGCAATGTTCAGTTGGATTTGGCAGCCGGATCTCTGCCAAGAAGAGACTTTAAGGTATATTAAGTATGTCAGGCTAAGCTTAGAAAGAAGAGTAATAAGTAACATCAGACCATAGCGAGGATGATGAGAGCCATGACGGCGTTGAACCGCCAAGAAACTTTCATCATCTCGGTGATCAACTTCTCTTCGCAGCCGTCGCGCCAAATCGTCAGCTGTTTCTGAAAATTAAAACCACTTTTCAACACCTTCTGGGACTCGTATGAGTACTTACTTACCTACTATAGGTACGAAAAATACTACTAAGGACCTAAATCCAGCTTACGAAAGCCGACAAATTGAAATGTTCGTCTTAGGTTTGAATGTAGGTATACGACCGATTACCTGTTTAGTTAAATTTGTTAAAGAAATATGCAACACATGCGGCTTTTCGTAGGTAAATATGAGAATCACTCAGATAGTAAAAACAGGAATATGTGCTGCCGCCGCCATATTGGCGAATCTTGTAAGAACTAGTTAAAAGTGAAAACATGTGAGCGTGTGGGAGAAGTGTCCAACGAATCAGTCACGAAGCCTCCACTGCGTCTTAAGCAATAATGAAGGAAATAGACGTACGGCAGGGTCGTATTTATAGATGATGCCTGGCTTGGTGATCCGGTGATGCACGCAGGGGCAGAGCGCGTCCATGGAACAACAGCTGTACGGGACGTTGTCCGCTACGAACTTGTGGTTTGTGCTGCTGTAAAATGGTACATTTGCGCGTAAACACATATTATTATGATGATACCTTATTAGCTACAAAAATCGTATCTACAATGTAGAACTGTTGGAGCGTATAGAATAGTGTAGGTACCTATAGCGAGCGGTTCACAACTTAACGTATCAGGAAAAGAGCAATATTATACACGAAAATCCTGACTGAGTTACAATATAAATTAAATTACAACCTACCTTGTATACTTCTTTGAACTATCAGGCTCACATCAAGCCTGCTTGGCAATATTAGGTACCATTTACCTCGTCAAATATTACTTATTCAAAATAAATAGAATTTTAAGCAAGAGCGATGCGTACGCAATATGGCTCGTTTTGATAAGTGAAGAAAAAAAAATCATCATGTTTGAAACACTAACAGGTTGGTAGCATCGACGCTGGAGCCGGTGGTATACCAAGTGATGTAGAACCACTCCTGGTAGGTGACGCGGCCGCAGCAGTGGAACCTGGTCTGCAGCCGGTCCACCGCCACCTTCGAAGGCAGGTGGCTCGCATACCGCAGCATCGCCTGCGTTATGCCGCCCTTTATTTTCGCTATAAATTTAATAAAGTTTGCTGGATACCTTTCCAACTTTTTCATACTAGTACAAAGGCCAGCAAATGCAGTTGGACATTCGCACTACGAAATTCACCCCTATCGCGACGGAATGCGGGCGCTCTCAAGGTCAACATATCCAGCTGCATGTGCTGGCAACTGTACCTAGGCAAAGGAAACACGGAAACACGCACGAGTTTCTGGAGAAAATGTCCCAATAAAATATATTTATTACACTCATAAAATTAATCTAATAGGTAAAGCCTAACCAAGGAAATAGAAAACCTGCTCTGGGGGCGCCACGTGTATATTTTTACGACATGACAACAATTTCCCTTATAAAATTAAGTAGTTCCATTGAAATTCCGCAATATGGCGAGGTTTTTTATTTCTCTGGTCGGGCTTTAACTTCTACAGCTATCAGCTATGTCTTTTCAGCTTAAAAACATCTAATCTACTGTTGGACAAAGGCTTTGCACTAAGGACTCCACAACGATCTGTTTACGCCCTAAATCCACTTCCATCTGCCCGCATCCAGCGACTTCCTGTCACCTTCACTGATATAAAAATAGGTAGACATCTTGACGTACAATAGTATGATCCCATCAATACAAATCTTATTACTAAGGAAGAAGAACTATTCTTCAAGCAAGGCCAACACTGACGTCGGATCTACAATGCGCGTGTACCTTCCTTTATTTATGCAAGATGTGTTGCAAGATTAGATAAATTTCTGATGAATAGGTACTTACGTATTAATATTCTTAGGAATACCTCGAATAATGGTAGATTGAAGTCCAGAGTAGAACATAATGGCTAGAAATATTATGATCATGATAAGGACTGCCCAGATGTAGTAGAACAGTCCGTTCGTGACGTTGCATTCTCGCTTCGAGAGACCCGCCTTGAACAGCTGATACAGGCCGTATAACTATTGTAGAAATAGATTGATTGTTAAACTATGTTGTATGTGCCTGGTCCAAAAGATGGCGAACAATGAAGGTCCATTGTTAAATCCCGATGTTCGGGGAATTTGATATACAGGTAAAAACGCAAAACAGATAAACAAGTGAAAGGTAACAAACAAAAATAAGTATGTATGTAACATAAGGTTGTTATAAAGCCTATAACTTAATTGAAACGTTTACTTATTTCAAAAGCAGTTAGAATGATTTCTGTAAGTACCTACTGATGAAGAAAACTTACAATTCGATTTTAAAATCGCGGTCACTATTGTAACACAGCAGTTTTCCAGTGGTGCTTGCAATATCGCTGAAATATCGAGACTTCATTAGAAGCTCGTTAAAATGCCTCATAAATAAGTATGAAAACGTACTTACTTCAATAACAACAGCAATAATGGAGCCGCAAGCAATGATCACGGGTATGGCATTGCCATCAGGCCAACACACAAGGTCCAACAGCGTACCCTCTTCACTCCGGATGGCTTCCGAAGTGTTCACCAGCCATATCATGTAGAATATCACAACTGGCATGAACGCCATGAGCAACATTCGAATGTTATTAAAAGACGGCCATGTTAACAACATTCTGTATTAACTTGTAGTGTTTGAATATATTTAATTTCCTTTACGCTTGGTAAATAAAATCATAAACAGTGTTTGCTTTCGTAAAATGTCTTTTTGTCACTGTCAAAGAATATAGCATAGACAGGTTGCGGAGATTTTTCATCAAGGCACAGGATAGTAGGTACACTGTGAGCAGAATTTGAAACCTTGGTGGGAAAAACCGAGACCTTTTTGGGAAGTAGCTCACAACATAATGTTGTTTAAAATAATAATAAAACGACATATTTCCCAAATGTAACAATTTATTAACTTTAACATCATAATAAATAGACTAGGAAACATTGTTTACTTAATCTTATCGAATAAGCGTTATATTATCTTACAGACCTATACCTATACTATACGGGGTTTAAGGTTTAAGCTTGGTAAAAACTAAAAGGACATGTGCACAGTGCGTGCAGTCAATGGACCTATTATTTTTTTCCAAATAAACATTCTTAATAAAAACTAAAGAACCTTTAATGTTTCTTTGGAAAAGTTGCATTCGCTAAGCCGTCACACTTACACCCTATACATAATGAATAAAAATTCTTTGCATCATTGAATCTATTACAGCAGTCGATTCTGACTGAAATTATCTGCAAACATCTAGGTTAGGAAAGGTATTCCTTTCTCACTATTCCGGTTACCGCAACCATAAGTATCGTTACGCTATTGTATTGCGCGCTTAGTTAAGAGGAGCTAAGTTATTTATCATTGCGAGCAATATTTATCATATCATCATCATTATTTTTGTGTGCGTGTGTGTGTGTGTGTGTGTATGTTTGTAATGCATAAACTCAAAAACTACTGAACCGATTTCAAAAATTCTTTCACCATTAGAAAGCTACATTCACCCTGAGTAACATAGGCTACCTTTTACGGGTTCCGTACGTAGTTTCGAATACCGTTCTTGCGATGCTCGCTGTCGCGAAAATTTCGTACACTAACTCTACTAACTATTTATTAACGTTGCAGAAGTTAAACAATATTCCTGTCAATTTACAATACTTATAAACGTCTGTAATACTCGTATATTATACACAACTAGCGACCCGCCCCGGCTCCGCACGGGTTAATGGTTATTGTGGGTTACCCTTATTTATTATGCATGTATAAACCTTCCTCTTGAAACACTCTATCTATTAAAAAATACCGCATCAAAATCCGTTGCGTAGTTTTAGAGATTTAAGCATACATAGGGACATAGGGACAGAGAAATCGACTTTGTTTTATACTATGTAGTGATTAGCAACGTTTGTGTACGATGTCGATGGTAATCGCATACTCATTTGGTTTAGCCGCCAAGGCGAGAAGTTAGAATTATAAGACAGTAGGTATTCAGTATTTTGTTAATATTCTTCGAAGACCAGTCGTTCCCGAAACTGAAATTGTCACTTAAGTTGTAACCTTCCATAGGAGTTTAAACATTCATGGGACAGCACTCTAGCACAAGACAAAACCATTGAACTGCTGGTATCGAATTTGTTAAAAATGTCGATGGTAATCGCATAATCCTTAATGTCAAACTCTCTTTGGTTGTCAATCGGTATTATTCATTTGTTCTATTAAATTGTTGAAATGTAAAGATAAAACACTTCCTTGTATTTTTTGAAATTAGTCAAGCACTCCTTTTGCTTCCCAACAAGCAATTTTTGTAGATCGCGATTCGCGATCAGTGATGTAATCATGTAGTCCATATGACATAATGAAGAAAAATTACATAAACAGACAGCTAACAATATTTTTCCCAGATAATTTACCAATAATATGATAGTAACAATATACTTCCCCAATCATGGACAAGCCGGTGAAACCCGTTCTAAATAAAGACAGCAATTTCCATTCTTGGAAAGACAAGGACAAAGACAAGCCACGAATAGGAATGGTAGAATTGTAAACACGGAGCACAGTTCATAAAATAAATGAGAAGAGAAAGTAAGTGCTACAAAATAATTCCTTTGTTATGTTCACCACAAACGCACTCAAGTCATTGAAATCGTGAGTTTAGGCAGCAGTTGGCGTAGGAGTTACTGTAAATGTGCAGACCTGGGGCACTTCCTCGGCCATTAGAATCTAGCACTAGCCGCACGCACGATGCCATCGTTAGAATTAGTCAAGAAAAGTTATCCAACAAAGGGAGCGAGAACATAAGATTTCCTAAACTCAACTTGCATAGTTTTGACGAAAATCTTAAATAAATTATCATATTCAGAATTTTGGGACAAATTCGAAAGCTCGGTTCATACCATCCATATCTGATTCCGACAAACTGTCGTATTTTATTAGTTGTCTTAAACTTAAAGTTATAAAAAGATTAAACGTGACTAACGCAAATTACAACATTGCTTTGTCCACACTTCGTAGCAGATTCGGTAACCAGGACATTATTATAGACTACCATTATGATGCCCATTATAGATTACCACAGGCTTCACATACAGCAGAAAGCTGCCGTTCTACACTAGATACTTTAGAGAGACATCTTAGAGTGCTTGAATCTATGAAAGAGAATATTACATATAACAATTTACGAGCGGCTATTGCTGGCAATTTTTCAGAGCAGATAATGTATCAGCTAAATATGATGACTGTTAAAAATGGTGTGGATGAAGCAATGGTGAATTTAAACAAAATAATAGGTACAATGGAAAAGTCCAAAGGTGTCTCCCTGACACAATCACCAAACGAAAAAGTAAGTGCTACAACAGAAGCCCTTCATATTAATGCCGAGAAGTGTAAAATTCGTCGTGGCGAAAGGTACAGAAAGAGAGGTTTATACCAAATATAAAATAACGAAAAGAAGTACCTATACGTCCCTCGCCCCGCCGCCCGCACCCGGCGGGCTCTCTCCAAAGATCGACGACGACGTGCGCCGGTGCGCGCCGGCAATTCATCCAGAGTGGTCGCGTTATTCTATTTTTTCATACGTTTGCTTAGGACATGTTCAAATTTTCAAAATTCTGTTTTGTAAAAAAGTAAATTCATAAAATCTGCTTATCCAAGAGATCCACGTGTTCATTATTTTCGAATCCTCGCTAACAACGTCCATGCAAAAGACACCACTTACAAAAAAAAAACTAGCACGCATATTTTGCAATGAAGATCATTACAATGATAGTTGCAAAAAATATGCTACAATAAAGGCTAGGAAAGAGAAACTAGTAGGAAGGTGTCTATTGTGCTTTAAAGTACTCGTCTGTATGGATGGCGCGTCACTTACAGAGGGCTGTAGCAGAAAAACAGCGTTGTATTGAGGTGATTACCCAGTGGGTAATGCAACATCATGCTGAGCTGCAGCCTTTTTGCAGTGCGCAGAACATTATGTATTGTTGTATCTGTTCTACTTGTTTTGGTCTTTTTTGTTCTTTTTACTGTAAATCTTGTTTTATGTGTTGTAAATATATGAGTTCTTATTCTTAAAGTAGGGCATCGGGTGAAAGATTGTCGAGTAAGAGGGACCTGTTGGTATTTAAGGGGAGTCACAATCGGGCTTTGTGCCCCATAAATATAAACAAGCTGATGTAACCACAAAGGGTAAGAATTCGATAAACTCTTCTGATAGAAAGATTGAAACTTTTTCGTATCAAACATAACTTATTTACAGACTGCGGCAGCGACAATTGCGAATAAACAGGTTAGAGTAAATTGCCGTTTGCTCAATACCGGGAGTCAGCGAAGGTATTTATCACTAAAAGACTTAAGACCAAACTACAATTAGAACCGGACCAAGAAGACAGACTACAGATATTTACATTTGGAAGTAATCAATCTTCAGGTATAGTAAGCCCTTCTTCTGCTATAAATATTTTAACCAAACGTGGTATTGAGAGAGAAATTAGAGTGTTAACATTATAATTTCGAATCAGTGATTTATTTTTGTTACCACATCATGTAGGTACCTAAATATAAAATACTTTCTATATCAAGAAGATTACTACGATTTGAGGAATGTCTACAGGTCTCAACCACAATGACCAAGGAATGTTAAGGAATCTTGAGAATTAGGCAGCAGCAGCAGTCTTCTTTGATTTAATTGATCCAACCAACCATACAGTGCGAACAGATATTAAAAGAGATCAATAATGACAAATTCCTGCTTACATACTAAGTTTAGATGGCGCTGGTGTGCCTCCGCAAGTGACGACATAAGTTTAAATGTAGCCTCTGTGCCACCATCTATCTCGGTAGTCCAGGTAGCTTTTGATAGATGGCGCTACAACACGAAAATAATTTAACAAGGAGGATTTATACATCCAAAAACAAAGAAAAAAGTTCAGCAAATGCCCATATGCTAGTAAGATGAGCGATGCGATAGAAATCTACCAATAGTATCACTTCATCCTAGCCTCGCTGTCGTGACTTGATTTGAAGTACTACTATTTGGCGGATTTTTCTTAACGCCCCGCTTCCAGCAGCCTTACAGTCCCAGCGATTGGTAATGCATACCATTAAAGATATAATCGAAAAGTTCGGATTTATACTCGTAGAGCGTTGTCTCTGTCACTCATGTCTTCTAGGTACGATGTTTTGACACTGGTGCGGAAGAGAGGATGCATTACGAAACCAAAATTACCCGATTATTGCTTCCAAGTCCGATGTGCATTATTTACCGCTGGGGAAATAACAACGTCAGAAAAACCTCTTATTAAGAGTACAATAACACAAAAATATCAGGAAAAGAAAACACTGAGTGATACAATACAATGCTGTGAACATAACTTAGCCGAAGATTAATTCTCTTATCCGTAAACGTTGCATTAAGCAATATATTCTCTATCCCTTTCCAACACTTAAATGTCTAATAGCAGTTACATAGGCGTTTTAATGTCGGAAAGGGACTAATTAAAAATTAAAAAATTAAAATTCATTTATTTCAGACATTAAGTCCATACATAATAACATATTACATTAAAACTTACTAAATAAACTAAATTCATCATTATCAAAAATCAAAAAATTAAAAATTAATCAATATAAACAAATGTAACAATACAAAATTAAAATCAATACAAAATATGAACAACAAAAATCAAGCAATTAAAATTAAATTAAAGCAATTAAATTAAATTAATATTAAAATTTTTTAGAACAATTATGTCCTATCCTATTATTATTATTGTGTGAATGGCGTTGCGCTGGCGTGCAGCGCCATCCACCTGCGCAGCATGGGCGAATCCCACCGCTCGGCCAGTGCGCGCAGGATGCTGTTGGGGCTACGCCGAAGCCGGCTAAGCAGTGACGCGCTTCGCTTTCTGATTACGGCAAAGAAATCATCAGTTTGTGCCTGCGCGAACATTGTTGACGCACTGCAAAAGCGTGGCAGCCCCATCAGCACCCTGAACGCATTATTATACTGGACCCGCAGGTCGCTGTATGTTCGCTGAGTGTAGCAGGTCCATAGGCTGCACGTGTAAAACGACTGACAGTAGGCTTTAAACAAAGTTAGTTTTACTGGTACTGTACAGCGTGCAAACCTACGAGCCAGCATGTTACACCGAACAGACAGCGACCTGCGCTCCCTCTCGATATCATCCTTGTCTGACAGGTCCTCTGTGACCCAGTGACCCAGATACTTAAACTTACTAACCCTGTTTAAAGTTGCACCACAAAGAGTAATAGGTGATGAAGATGAATAAGTCTTGGCACCAGCCCTAAAAATCATGTACTCACTTTTATTAGGGTTGTATCTGAGCCCATGGGCCCCAGCATATGACTCACAAATGCGAAGGAGTTTACGCAGCCCACTAACCGACGGGCTCAGCAGCACCATGTCATCTGCATAGCTAATGTTATTAATCGACACCCCACCAATAGAGCATCCGACATTAGCGCTGCTGAGCTCCCCGATCAGTCGGTTCATATACAGGTTGAAGAGGCGCGGCGAGGTCAACCCCCCCTGTCTCACCCCACACTGCAACCTGTACACGTCCGAGTGCGCCCCCGCCCATCTCACACTGTTCTGTTGATGGCTGTACCAATACCTAAACATTGACACTATCTCACCCGGCACCTGTGTCTCCTCGTGCAGCTTGCCCCATAGCTTATCGTAATTTACTAAATCAAAAGCTTTTGAAAGATCTAGGTAGCAAGCATACACTGGAGTCTTTCTAGCCGTGTAGTACTGCACAGTCTGCTTGAGACATAGGATCGCGCTCTCAGTTGATAAGCCTGGCGTGAATCCAAACTGAGCGTCATGTAGATGTAAATGTTTCTCCAACTGTTGGTCAAGCAGTCTGTCCAGCACCTTAGCTATTATAGTGGCGAGCGAGATAGGCCTATAGTTAGTAACATCCGACACATCGCCTGTTTTGTTTTTCAAGATAGGTACAACCACCGTATACATAAGGTCATCAGGCAAGTAGTTATGGCTCACGCACAAGCTAAGAAACATAGCCAGGACTCTCGGTAGGTGCGCACCGGCGTACTTCAAGTGCTCGATGCTGAGGTCATCGTGACCTGGAGACTTACCCCTCACCATCTTTTTTATCACTGCCGTCACCTGCTTCGCAGTGAACCTAACGCTGGTGGCGTCTCCACGACGACGCTCAGCATCGAGCACCGGAGCCGCCTCCGCCGGCCCGAGCGGCGTCTCCACTCGGAACTGGCGCTGAAACAGGCAGGCGATATCGCGCGGATCGTGAGCGTCACCCACACTCACCGGTAGACTCGACATTGGGTTTAATTTATTTGTCGAATTCCAGAATTTGTTAAAATTTTTATCCGCGTGATGTTTTGCAATGTTATCCATTTTGATCTGTACATTATTATTCTGACAATATTTCAATTTAGATTTAAATATCTTTCGAGTCTCACACATTTTACTATGAACATACCCGGACTTAGGTTTTCCACATAAAAGCCACGTCTTAAAACAGCGTCGAGCCTCCCTGTGAGCACTACTCACATACCTGTTCCAGCCAGGCACACAATTCTTATGTTTCCGCTTAGATAAATTACTATTTTTATTGTAACTATGTTCCGCACCCTTAGTCAATATACTAACAATTTGAAGGTACATTGTATTTAATATTAATTTATGTGACTCGTCATTACATAAGTTATCTGCACAATTACGGAACTCTGATGGGAAGTCTAACTCTTTAAGTTTAGTGTTACAGTAATTAAAATATTTTTCTATTTGACTCTGATCCCGTTCGCCCCATTTTACCTTGTTACAAGTTTTACTATTAATAAAACGTTTAGGTAAGATAACATTAAAATTACATTCAACTAGAATAGGAAAATGATCTGACCAGTATGTATCGTAAATAACAGACACGTTACGCACGGATGTTCTCGCTGCGCACGTCACTACGCAGTGGTCAAGCCATGATCGTGTACCATGAGCCTCACTCACGTAGGTATACGTATCACTCGGAAGAAGCTCCATGTCCACGCACGACCACGTCTGTTCCGCACAGAATTTAAGTAAGTCTTTCGCAAATAAGCCGCCAGGGTCCGCGTTGAAATCGCCTAGCATGAAAACCGATTCCACATCACTACCTTCTATAATAGCACTTATCTCACCAAGACACTCCGTAAACAATGGCAAATGCTCTCTTTTATTAGTAGGCATGTACACAGACAAAACTACAATAGCGCGCTCGTTATCAAGTTTTATTTTAATCGCCGCGAGACGCACACTACGACACTGTATAACGGACACCGACGGGAACGCAGCCTTCCTCCACAACAGACCTACACCTCCGTAAGGCCGCCCACTTAGGACTCCCTCCGAAGTATCCACTGCAGACTTTCCCGTGTAGGAGAACTCGTCGTCAATACCTCCCATGAACTGGAGGTCATGGGGAAGCAGCCAAGTCTCCTGAAGTGCCACAATATCCGCGGAACGGCAAAGTTTCCTAACGCATTCAACTGACCGAATGACGTTTTTACAGTTAAAGCTTATCATTCTGTTTGTGGTAACAACCATGGTTAACTTTATGTGGTAGTTCCATCTCTCTCGCTCGCTCGAACTCGACCGTACGTACTTCTCATCTTATGACTAAAATCTACGAAAGGTCGATACGCGATACCATCAGGCCAAAAGTCGTCAGTCAAAAATATGTCCTGTTTATGCTTGGGGACAAACACCTTATAGGCATCATAGTCTTTCAATAATTTCATGTTCATTTTCTCTAAGCGAACGTCAATGCTAGTTTTATTTTTCACATATGTCATGATGTCACAAACGGTCGTATCCTTTGACACGTTATCTAAATAAAGTGGTACCTTACTGTCAGCCGCCTTAAACTTTGAGCTGGAATCGACCGTAGCTTTTCCAGTTTTTCCTACGAAACGATTTTGCAGCATTTTTCTGCGATCGCGCCTGTGATTTTGTATTTTCCATTCACCTTCTTGTACTACATTCGAATATGTCTTCATACTGGTTTCACAAAAAGTATTGTTGATCGGGGGGACTGTATGTATCGCAAACGGCGAAGTAGGATGACTCACCGTTTGCACTGGCAGCGGCTGTGGCGGCGGCAGCGGCGGCGGCTCGGCGGCAGCGCGCGGCGGCGGCGGCGGCGAGGATACAACGACCGGCGCGTGATCAGCTGACTCACCGGTAGCAGCGGCCGATTGACCGTTAGGCTCGCGCTGTGTTTTTACCACGCTACCCTCCGACGACATGTTTAGTTGCGGAGACAATCCTAGGGGCCCACTCTCATACTCAAAGCTTGACAGCTTAGGGCATCGTCCACCTCGTCTTAAAGTAACGTTCTGAGCAAAGTTATTAACAATTGATGCATTTTTAAGCGACTCAATTTCTAACTGCAATTGTTTAAATTGTTGCACAGTAACATATTCATCGCAGATTCGTTGCATTTCGCCTTTCATTATTAACAGATCTTTTAGTAATCGGGTAACATCTACGTGGTCGAAAAGTACTGGAGGCAATTTATGTAAATCTCGTGCAACAAAGGTAGGTATGTCCTCCGGATCAGTCTCCTTGAGCACGCAGATAATGTCGTCAATATCCCGTAAAGTCTTCCCTTGTCGTTTTCTAATCTTCTTACGCTTTGTTGTCGATATGGAATCGAACAACAAATTTTTAGCAGCTAATATCTCAGCTTCGTCAAAAGCACTAAAACAAATCTGGCTTATGCTTTCCTCGTTCATCACATCAAGCTTGTTGCAGATAAAAGCCAACACCTCATTAATCACCACGTTACAACTTGCACATTTAACAGTTTTGGAAGCCATTGAAAAGTATAAACGTAACGGCTTCCAGCCGCGTGAGTCGGTTGATAATAAAACGATGCGCGCGTGCGACACTCTGCGCGTACACCGCAAGACTGATATTGTTTAACTTTAAACACCGTTTTTGAATAATGGGTAAGTTCTACATTAGAATATTAAGTTCGACTTAA
Source organism: Teleiodes luculella (assembly GCA_948473455.1). NCBI lineage: Eukaryota > Metazoa > Arthropoda > Insecta > Lepidoptera > Gelechiidae > Teleiodes > Teleiodes luculella. The sequence goes on from OX419602.1 coordinate 5,154,134, forward strand.
CCAGTTCAACTTAACCTGGAAATAGTCTTGGGGAAGAAACAAGGAGCCAACCTGAAGTTGAAGACATAAGCAACATGAAAACCCAATCTCCTTCTTTATTAGCTAAATGTCCTCATAAGATTGGAATTTATTTACAAAATATACAAAACGTCTCAAGGTCAAGATAAACACAGTGAGATCAAATGACCAAAATTAGACCTTTTTAAATTTGGTGGCAAAATCACAAACTGGCACGAATTTTATGACTTTGATGTGACAATTTTATTCATAACAAAAACTTAAAAGATGTTGAGAAACTATCCTACCTACCAGGCTGCCTGCAGGGGGTCGCTTTAGATACTGTGAGTGACCTTACTATAAATAATGACAATTATATAATTGCCTAGATGCCTTGAAGAGAAGATCTGGTTCTAAACAAAGACTTATTGACGAACATTGTAATGCCCTTAACGGACTGTCCAAGGCAGAGGCAAATTTCAACTGCCGTCAAACTTTAGACATTGTAGAAAAACACCTACGTATTCTTTAAACGCTAGGTGAAAATATATATGGCAATCATTTACGTTTTCTAATAACAAGCAAATTTACTGATGATGTCTAGTACCAAGTGAGTATTATATCGGAGGAATATCAAACTTAAGTAATCTCCGCAAAAGAAAAATCGAATGACCAGACGCACGATGCCATCGTTAGAATTAATCAAGTTATCCAACAAAGGGAGCGAGAACATAAAACTTCCTAAACTCAACTTGCCTAGTTTTGACGAAAATCCTAAATAATTTATCATATTCAGAATTTTGGGTCAAATTTGAAAGCTCGGTTCATACCAGATCCATATCTGATTCCGACAAACTGTCGTACTTATCTTATTAGTTGTCTTGAAGGTGAGGCACTTAAAGCTATAAAAGCATTAAAAGTGACTAACGCGAATTACAACATTGCTTTGTCCACATTTCGTAGCAGATTCGGTAACCAGGACATTATTATAGACTCCCATTATGATGCCCATTATAGATTACCACAGGCTTCACATACAGCAGAAAGCTGCCGTTCTACACTAGATACTTTAGAGAGACATCTTAGAGTGCTTGAATCTATGAAAGAGAATATTACATATAACAATTTACGAGCGGCTATTGCTGGCAATTTTTCAGAGCAGATAATGTATCAGCTAAATACTGACTGTTACAAATGGTGTGGATGAAGCAAGGATGAATTTAAACAAAATAATAGGTGCAATGGAAAAGTCCAAAGGTGTCTCCCTGACAGAATCACCAAACGAGAAAGTAGGGTAGAGTGTCCTACAATGAAACAGTCGTACACAATGAAACAGCGTCATATTTCTATTATACGACGTTGCCAGATAGTGCAGTATACTTCGGCGTACAGGCCTCGTATACTCCCCGCCCCTCCCCAGTTTGCGTGCTCGCCGCTTGTGAAAGAACACGCTTTCGGTTTTTTTGACAAAAAAAAACAAAAATTAACAATCAAAACTTTAAAAGAGAAGTTTAAAATTCGTCGTGGCGCTTTCGTACCTTTATACAGAAAGATAGTTTTATACCAAAGATTAAATACGTACGACAGTATAAAATCTGGATTGACAGGAAAAAGGAAGTATACGTCCATACAAAAGACACCACCAATAAAAAATAAAAACTAACATGCTTATTTTGCAATGAAGATCATTACAATGATAGTTGCAAAAAATATGCTACAATAAAGGCTAGGAAAAAGAAACTAGTAGGAAGGTGTCTACTATAACACGGGCGTGCCCGTGCTATGAAATAAGAACAACAAATAACGATTTAAACACTATATTGTATTAAATCGCGAACTCAATATCACAACACAATTAGAAAAACACTTCAAATATCTATTCCTACGGGAACTGGGTTCCTGGAGCGTTTTATAACCGCTCCCAAGAACAATCGCGTTAGAACTGACTGGAACTATCAAAATCCGTTTATTCGAAAAACATTTAAATTTACAACAAACATGCGGCCAGTACCAAAGGCAAAAGAGATGGCATGACCAATGCCACACTACTGTCTAATATGATTTAAAGTACTCGTCTATAAATTTATTCTATAAATTTTTCACCAGAAAGCAGGAAACCAACGAAATCAAACTCATGTGAATTTGGCGAATTAAAGAATAGAATAGTCAAGGTTTATCTGCAACTAGGGTTTGCAATTCGAATATTCGAATATTCATTTTATTCGAATATCCGCCCCAATTTCAAATTCGAATAATTCATTTTATTTATCCGAATATTCGAATAGTATATAAAGTAATATAGGTACTAATGTATTTTTAAATAATTTAATTATAGCAACTCTGCAGTTAGTCTCGCACGTTGTCTCGTTATTGTACGTTGCCGCTGATGATAAAACTGACGGATTATGGCTCATTTTGCGAAAAAACACTACTTACTAATATCTTCGCAGATTGGCTGCTGTAAGCAAGATACCTTACCTATAATATATTCTTCAGTGCGACTCTGCTACTCAAAGACTACTAGAGAAATGTACTCAAATTCCTTTGTGCCCTAGGCGTGAACAACGCCAACGGTCCTCCCTGATAGGGCGGTACCTATAGAGAAACTGCGCACCCGAGTTGTATTTAGTACTGACACGCTTGTATCGCCTCTTTTTGTCACCTGGAGTGGTTTCTGTCTAAGTCATGGAAGCCTGCTTAAGCCTCCATAATTTCTAAAGTTATGAAACGAAAAGGTACTGAACAACAAACTCCTAGCATACCTGGAGATAAACTTTCTTCCTAGTGACCAGCAGTATGGGTTTCGCAAAGGTCGGTATTTTGGAAATTTCTGTGTAATATAGGTATGTCACCTATGGAGCGCTGCCACCGAGAGACAGCAAAACCATTGCTATGTGTATGGATATCTGCTGCAAAAAATCTTGGCTTCCTTTTTAAGGTTCAGCGGTACTTCACACCGGAACAGTTGCTCCATTGGTACCAAGCGGTAGTTCGATCTGTATGGAGCATTGGGATAGTTCTGCCAAGTTTCAGCTTAATGCATTAGACTCAGTGGATCGTACAGCTAAGATCGAGACGATCTCTTGCTCTGATTGTTGACGATCAGCACGTAAAATCCAAGCTTCAAAGCTTAGTGCATCGACGCATAGTTGCCAGTCTTTCGGTGTTTTACAAGGTATATGTTCCTAGACCCTCCATAGTTTAACCTTCCATTTGATTACCGCAGTACTACACCGCGCTGTCTAGGAGAAATACCTAACACACTTGTTTAAATTCACCTAAATCTTGAACAAAACGCATTAATAAATATTAAAACTATTCAAAACTAATTAAAATACTTGATTTTACATGAAAATAATTATACCACAATCGAACAAAATCCCAGTCTAGTTACTCTTGTTTGTCTTGAATTAATATTCTATTTTTTTTATATTTTCAATAAATGTTAAAAAAAAATATTCGAATATCCGAATATTCGAATATTTAGTACTAGAAATATTCATTTTATTCGAATAGTGAAATCGAACGAATATTGCAAACCCTATCTGCAACCTACATGAAAAATATCAATGTATAAGAGAAAAAATATTACTGGAACAAGACCTTACATTGGAAAGAGCAATCTCCATCGCTAAAACATTGATACAAACACAGTCACAAACAGCAATATTAAATATCAACGGAAGTCATCAAACCACTGTGCTATATAACAAGTTTTCAGGTAATTTATAATAATGAAAATAGTGATAAATTTATAACTTTCGACTAATAACTTATACTAATTATAATATATTAATATCATTGAATTTGTAATGGGAACTTTATTAATTTTTAATAATTTGTAAAAAGGAGATGTTGTATTATGTAGTTTGTAATTAAACAAAACGCCGCTTATGTTATATTATAGATTATATAACATAAGCGGCGTATAATACGCGCGCATATTTTAGAATTAAACGAAACGCTTTCTGTTGCACTGGCGCCTCTAGCGGCAAATACTTGTAACACTTTTGACAGCACCCTCAACCATATAAGATGTCTGTCTGTAATATATAATAATAAAATAATGTCAATTTATTTACATGTAAATTTTTGTTAGAGAAATATCAATAAAATATGGAGTAGGTATCATTTACGTTTTATTAATAGATAAGGCGGAACAGTATTGCTCTACAATGAATATCAGTTCAGTTTACAAAAGCTCAAAAACTAGATGGATTTGTAGGCAAAAAAAGAACAACAAATGTACTGGAGCAGTAACTGTACATGTAAGTACAAAAACACTAACCATCTCATAATTATCTATATAGGATATTTGTATACTGTAGTCTTATTAATAAAGAAATAAACAAAAAATATATGATTAAACTAGTACATTATTCTTTTTTCCTATAGAATGGCAAAATAGAAAAGTTTACTAAACATTCGGATGGCTGTTTACCAGATGATGCAAAAACTACTGTAGATCTGGCTATTGATGAAATGAATTCCAAAGTTGCAACTTCAACTGACCCAATCCCGTAAATTTTTCGAAATGTTATGGCCCCATTGTATGACAAGGGACTTACATGCGTATACCAAATTCCAACTCAATCGTTCGCCAGGAAGTGGGTCTTGCAAGATTTGATTACAGACGCACAAACACATAGATACCGGTACAACTGACATCGATTAAAACCTTTTTCTTTTTTTTATATGGAAATAAAACCTTGGTACCAAACATTAATATGTTAATGATAGAAGTCAAAATAAACACATTTGAAACTTCAAAGCGCACTCCTGTATTTTTTTCCAGTTACGGTAATGTACGTAGGGACCGTCGAAATAACACTTTTATTATGCATTATACACAGCATGACAATAACTAAGCCGCTTGACAATAAGTGTCTGTTATTTTTTTAAATATAGTTTTCGCCACAAAAGTTTAACTAAAATATGACTAGTGGGGCTATTAGTACTAAAAATGGCTAAAACTAATTCTGTTGGTTCCACTATCAAAATGGGACCATAAGTACTTGAAAATCCAGGTGGACCCACTAGTGGAACCTAGCGATGGAACCAACCGTCCGAAACGAATACTTCCTACCTATATCAAAAAGATTACTACGATTTGAGGAATGTCGACAGGTCTCAATTACAATGGCCAACAAGGAGTATTAAGGAATCTTGAGAATTTGGCAGCAGCAGTGATCCAACCAACCAACCATACAGTGCGACGACAGATCAAAGCTTAGATGGCGCTAGTGTGCCTTCGCAAGTGACGACATAAGTTTAAATGTAGCCTCTGTACCACCATCTATTTTGGTAGTCCAGTTAGCTTTTAATAAATGGCGCTACAATTTAACAAGGAGGATTTATACATCCAAAAACAAAGAAAAAAAGTTCTGCATATGCCCATGTGCTAGTAAGATGAGCGATGCGATAGAACATCTACTAATAGTATCACTTCATCCTAGCCTCGCTGTCGTGACTTGATTTGAAGTGCTACTATTGGCGGATTTTTCTTAACGCCCCGCTTCCAGCAGCCTTACAGTCCCAGCGATTGGTAATGCATACCATTAAAGATATAATCGACAAGTTTGGATTTATACTCGTAGAGCGTTGTCTCTGACACTCATGTCTTCTAGGTATGATGTTTTGACACTGGTGCGAAAGAGAGGACGCGTTACGAAACCAAAATTACCCGATTATTGCTTCCAAGTCCGATGTGCATTATTTACCGCTGGGGAAATAACAACGTCAGAAAAACCTCTTATTAAGAGTACAATAACACAAAAATATCAGGAAAAGAAAACACTGAGCTTTAAAAAACTGAATGATATAATACAATGCTGTGAACATAACTTAGCCGAAGATTAACCCCCTTAACCGTAATTTCTCTACACTAACGCCGCCACAAGCAAAACGGCAACGGCGAGAGCTGTTAGTAGTGGTTCTTCGATATTTCCATGAATCCCAATTATTTGATCGCTTTCTAACGTATATTGATGTCAGTTCTGACCGTACCGCAAAATCTGTAACTGCTATAATTTTGCACATCTATTAGATTACAATTATTGTTTGTCGAAATTAATAGCGCTGACATACGACAGTGCCGCTGTGTTGTCGTCTGAATTATCTAAACGGCGTTCAGCCGTTGGTGCGAACCAGCAATGCGTACGTTTGGCGTTCTGCCCAAATTTTTAATTCTTCTTTCAAAGTCATGCGAGCGAATTACAGAAATTTTATAAAAACTTTAGCTGGTTTTTTTTTTCAAATAGTACTAAGAGGCAAAACCATTACAATAAAATGGCTGAAATAAAAAAATCCTCGCGTTGCTGACACGCGATTGAGTTGTAATTCGCATACGGTGAATGTGATTTTTAATTCAAGTTCGCACTTAGTTGAATAATTTGAAAATATGGTCGGACTGGAGATCTAGCTGATAAAGCATTGGTGCTAATGTTACAAGGAGTCTACAAAAAAAAATAACAGCCCATTGCTCACTATTTTGTGAAGGGTACAATATCATCCGAAAAGTTAGTAGCTATTATTAAAAATGCAATCAAAATCATAACTGAAGCTGGGTCATCATCATCGATCATCGGAACTGTTTGTGACCAAGGGCCGACAAATGTGGGGAGCTCTTAACCTTCTAAAAAAGTTCTTAGGTCAGCCGCCAAGCAGCAACTTTTTTTTTTGGTTGGTGGTAATAAAGTTTTTATTATTTATGATGTTCCACATCTGTTCAAATCAATAAGGAATAATTTATATGAAGCTGGTGAGTTGATTTTTGATGGAAAAAGAGCTAAATGGTGTCATTTGATCGAGCTACATGAGAAAAATACAAAAACATCGCATTTTAAAAAATCACACAATTACACGTGGAGCAACAAAATGAAAGTCAAACTTGCCGCACAAATATTAAGCAATGATGTGGCAGCAATATTGAAGTTGCTTGCTGAAACGCATAGTGATGACACAAAACGTTATGACATTACAAACTGCTCAAGTAATTGAGCAGTTAGATAAACTATTTGATGCTACAAATGGGCCATCATCGAAAAAATATATTAAAAGGGGTATTAGAGAAAATGTTTCAAAAAATAGTTTTCATCATAAACTGTGGCCCAAAATTAAGCGACGATTCTATGAGTGCCAACCTGACCAGACGTGACGAAAACGATACTAGACCGACTAGTGCCACAGCCAAGATAGTGTACAACTTAGTTGGACCAGTGCTGAACCAAGGCCACGCGCTGATAATTGACAATTTGTACAATTGTCCATTATTAGCACGTTGCCTCAAAAGATAAAAGACTGACAATTACGGAACTCTAAGACTTAATCGGGAATTTGTGCCCGATTCACTGAAAAAACTGACAAAAGCCAACTTACGACAAGGTAGTAGTAGAAGTAGTGACTAGCTACTGTCCTGACCTTGCAGTGATGGTATGGCGACATTCTAACCTAGTTAGCATGATCTCGATATGCCATTCACTGCAAGTCAGACAGCACCAGAAATACAATAAAGTAACGTACAAACCAGACCTTGTACTGAACTATAACAAAACCATGGGGGGCGCTGACAGGAAAGACCAAATCCACCAAGACCAGAGCAAAGTAAATCTTTGCATACCGATTTGTTTCAAGCAATACCATAAGACCCAACGGGACGTAGTGACTCCGAGAGACTATGCTACTTTCGACGTGATTGACCTTGACAGACTAGTACCTACTTCACGTGACTGACTTGCACCTACGACCGTCTATGACTGCGACTGCGACTAACACAAGACTAGCCGACTGGCTGGCTGGTACACCTAAAATGACTGACATATACAAAACAACTCGACTTTGACTTTGTGCCTTCGGAGCGTCAAACTCGTGAACCGATTCTGCTTGGGGAAGATGATTTGCTCTAGTCGATTACCAGTTGTGTTGCCTTCCTCTTCTATTTGTATATTTCGTTTGCCCTCTTTGTTATATTAACAATATTGTAAAGAAGACTTCTAACATTGTAATAATTTTTATTAATTGCATACATTGCGCGAACCTGCCAGTTATGTTAAAACTGATATCACATCGTCTCTTTTAGATTGTTTGATCTCTTTTTTATTGCCTAGACTTGTACATTCGTTTGAGCCCGATTCACTGAAAAAACTGACAAAAGCCAACTTACGACAAGGTGAAGTAGTGACTAGCTACTGTCCTGACCTTGCAGTGATGGTATGGCGAGATTCTAACCTAGTTAGCATGATCTCGACATGCCATTCACTGCAAGTCAGGCAGCACCAGAAATACAATAAAGTAACGTACAAACCAGACCTTGTACTGAACTATAACAAAACCATGGGGGGCGCTGACAGGAAAGACCAAATCCTGTCAGCGCTTCCCGTGGAACGATTAAAAACAAGGTGTGCTACAAAAAGCTGTACTACACCGCTTTATTCAATTGTTTTGTGTTGTATTATCCGCGCACCCGAAAATGACTCACAAACTTTACCGACAAACTTTGGCAGAGGACTTGTTACGACTTAACCCTCAAGCCACGACTTTTACAAATCGGACAGGTGACACCACGACGACCACGACTAGAAACCGTCCAACTCCACGCGACTACGGGGTGTTGATGAAACACAATCATTTTCCAAAACACATTGTCTCAAGAATTACAAGGTGTTTTTTGTGCACCAAAGAGATGTGAGCAGAGCAAAGAAAATCTTCGCATACCTATTTGTTTGAAGCAATACCATAAGACCCAACGGGACGTAGTGACTCCGAGAGACTATGCTACTTTCGACGTGACTGACCTTGACAGACTAGTACCTACTTCACGTGACTGACTTGCACCTACGACCGTCTATGACTGCGACTGCGACTAACACAAGACTGACCGACTGGCTGGCTGGTACACCTAAAATGACTGACATATACAAAACAACTCGACTTTGACTTTGTACCGTCGAAGCGTCAAACTCATGAACCGGTGCTGCTTGGGGAAGCTGATTTGTCTAGTCGATTGCCAGTTGTGTTGCCTTCTTCTATTTGTATATTTCGTTTGCCCTCTTTGTTATAATAACAATATTGTAAAGAAGACTTCTAACATTGTAATAATTTTTATTAATTGCATACATTGCGCGAACCTGCCAGTTATGTTAAAACTGATATCACATCGTCTCTTTTAGATTGTTTGATCTCTTTTTTATTGCTTAGACTTGTACATTCGTTTGAGACGAGAGCCGGTCTTGGTTTGAGCAAAATTTCTTAACTTCTTATATGACGTCATTAAGTGTAGCCTATTTTTAAATAAATACAAAATACATTACAGGAAAGGCGTATCACAGCTGTGAGTTGGCTGGACAACAAAGTTGTTAATATGGTTTCAACTTACATTGGTGTTCATCCTACGGCCACCGTCAAAAGATTAAATAGAAAGAGAAAACGGTATGACGAGATCAGTTGTCCTAGGGCAATATTGTTATACAATCGTCACATGGGTGGTGTTGATACCCTAGCTAGACTCAATGTTGGGTTACTACCGTATAAAAGTAAGATCCAAAAAATGGTATATGCGAGTGTTTTTCCACATGATCGATCTAATTGCCGTCAATTCATGGTTGATTTGGAGACGCTTGAATGAAGAATAATATATGCCGCTATTAGATTTAAAATTACTGATAGCTGAAGTGGCTACGCAAAAAGGGTCTTTACTTTACACACCAACTACTAGAGGCAGACCGCGTCAATCAGCAATCGAGGAACCGAAGCCAAAGAAAAGTCGAAAGCGCCTTGATATGCCATCGCAAGAAATTGTTGAAGACGGCATACATCATTTCCCAGAGTGGACAAATCAGCGGTAGGTCTGTAAGAATCTGGACTGCAAAGGCAAGTCGTACTATGGTGTTTGAAGTGCAAAGCCCATTTATGTTTGAATACCAAAAGAAATTGTTACATGGAATTCCATGTTAATTAGATGATTTAGTTTATAATTTAAGTAATATCACGTTAGTTCCTGTGTCTACTGATCTCAATAATTTTTTTTTTTTAATTTACATGTTAATTGGATGATTTAGTTTATAATTTAAGTAATTTCACGTAAGTTCCTGTGTATACTGACCTCGATAAAAACATTTTTTTAAATTTAGATGTTTATGATTTCATTTATCATCTTAATAAAGATTACTTTATACATATAATCACGACTTCTGAGAGAGCAGGCAGGCAGGATAGGCAAAGAGTGATATCTGCATCTACATTTACCAATCTTTTTAAAACTCAAACACAATTTTACCATAAACCTGCAACAATTTAGATTTTTGATAAAAAACCTGAACTAGTTTGGGTCAAGTATATTTCTTTTAAAATATACTTGTATTCGTAATAATCTCATCAAATTCTCTAGATATCAACAAAACTAAACCCAAAGAGGCTTGTAACCTAAAGTGCTCACGTAACCATAGCCGGGGGGGTATTTGACCGGGACAGTTTTCGATAAATATTTCCGAAATTACTTAACCATTTTTTTTAATATATTTTATATAGACTATAATCCCCCTATAGAAGGTCACCTTTTTTTCAACTTATTTAAAAATCCATGCAATAAGGGGTTAACTTGAGAATTAATGAAAATTATTTTTATTATAATGTATGTATTTTTTAAGCAGTTTAACAACTTAACTAGTACCTAATAAAATTAAGCAATGTATATAAAAAACAATTAAATAAAAATCGATTTTATTGATGAAAAGAAATAAAAATCTATTTTTATAAGGTATTTTGTATATCTGTATATAGCCTTTATAGACTATGCAAAAGCATTTGACTGTATATCTCACAAAGCACTATGGGATGCTTTACTCAAGCAAGGCGTTGAAAGTAAATACATTTGTATACTTCAAGAAATCTACAAAAAAAAAGTAGGGTTGGGGTCAAGTTGGAAAGAAAGGGTAATCCATTTAATTTAGACAGAGGTGTTCGTCAAGGCGATCCCATTTCTCCGAACTTGGAGTATATATTCCAGAAACTCGATTGGGTGAACTTTGGAGTGAACATCAATGGCGAAAGACTAAGTCATTTAAGATTCGCTGATGATATTGTCATATTCAGCGAAGATTCTAAAGAACTAGAAGTCATGTTGAAAAGTCTCGACTTAGAAAGCAAGAAATGTGGTCTACATAATATGAATGCAAATAAAACCTGCATAATAACAAATGCGGAAATAAGACCTATAAAAGTAGAGCACTGTATACTGAGCTACGAGTATGTTGACACTTATACCTATGGTCAAAATATAAGTTTTGAAAAACCTACATTACAAGAGATAAAAAGACGAGTGAAGATGGCTACGGGAAAGTACTGGGCTCTCAAGCACATATTTAAATCTAAAATATCCATTAGACTAAAAAAGATGGCATGCAGGTACAAATGGAGATGGGCGGGTCATATAACACGAGCCAGAGACGGACGATGGAGTGAGCGGGTGCTTCACTGGTGGCCTAGAGACCACAAAAGACCGAGGGGTCGCCCGAGACGTCGTTGGAGCGACGACATAGTAGAGACTGCTTCCCGGACCTGGACTAGAGTAGCTGCCGACAGGGAGAAATGGATGGATCTGGAGGAGGCCTTTGTCCATAAGTGGACTCTCCATTAAAAATAATAATTGTTTATATATGTTACTGATTTTACTATGTTAAGAGAATGTTGGTAACATTAAGAATAATTTTAAGAATGGCAACACTTGCCCTTTAACTCTGTAAACGATAACGTGTAAAACTGTGTGCGCAAAAATATAGTTGAAGATTTAATAATTATTTCGGGGTTTCATTAATAAATTTACAGTCCACAAAATCAAGAAAACCACCCGTGCTAAACAGAGAAATAAAAGGCTAAAGCAATATTATTATTATTTTGTATATCTTCGTTCGAAATTGGCGTTTTGACGAGTAGTCTTTTTCGTACTCTTTTATCGTCAAATATTAAGAAAACCCTTTACTTTCTGGTTAAACAAATTGACATAATTTGTTGTGTAACTGACAAGTAATTGTAAAAATATTTGTGCGATTTTGTGCAAGCAAGACGAGATGAATTAAATTCGCGGTTAAATGAGGAAGACACGTCACTGTATATAATATGGGCTAGCAATAAACAGAGAGTTCACGTTAATAAACGATCCATGCAAGCTGAAGTTGACTTGATTCAAGAAGATGATTCCAATCTAGCAGAAAATCGTGATAACAATGTTGCACATTCAGTGCCTTCAAATGAAACCACAACATCTAATAATTCTACATCGAATATACAGACAAACCTAACTAGCGGACAAGGAACAACGAATAACACATCAATTATTGATAAGCCAAGTTGTTCCAACAAAACAGATTCAGTTTGTAACGTGGTGCATTACATGCCACCTCGTTGCCTCATTCTCATCTCATTTACCATTTTCGTCTAAATTCGAATATATTTAATTTTGGAATTCAATCGTCAATCATCCGTGTTTCATTCATTTTTATATACATTTTTGGTTTTTCTTTCGACCGAGCCGGCCGACAACTAAATTCTTTGTTAAACTTTTTTTATATTTACCAAAATACATATTTAATTGTGATGTTCTGTGTTATTTCGTCGAGTTATCATCGTGTTGTCGACTTGCAGTCGCGCCGAAGTCCTGGGCGCGCCGCGGGCGTCACAAGTTGCAATACCTTCGACATCTTGCTCTTCAACTTCAGCTACCGCAGAATCCAGAACTTCAAAAGAGACGACCAGACCCGAACCAATAGAAAAGTCTAATGACGTGTTGATTGTTAATGAGCAAAGTTATTCCAACCAAGTTATAAATCCACTTCCAATACCTGCACTTCAACATTTACCCTCAATAAAAATTCTGTAGTAGAATTACTATTTAATTTCTTGCATTTCTTCCTCTAATTGTGATGTTGGAATTTTAACAGAAGTTTTAGGTTTCTTTTTCTCAAAGAAAAGATACCTGTTCAAGCATCTAAACGGTATTAGGTACACCACTAGTAGCGACCATAGACTAAGAAAGTATTGTACCTCACTATATTATCTATGCTCGCGCGCGCCCAATGTCGGTTACATACTTGTACTGTACCCCTGTTAAAATAAATCCTTTTAATCTAAAGCAACTGGACTTTCACTGAGCCACCACCACGCCTCCACCTAAGAATATGATATGGTGGCAGCGATATTTCGGACATTGGTAAGAATCCAGTTTAACCGCGTGGAACCATCATGCCTGGTGACGAGACCAAGACCAAGCCACCAGTCGGCAGCAGCGCAGGTGCAGTGGGCGCGGGTCAATTAAAACCGCTCGATATCAAAAATAGCAAGATGCCACTTAAATGGAGGAATTGGAACACACAGCTGAAAATATAAAATGAATCGGACAAGCGGAAAGTGGCCATTCTGCTATATTTCATTGGCACAGATGCCCTGTCAATATTTTACAGCTTTAACATGGATATCGACATCATCACATTCGACGCTCTTTTTAAGAAATTCGACGAGCACTTTCTACCGCAAGTGAACACAACTATGGAACGCCATAAGCTCTTCAACCGTCGACAACAGGTCTCGGAGTCCATCGATGAGTATGGGAAGAGCATACTCCAGATAGTAATCCTAGAGGTACATAATTTAATTTTATTATAGCAACCTATCTTACGAGTATAAATTCCTTGAATACTGCTCACTTGGTGTAATTTTTTTCATAAAAAAGTTATCATACTAATATTATAAAGTGGTAGAAGGAATTATTTTTCATATCGACATCGAGGTAGATTTTACAATAATTCCGCAAATAATAACTATGCGATAGGACGGCAGCGTTCGGTTGCATCAAAAAACATGTGGCGAGGTAGAAGTAGCCGCCGCGGTGTATCGAGTTACCGAGCCAGGTACTTTCCGAGAAAACGTGGTTCGTACAATAATCGTACCAATGATAGGTCTTTACATCATTTTACTGCAAATGATATTAACGATTCTTCCCATTTTGAGGAAAACGAGGAAGATAATGAGTTTCATTTAAATGAGTTTTTTCGCTCCTAATACTAATCAAGTGATACTGTAAGTTTCTAACGAGGTGCATTGCATGCTACCTCGTTGCCTCGTTTCTACTTCATTTCTCATCTCGTTTACCATTTCTTTCTCTAAATATTTAATTTTGGAATTCATTCGAAAATCATCCATTTTTATCTTCACTTCATCTCCAGGCCTCATGCTACTCGGCCTTTCTATAAAATGTAACTTTATATATCATTATTTTATAAAACCTTGTTGACAAAGTCTGATTGTGTTTGTGCGAATATACTTTAAAATTTATCAGTGACTATTGAGTTTTCATTACGTCGTGTTTTACCAACCACCTCTTCTTCCTCGACATCGTGTCGTCGCTCTGCACGGGCGTAACAAGTTTAGCAGAGTAAGCATTTCCATTATATTGTCTATTTTTATGTGTCACTTAATGAACGGAGCGCATAATGTACGCACGCCTTTGATTTACCGACCAAACCATCAGTACGAGTAGGTATGTCACTTATTATTAAAATATTAGTCAGCAATTTTTATATCCTTTGTTATTTTGGTTATCACTACATAGTATAAAACAAAGTCGCTTTCTCTGTCCCTATGTATGCTTAAATAATTAAAACTACGCAACACATTTTTTTAAATAGAGTGATTCAATAGGAAGGTTTATATGCATGCATAATATACTTATAGATATCCCACAATAACCATTTTCCCGCGCGGAGCCGGGACGGGTCGCTAGTTCAAAATAAATGACAGATTAAATAAATAAGTAGTTGTAATTTATAGTAAGTAATATTTTTTTGTATGATTCTTGATATTATTTTTTTGTTGTGTTTTTTGAGTGTATTTATTATACTATCCTGAATAAATATATTGGTTTCAGAAAAGCGAAACGTTTTGTAGAAATAGACATAATAATTTCTGAGAAGGTGAATGATACAGAAAGTGTGGATGCAAACATAGCTGCTACCACTGGCATAGTGTCCGCTGATATTGGCTATTCACAGTTTGAGGAGATATTTGCTGCAATGAACATTCCTGTTTTTTCAACAAAGTTTTATGGACATCTTCAAGATCAAGATTATGAAAAATAGGAAGAAATTGCTGTCCAATCTATTGAAGCAGAAGCTAAACGAGAAAAAGAAGCGTTTACAGTGAGCAGAATTATAAATGGTATACCTACTGCTGATGTATATATATGTACGGATGCTGGTCCGCCAGGTCTTACGGGAACAATTTCAAAGCCTTGTCAGGCGCAGCGGTAATCATCGTAAAAAGGTTTGGAAAAGTAAATTGTAAATTGAAATGAATAAAATTTAACGTGGAGCTGGATTGGCAAAATCTTGACCGGCTTAGACTGTCAGTAAGTAACTAGTTTAAAAAAAAAACTATATCACTACATAGTATAAAACAAAAGTCGCTTTCTCTGTCCCTATGTATGCTTAAATCTTTAAAACTACGCAACGGATTTTAATACAGTTTTTTTAATAGATAGTGATTCAAGAGGAAGGTTTATATGTATAATACATGCATAATATACTTAGAGATCACCCATAATAACCATTTTCCTGTGCGAAGCCGGTCGATAGTGTTATACATATAGCATTTGTTTAAGTTGTAGTAAATGAATGGTAATTACTTCACATTTGCGCGCTTAGGGCCTCGTAGTACGCAAGTTCTTCGTCGGTGACGGAAGGCCGGTAAGCCTCCACGCCCTGGTAGAACTCGGACACACCCAAGATCACTGAATCAGGACTTAGCTCACTCTCTTTCACTGCTCCTGTAAGGAAAGTACAGTGTTGAACTGTATGTTACACCATAAATATATAGATATCGGTTCCAGGCACGTTACACCACACAGACACACAGCCTTCCCGCTCAGCGGCTAACTGGAGGTTGCCCCGTCTCTAGCCTCCCTCCCCCCGCTCACGCTTTTATGAATAAAGACATTTTAGTTTCAGTTTGAGCAACGTGATTCGTAGGGAACTGCTGTCGCACCCGCGGCTCACCTCGAGTTCTGGGCGAGTCAACGGGGGCAGATGATAATGAAGGTGATGGAAATCTGAGTGGTAGTGGTGATAAAACAGCAGAAAGGTTCTTGAATGGCGGCCGCGCACCGGAAGACGTAGTGTGGGCGGCACCAAGGTGGACCGGCGATCTGGTGAGGATCGCGGGAAGCCGCTGGATGCGGGCAGGACCGATCATTGTGAAGATCCTTGGGGGAGGCCTTTGTCCAGCAGTGGATGTCTTTCGGCTGATATGATGATGATGTTGATGAGTAGTGATAAAACTCAAAACTGGGATATTTACAAAGAACTGGTAAAAACTAAAAACCTTTACATATTTACAAAAATGACTAAGAATTTAGAGAAACGGAAGTCTCAGCCTGTCTCAGCCCAAAATTTAATTATGGAAAAAGTGAAATACAAAATTGACGAAATGACGTAAGAATTCCAAAACTAAATGTTGAATTTAGACGAAAGATAAATGGAAAATGAGGTCAAAACGAGGTTGCAAAGCGCCAAGTTACTACTATGAGCCATACAGGCTCCGGCCGGTGCGGTTACCTGCGTGCAGTTTGTGTACGATGTTGCGCACGGCGGCGGCGCGCGCGGTGCCGACCACCCCGCGCAGGTCCGCGCCCGTGCAGCGCTCCGGCAGCGCCGCCGCCACCTGGCCCAGGTCCACCTCCGCACGCAACTTGCAGCTGCAAACACAACATACTGAGGAATTGCTTTGACGGCGATTCCGATCCGTCGACATTGAGATCGGGCGTTTCGTACTCTCGAATGCCACACTAGCGCCACCTTGCTTTCATATTGGGCGGTTTTTTTTATTGACCTATGCTTGTGTCGAAAAAGTACGACCAATCAAGCTTTACCGGACTTGAGGGGGAGCGGAAGACTCTACCCCAAAAAAAAGTCATATACCAACGCGTCTAGGGGCGGCTCGAGGGAGCCTCGGACCATGGCCTAGCGCGTTGATACTGAAAAACATCGTGACGACGCCTGAGGGGCTCCAGCGGGCAGATTTTCAAGAGTAGCGGTCTAAAATTGACTTTGGTATTGCATTGGGTTGAAATCGAGATCGATATTGATTTCGAACACTCGACTCCTTCTGTTGACGAGGGCATAACATTCCTAAGCACGTACCAATGTATTTTGATTTTCGAATTCCAATTATTCGACGCTTTTATGGTGAAGTAAAACATCAAACAACCTGCACACACCTGCCAAATAATTGTTTGTTTGAAGTTGACTAACCAGCACTGGGCCAGAGTGATCGACTGTATGAATATACAGCTGGAAACGTCGAAGTGCGAAGCATAAGCAAAGCCGCCGCCGCCGTCTCCGTTTCAGCTTGGGCAAAAGTGATTTTATATGACCATCTGTCTGTATGTTATGATCTACAGGTTACCTTTTGTAAACCGATTGTCTTAAAATTTGATCCGCAGGTTTAAGTCGAGTCAGATTTAATATTATTTTAGGTGCATATAGCTACATTTATATCTAACATTTTTAGAAATGGCAGAGAAACTTTTTATGTGTTGTTTGGACTTTTCCCTTTTCCCACATACCTTCGGCTAAGCGCCGTGAGTACACTGGTCTTCTCTTGCAGGCCGCAGTAGGGGCCGACGTATATCAGCTTGTCGAGCCGACCGGGCCGCAGGAGCGATTGCTCCAACAAGTCGGGCCGATTTGTCGCGCCCATTATGAACACGAAGCTGGATGAGTCTGCTTCTGTAATGAGGACCCAAGCCAGGTTATCAAATGGGAAACAAACCCGACTAGGCAATCCATGTTGGCGCATAGAATGGATTGGAGGTGTCTTCTCTGGAACTTGTACGTACGTAATAGGGAAACATGCACGTATTTTTTCAATTGTTTTAAACGTTTCTACGAGTTATTAGATTACGAAAAAATTTACGTATAACACATCCATAATGTAAAAAATTAAGTTTTTTTTTTTTATTAAAATCACTATCATTTATGGGCGATTTTAATGCGGCTATTTAGCGCGCTTGGTGTGACGTCAGTGCGCACACGTTATACAGAAGTTCAATGTTAGTTAGATGTCGAGCTGAAAGGACTTGGATCCAGGCCAGAAAAAAAAGAAGAAAGAAAGCAGAATCCGTCGAAAGGGCATTGACGTCACGTTTTGTTTCACGATCACAATTCGATTTGGTGTTGTTTCGTTTTATAAATTTGCGAGGGAATCTTAAATTTTACCATTAAATTGTTTAATTTTGAAAATAATTGTATAGTTACGTTTGTGTAACACTAAAGATTATTACAAACAAAATGATATTTCGTTCATTTTGAAGTAACGTGCATATTCCCTATTTTTGTTTGATTTTTCTTCTTGTGTATTTATGTTATTCTTCTGTCTTGTATTTAGTGCTGTCCTATTTCTTGAGTCAATAAAGACTATCTATCTATGTATTAATTTACGTAAGTCACTGACCTTCTCCGCTGGCCACGCCGTCCACCTCTGCTAGAAGCTGGCTCACGACGCGGTCGCTGGCGCCCCCCGAGTCCCCCGCGGCGCCCCGCCGAGGGGCCAGCGCGTCCAGCTCGTCCAGGAACACGATGCACGGGGACGATGCGCGCGCAGATTCGAACACTGGCCAAACATAAAACGGGAGTCATTGACAGCAAAAAATATATACTTAGGTATTTATTGTAAAACGAACTTTATTACATACAAAGTTTATAAACACTTGACATTGGCGAAATCACTAAGGAAGAATACAAGAAGAAATTGAATTAAATAAATAAATGTAAATTTGCTTAGAGTTTAGTATTAATACGTTTCTTCTTTCAATTTCTATTAAAGATCCCATTCTGGGTAAAGCCTCATATCGCCATTTCCTTTTATTTTTCGCAATTCCAAGCCATTCTTTTCCTACTGTTTTTTGTATGTCGTCGCTCCATGTTTTCTTTGGATGACCCTATCTTTTACCGTTAGGTCCAGTACACTTTGTTATTTGTACTGTCCATCTTTTATCTGAATTAAATAATATACTCTAAACCTAGCGACCCTCATTAGCAATAAAATTAAGTCTTGTAAGAACAATTTAAAATGGTTTTTCTTATTCACGACTATACTACTCAACTCCATTTTGTTTTTATGTTTTTTTTTGTTTTTTGTATTGACCTATGTTTGTGTCGAAAAGGTACGACCAATCAAGCTTCACCGGAAGACTCTACCCCAAAAAAAAGTCACATACCAACGCGTCTAGGGGCGGCTCAAGGGAGCCTCGGACCACGGCCTAGCGCGTTGATATTGAAAAACATCGTGAAGGAGGCGACGCCTGAGGGGCTCCGTCTCTGATTTTCAATTTTGATTTTGGTTCTGGCCGCGCCCCCGCCGGCGGGTACGGGCATTGTTACCTGAAGGGTTACTCAACTCCACTCATTTCTCAGTGTTACAAGCTAGGCTGAAACGGTTGAAATAGAAATGTATCCTGTTTCAAGCTGTTTTTATTTAGTGATTTCAAAAAAAATAAGCTTTTTTTACCTTTCCTGACATTTTCTTCAGACTGTCCAATATACATGTTGAGCAGTTCTGGTCCTTTCACACTCAAGAAGCTGACGTTAAGCTCAGTGCTCACTGCCTTAGCTACCAGCGTCTTGCCACACCCCGGAGGTCCGTACAGGAGAATACCTAAAACAATTTATTTATTTACTTGTTTTATAGAAAGCTGCTTTACCTACAAATTAACAAAAACTGCGATTATTGCGGTATTAAAATACGATGAGATGACATGATGAAAGGATAATTCACCTGATCGCTTCAATGTCGAATTTTTAAACAAATGTGGGTATTTGATAGGGAATTCTATGGTTTTCAGTAGTTCTTTTTTAAGCTTCTCTAATCCACCAATGTCTTCCCAGTAAACTTTTGGGATTTTCGGCGCATCTAAATGTTGACTCTGTAAGCTCCTTATAGAATCTGCAAGAAACAAACAATTTATTGAGGCATAACAAACAATATCTACCTGTTCTACCTTTCTATGACACTCAGTAGTTTAATCTAGAAGTTAATTTTGAAGAAAAAACAGGTCAAGTGTGAGTTTAACTCGCCTGAAGAGGGTTCCGTAGAAACCAAGTTCTTCATCATCAGCTGAAACATCTGGACAGGAGTTCAAAGGACATGGATTATTTTGGGCTATTATTCACAGAAAAATCTAACCACTATATAGAAAAAATATATAGATTCTAGACATAAAACTGAGTCCACATGTCCAGTTGTGGAATTTAAGTGCCCCCCATTTAGGAGATATTAATTTTTTTCAATGTGAAAAAGTTGTCCACTCAGCAAGTCTATAAAACGCACCTGCCACTACCTATCTCTTTCTAACACCTAGCTAAGGCTACTCTTGTCTTCTCTTTCTTACAAAATAGTTACTAAACCGCGAAAACGATTTATTCTGTATTCAAAACTTCAAAAATGAGCATAGCATGTGCTGTAAATGTCTCGCATAATGTCACTGAAAATCGTTTTCGCGGTTTAGTTAACTATTTTAATAACCTTGTAAGAAAGAGAAGACAAGAATAGCCTTAGCTAGGTGTTAGAAAGAGATAGGTAGTGGCAGGTGCGTTTTATAGACTTGCTGAGTGTACAACTTTTTCACATGGAAAAAAATTTATATCTCCTAAATGGGGGGCACTTAAATTCCACAACTGGACATGTGGACTCAGTTTTATGTCTAGAATCTATATATTTTTTCTATATAGTGGTTAGATTTTTCTGTGAATAAAAGACCGGGCCCCATACGATTTTTTTCCTGTCCTTTGGTCCACGTATGCAAACCAATGACCCAGACGCCTAAGCCATTACAACAAGCCCTTTCATTTAATATGTCACACGGTATAATTTGCAACAAAACTTTTTCTACATTGCAGTGGCCGCGACGCGGGTGTTAGTGTAATTAATTCCTCGTAGCAATACGATATATCGGTATCTAACTAAAAATTGAAGTTGATCTTTACCTAAAGCCGAATTGAAGTCTTCCTCTTGGACCAAATGCAGATTTGGATCGGTTGGTATTTGGTTACAGCTACTATGCTGTTTCAAGTAAGAATCTCTCACGGCGAAATGTAATAAAGTATCTAAATCCCCATATAAAAATGTCTCAGTTTTTGCTGCTACCCTGTGAAGAACGTCTTTAGCGTTTCTACTTAAATTATCTTTATTATTTTCGTCTATAATACTGTTACAAACATTATTGTCATTATCTATACTTAAATGCATGACTGAAGCAAACCACCGAAGCATTTCAAATCTCTGCTCAATATTCGGCCTTGACAAATGGAATTTTTCGAGGAACATTCTGAGAATGTTTGGTTTTAAATCAACCCTTTCTGTGACAGCAACAAATATGATAGGGTGCTTTGAATAATTCTGATATAAATCTGTGATTGAATTTATGAAGTACTCCATCACTCTACAATCTTCATTGTTTTCTGGATCTACTGCAAACACCTGTAAAAATATTAATATTTCTAATTATTTCTTTAAATCGAATTATCAGACATTTATTTACTAGCTTTCTGCCTCGTGGCTCCGTCTGTTTGAACAGTTTTTCCTGTGGGAATGAGGAATTTCCCTGCAGTAAAAGGTATAGCACATGTTACTCCCTAAGATTTATTTATCTTCATATCGAGTTTCATCAAAATCAGTTCAGTAGTTTCAAAAATAGGACAACTGTTTAATATTAGTATAGATTACTATAGATTACATACAGTATGAATTAGTAAATGAATTTTTTTTTTATTTCCATACAGCCTTTGTTTTCTCGTCTTTTTGTCACATAAATCATAATTTTTAAAGTATACCTCAAAATTATCAAGTAGAACAATAACAGGAGCAGCAGCCTTAGCCTTTTGTATCATGGAACTGATTTTACTTTCAGTCTGTTTTGCAGTTGTGCTTTGTAGAGCATTGCAGTCTGTTTGCAAACAGTTCACACCTAAAAATTTAATTTTTAGATTTAATAGAACGTGGTGCTGCTTGGGGGGACTGGTCTGCTCTAGTCGATTGCCGATTGTTTTATTGTTTATATAGTTTAGTTTTTCTACTTTGACTGGTTGCCTTTCTTTAATTTCATATTTCGTCTGCACTCTTTGTTATATTAATCAAATTGTATAAAATAATAATTACCTATGTAAAAATATTTTGAAAAGATGCAACGCCTGTGGAGTTTCTTCCGGCGGGTTCTTCTCCACAGAAGACAGCCAAATTGTGAACCCGCCTCGACGTCAAAAAATGATTTGTGAAATCTTACTTTGAATAAACACTATTTGACTTTGACTTTGACTTTAATAACTATAGTATTACTGTGTTACTGGTTTAAAGATTGATACATAGAAAGTTGGCAACAAAAATTAAAATTCATAGAAGTAGAATTTAAACAATATAATTATACATACCATTGTACTTAGCCAAAGTTTTAACAAGCAGATGCCTCCCAGAGCCTAAGTACCCTGTGAGGAGCAGCATTGGTATAATTGGACTGGACATCACAGATGATAAATTATCTGAAAAAATAAAATAGTACCAATTGTACCAAAAATAATACTATCTTTTTTTACCATTGTTAAGTATTGTATTATCCTTATTTATTGTAATAGATAACATTAATGTAGTAACTCTACACATTCTATATATTAAATAATATGTACTTATATTGATCAATCTTACCAATATCTCCACTCAAAAACGGAGCAATTGTGTCTTGCATTAGATCAAACTGTTGTCTCAATCCCGTAGGACAGAGATTGAGAAAGCTCATTTCTTTTTCAGTCTTCTGTACTTTAAAGTACCCATCTCTTGGATTCATCATATGAATATTTTCCCCTAATGTCAATTGGGTCACACCCCTGACTATAAAAAATGGCTGTACAATTTTGTCATGACTATTCAAAGCATCATTGGCATTTTCAGTGCTTGTGACTTTGTTACACTTAAAAAATAGCTTTCCAGCTGCCTCAACTAAGTCTAGATACTTATAATGATATTTGGAAGTAATCTCTGGTGTAAGCTCTATGCTAAATACATCCTCAATGCTTATCAGCTTTGGTTCATCAAAATAATTATTTAAAACCTCTTTTACAAAATCATTAGATAAATCAAAATCATTTACAATGAGGCTAACATCAGCAGTAGAAGCAATCTTTGGAGACACTTCTATAGAGGGTACAGGGTGAAATGTCACTATGGCATCTTGCATATCTTCAATTCCATAGGATAGGAAAATATTATGAAATTCATTTTCATTTGTGTAAACAACATTTTCAGGTACATATTTGGAACCCACTACAGGGACAATTCTAACATTTTCAATACTCCTTGAATATACATCTGTAAATGTTGTTTTGTGAACGTCAGAAGACATGAACCCCAGCTGAAATCTCAATAAAGTGTTGTCCTTTATCTTCTTGTTCTTGTGTTTGTATTTCTTTTTAATTTTTGGAGAGATCTTCATAGCTAGCCAGAGTACGCCGTGGTCCGTGTAAAATAGATTTTCAGCGCAAAGTTGTATGTACTGCTCCCTAGATATTAATAAGCATTTGTGCAGGACTACAGGTAAGTTTTCTTCCAAATGATCCTGTGCTACAAGCCTTATCACGTGTTGTGGAGCAGTTTTGACCACGTACGTCTCCATATCTTTAGACAGTCGCCTTATACAGTGTATTCTGTATTTTATAGCAAGAAAAACCAAGAATGTATAGACATTGTACTTTGGATATATAACCTTTAAACAGAATTTTATCACCCATATTTTTCTCCCACTTTCGTTGTTCATAATATTTGATAGTATGAGTTGTATATTTCTTCAGTAGTATCTATTCAAGATTTTAAAAACGAACCACTGATTTTACAGATTATTTAAAGAAAAACTTTTCGAAGCGAAAAGAACCTCAAAAAACAAAGCAACAAGACAAGCAAAGAGAAAATTTTTTTTTTTTTAGTTTCTTTCTCCCTTATGGGAAAGGCAAAGGGATCTAAGCCCATACAGCCTAGTCTTTAGTAGTTTCTTGCATTATCCAAGTTTAATATGATATAATGTCTTCATCTTCAGTCATTATTTCTTCAGTTTCATTTCGTCGTCTTTAGTCATTTCTTGCATCTATGTTAAACTTCTTCAGTAGTTTCATTTCTTGTTACGGGATCATTGGAATGCAAGGGTGGTTCTTACATTCCAATGATACTGAAGTTTAACGCGGGGTATCAAACCAGAAACAGCTAACCACTCATAATTTCTCACTTTCATTGAATAGTTCTTCTTTAACGGCACATTATCGCACTAATTCCACCATATTAACACAACAATTACCATGAAAAACTAATTTTAAAAAGGACGAAACAATGAACCCGCCATTTCTTCTCGATTCCCGCGTAAAACCCCAGACAGGAGAAAAGAAAGAAGCTGTCACTGTCAGTCGTCATATCAAAAAAAGGCAAAACAGCAGGTCTCGTACAGCCTATTCCAATATCGTTTTCTTATGCAAAAGCTGTTGTCTTCTTGTCTGTCATTCATTTCATATAGTGTCTTTTTTTGTTTCACTCAAAACTTCCAAACTATTAAATGCAAACTCCGCTTATCAACAACCAAACCAACCGCTCGCTCGGGGTCGGGGCGCTCTCGCTCGCTATCGATTGAACTTCGTCACAGTATAAATATAGTGACTAAAATGTTCATCTCCATAATCATTCATTCATTTTCTTTCAGGGGCCCGTTTCACGAAGCTACAAGTTACAATTCCTTGTAAAATTAAATAGCAACACTGACCAAAAGCGGCAACATTTGTAGTTACAAGTGTTTCTTAACGCAACTTTTTAACAATTGTAATTTTTTGCCTACAAGTACAACTTTACAATCCATAGACTTTTTTTTTGTTTTTATTGTAAAATTTCGTTAAATCGAACAAGTGTTTCACAAAATAACTCAAACTTATTAACTTTTTATCTGTAAAATTTTCTACAAGTCTACCTAACTCTGAAGCTAGGTAGACTTGTAAAGTTTAATAACATTCAAACTCAAAAGTAGCTGAAGCAATTCTGCTTAGTAGTATTTTGTGAATTTAAGTTTAATAAAAGTTATTTATGTATTATAATATGTTTTGTAGGTATAGTCAGCAACATACACTAGAGGAATTATGATTTTAATTTATGTAAGGATTTGATTCTGTACTATTACAGATCAAGTTAATTGTTTTTACCCACTGATAGAAAACTATCTAATTACCCAGGATATTATATTTAAGTAGTCCGGAAATTCAGTAACAATTACAATACTATGACCAAAAGGTTTCAATAGTAAAACAGAGCAGTTTAGTAGCTATTTACAGTTAAAAGTTAAGTTCAACCTTTTATCGGTATGTACACAATAAGAACATAGAAACAAAGGCATGTACCTGGTTACCATAAAGGACTCTTTCATATTTTGCCAAAAGACGTCGCGGGTATTAGATAAATCTTTCCCGGCTGGTACAAGCCTTATTGCTAGGGCAATATTATGAACTTCAGTTCAAGTGGCATTTTTATCTTGTTAGGTTAATGTTGGAGAAAAGCCACGAAAAGCACATCTCTTTAAAAAAAATTCTTTTAGTAGAAGAATTTTATGCTCCTTCTTTTCCATCCTTGTGCCTTGCAAAGTTCCAAAGTTTTCGAAGTGATTTGTTTTTAATATAAAAACTCATATAGTTGCTTTTCATTTAATTGCTAGTAGTATAATTGTTACCAAACAAACCATAGTATGTACCAAAGGCTCGCTAGTTTGGCATTTACATGAGTGAATGATTTAACGAATATTTTGTGTTATGTTATTTTATTTTTTAGGAACTACACTTGTAAAATCGAGAATTCGTTCCTTGTAATCTGACTCTATAGTCATTTGACTATAGTGATTTTCCAAAACGATGTTTGTGAAACACTTGTACTTGTAAATTATTAAATTTTTGAACTTGTACTTGTAGAATTGTAACTTGTTACTTGTTGCTTTGTGAAACGGGCTCCAGGAATTTTCCGGTTCTTCCGAACCGGAACGGTCTTCTTCATTTCATATTAAATGGTAGGTACAGCACTAGAATGTCAAATCTGTACCATAGACTATAGAAGAATTCTCCAATATTCTCCATCTTTCTTTCCGGTTTCAAAATGGTGAGTATTTTGTGCTGTTGTGGATTTTTAGTGAAAATTTCAAATAAAAGTGACTCATATTTGATAAATAATGCAGTAAAATATTAGTTTTGGTCTCGAAATGTGTATGTTATAAAATAAAGAGCATCAACCTCCATAATAATTAGTCGAACGCTTTATACTATTATAACCTCGTGGCGATACTAGTTGTCAACAACAATTTTTGTAATTTTAGCCGCCCAAGAAGGACACAAAGGCCTCGGCGAAGCAGCCGCAGAAGACCCAAAAGAAGAAGGAGGGGTCTGGTGGCGGTAAAGCTAAAAAGAAGGTGAGTAATTTATGTTCACTAAAGTTGAGGTTATGTGCTCATGTTTAAGGATGTGCGTGTATGATCCATGGGTGATGTCGACAACGCTTGAATCTAATCAAATAGTTATTGCCAGATGATTACACCTCTTTACTTGATTACTATGAGAGTAAAAATAACTGATATATTGAGTCTGATGGCATATCTTATGTGGAACTATTACTGCTTTTTCTCCTTCCTTCCTTTTCCTTACGCACTTTTTTGTAATTTGCAGAAGTGGTCCAAAGGAAAAGTCCGTGACAAGTTGAACAACCAGGTGTTGTTTGACAAGCCCACATACGAGAAGCTGTACAAGGAAGTGCCACAGTACAAGCTAATCACCCCCGCAGTGGTCTCTGAGAGGCTGAAGGTGCGAGGCTCCCTGGCCAGGAGAGCACTCATCGAGCTCAGAGAAAAAGGTCAGTTTTAAAATGTACACTATAGTACAGGCCGCGCGGCAAATTAAGAGCCCTGGCCAAAAAAATTGGAGGGGATTGCGCAGGTGTACAGTTGCGCTCATAAATATGATTTATCGAACAACTAATATTTTATTAAAAAAACAGATCACATGTGTTGTTTATCCACCACCACATATGTTAGTAAGAAATTGTTATTATAGCCTAATTCGTTTAGTAGTTTAGATAACCAAGCTCTATTTCATAAAAAAATAATCAAAGAAAAGTAATTTTATTTATATGTAATATATGTATATGTTAACGGAAATGTATGAAATCCGTCATTGTATACAATTCCTAGGAAATGTATACAATGCCTAAAATCGCCCGGAAATGTATGAAATAAATGATTTTAGACACATTTCCTAGGAAATGTATACATTTCCTAAATAGCGATCGGAAATGTAATACATTCACGACGTAAATGGGTAAGCGGGGAAAGCGGAACGAGGGGAGGCTATTGCAACAGAAGTATATAATAGTACTACTCGTACAGAAGGGAAATTTACCTCCCCGCACCAAAACAAGTTCCCCGCCCGATATCCCTCCACTCAGTGCATCCCGTAGGTGCCGCCAAACTCCGCCGGATGGTGTTGCGTGGTATTCGATGAAGCATAAAGACTATTTCTCTTTGATTTTAATTCACATCTGGCTGTCTGCTATAAAAATTAGAACCACGTTGGTTCTTTGGAGTGTCCCATCTCCCACCTGTGGTACTGCGTCACCCGATCTGGCGAACGCTTGCGTTAGTGCTGCTTAAACATTTAGTGCCTATATACCAGCCATAAATAAGAATAAATAGTTAAGTTTTTGAGTGTAATTACTAATAAAACCTATATTTATTTTACCTGGGTGGCTTACTTTTCAGTATTAAAGGCTTTTGCTTTTATATTGTGGCGTAAACGAAAAACCATTGACTTACCAAATTGAAGTTTTGAGCTTTACAAGTTTTATTTATAGTTTTTGTGCTAGATAGATACGCTGTAAAAAATAATAAATAGCAGATTTTTTAAGTTTAATTATGAAAAAACTTTATAAACATATATTTTTATTAGCCTTGAAAAAAAATCTTATTGTCAGTTTAACAAAGTGTTTCATTTATAATATTCACAGATAACTCTGATTCTTAGTTAAACAGGGAGCTTTGTTCATTTTATTCACAGAAATCATTAGTTTTATACATTTCCTAGTACAAGTTCGGAATTTTATACAATTCCTAGGAAATTCATACATTTCCTAGGATATGTGTGTTATACCACATTTACACTCAGCCCTGTTGGACAGGGAAGTGAGGAGGGAAGTGGGCAGCGTGAGTATGTAAATAGGTGACTCGCGCTGCCACTGCTCATGCCGCTGCTATTGCCCGGCGCTCCCTCGAGTGTCGGTTTTTCGGGCGGAAGTCAAAGGACGGGCAGCGCGAGCACGAGTGAGTGTTTACATTCAGCCCTCGAATTTGTAGTAATAGTCACCTACGGCGTTCTATTTCTATGAATTTCTCTCATGTACAATTTATTTTTAACGCCCGACCAAAGAAAATATGGCGGAATTTCAATGGAACTAATTTTATAATGGAAATTATTGCCATAAACATAAAAAAATATACACATGGCGCCCCTCGAGCAGGTTTTTTATTTCTTTGGTCAGGCTTTACCCCGACGACTGCGTCTTCGATTCGATATGTTTTGATTTCTTTTTAAAATATGCATATAGTTATATATACTCAGTAGACATAATGTTGTCGCCGCAACAGTTTCGATATCCGCCATCGTTGCGAGTCGTTAGGTAAAAGAGTACGAGGGCTGAGTGTGAACACTCACTCGCCTTGATAATGCCGCAGAAGTATTTTAGGCAATATTTCCGACAACGGCAGGAGCAGTGGCAAGGGCTGAGTGTAAATGTGGCATAATAAATAATCTTTGAAACATTATTTCATACATTTCCTAACGAGCTTCGGAATTGTATACATTTCCTAGGAATTGTATACAATTCCTGGATTTCATACATTTCCTGTAACATATACACATACAGGTACCTACACAATTTACACGAACCAGCACTATGATTACTAATACTAAAGATTAGGTAGGTACATAAATTACTACTGAGAAAAAAGCGGCCAAGTGCGAGTCGGAATCGCCCATGAAGGGTTCCGTAGCAGCCAGTAACATAATATAAAAGATTTTGTAGTTCGTTGTAACTTTGATCGATGTTTTAATAATAGTGAAAGGTAAATTGCGGTTTACGATTTATGACGTATTAAATTAAATAAAAACTACTGACTAGATCTCGTTCAAACCAATTTTCGTTGGAAGTTTTCATGGTAATGCACATCATATATTTTTATTAGTTTTATCATTCTCTTATTTTAGAAGTTAGAGGGGGGGGGACACACATTTTTCCACTTTGGAAGCGTCTCTCGCGCAAACTATTCAGTTTAGAAAAAAATGATATTAGGAACCTAAACATCATTTTGAAAGACCTATCCATAGATACCCCACACGTATGGGTTTGATGAAAAAAATTTTTTTTAGTTTCAGTTCTATGTATGGGGACCCCCTAAATTTATTGATTTTTTTTTATTTTTCTAAGAAAATCTTAATGCGGTTCACAGAATACATCTACTTACCAAGTTTCAACAGTATAGGTATTATAGTTTCGGAATAAAGTGGCTGTGACATACGGACGGACGGACAGACAGACAGACAGACAGACAGACAGACATGACGAATCTATAAGGGTTCCGTTTTTTGCCATTTGGCTACGGAACCCTAAAAAACAAAATATAACCTTTCAAAATATGTTTTACTGAGTCATTTACGACTAATAAGCATATAATATAACAATTTACTGTTAGTAAGTTCAAGCTATTTTTTATGAGCAGGTCACAAAGAAATATGTTTTAATACTGGATATAATTACCATGCGACTGTACTTTTTACGACGTAATGTCATAGAAACACGACTGACCTATCGCGCAAGACGTCGTGGCGCAGCGCAGCAACACGTGACGCCTAACTGGCCGCTAACTGGGCTGTACTACTTCGTCGCACTCCCTCTCACCCCGCCAAGGACATCATTCACGTTTCATACAATGTTGGACCAAAAAAGTGAAAATGCCGGCCAAGGAAAAAAAGTGTCTTTTTCGGACAGAACACGTCGTAGTTTCTATATTTCTTTACTTTTTTTTTACATTTTCTTTATATTTTGTTTATTTTTTTTTCCTTTTTTTTTTAATAACAAAAAAAAAGTCTATGAATGATCATTCTTATGCATCATAATAATACTTTCATAATATATTTTTTAACTATATTAAATAAATACATACTTAATCCATGTGGGCCCCTATTATAATAATAAAAAAATAAGTTATACTACATAAAATAAAATAAAGGAATATAATATATTCAATACAATATGACTACATACGCTGTGACATGCGTCAAAATAATACTTTTATAACAACATTTTTATTATTTAATTAATAGCTTCTAACAATACAACCATTGGGTGCACAGGATTAGTGTCATAGTAAAAGAATTCAGGAATTGTGTGTTCTACCCGAAAGTTATACTTTTTTCTGCTGGCCGGCACTTTTACTTTTGTGGTCCAAAATGAATGATACCATTTGATTTCTGCGCATTTTCTGACAGGTCTCTTAACTCAGCGCGTCTACTGTAATTGTCTACTAAGGGTTTTTTTTTTTTTTTTTTGTTATCTGCAATCAGTCCTCAAACTATGAGCAGATGTGATGTGCATCATAGTGGCGTCCAGATTCAGCTCTCCACTGAGAAGCCCTCTTCATTTGTGTATCGACACGATTATCATCAGTCTGTGTGGTCCATGAGCTCGCGCCTCTTCAGACGTCTGGGGAAGTTAGGTTCGGTCAGCTGTACTGCCAGTTTGTTTGGATGGTTTAGAAGCCTTTTTTTATATCTGTTGGTATTGAGTTTGATTTCTTCAGCCACTGTATTAACATGAAGGTGTTCATGCAGTTCTGTTATTCTGATAAACCAGGGTGCATTTGAGAGCTTCTTCAATGTACTATTTTGGAGTCAGTTACATAGCTATTACCTACGCGACGTTCGTGAGCAAGAGGAATTATCCACTGTAAGAAAATTTTAGTAATTACAACAATGAAAACAGTGATAATTATAATTTTTTTCATATTTCATGTTAATTTTGATAAAAGTAGCGCTAAAAAAATTCCTTCGATGTTGATAAAAGAATAACGAGAACTGAACCGCCAGGAACCTACGGCGAATACGACTTTGGTAAAGATTGCTTCCCCAGAGTTGAATTCCATAGCTCCTGAAGCAATCTTTACCAAAGTCGTATTCGCTGTAGGTTCCTGGCGGTTCAGTTCTGGTTACTCTCTTCTCAACGTCGAAGGAATTTTTTTTAGCGCTACTTTTATCAAAATTGTCTTGAAATATGAAAAAAAATATAATTATCACTATTTTCATTGTTGTAATTACTAAAATTTTCTTACCGTGGATAATTCCTCTTGCTCACGAACGTCGCGTAAGTAATAGGTATGTAACTGATTTAACTTTCCACTTCGGAAGGTTGTTTTATATTGACTGAGTAGGTATTGTTCGCAAATTATTTGTAAACATTCATCTGGAACAAAAGCCTTTGGTTGATAAAACACAACGCTTTGTACCATAAAACTAATTTTGAAACAAGCTTTGTGCTGTGTTCAGTATAAAATCTTATATATAAAATTTTCGTGTCACAGTTTTCGTTCCCATACTCCTCCGAAACGGCTAGACCGATTCTCATGAAATTTTGTGAGCGTATTCAGTAGGTCTGAGAATCGACCAACATCTACTTTTCATACCCTTGAGAGCGGGTGGAGCCGCGGGGCGAACAGCTAGTTATTAATAATTTTACCTAATTAATTGCAAAAAATATTTTTCAAAACAAGCGTCTAAAATTACATTATTACTGTGTTTAAGTAAGAGCGTTGGTGGCCAAGTGCCTAGCGCCGTTGACTTCCATTCGGTAGTTCGCGGGTTCGAACCTCGGCACGTGTTTTCGATTTTTCAATTTATATCGACGGGGCCCCTAAGTACAAACGGAATACTGCAAAAAGTAAATTTTACAGGAGAAAGATTTAAAGGAAAATAATGAATATTTTTCTTAATTCTTATTAGATTGTGATGAAACTTGGTATAGTGATCTATAATATATTTATGCATTATATAAATGACAGACAGTTGCCAAAATTGTTTTATTTAAAGAGTTAGTGGAGATATCTTTACCCACCAAAAACATACTGTTAAAAAGAGGGCCAAGTTCCTATCAGCTAATTCTTCGCCTAAAAAAGGATTGAAATCCAATCCAATGCCAAGTTTAGATGCACTTTAAAATCGATCATAATCATCGTCATCAACAGCCTGATCCACTGGTAAACATTTGCCATTCCCAAGACTCACCACCACATTCTAAATTTGAACTTGGCAGGTTTTCGTGCATAAAACTTGATTAATTTGTATAATTAAATTTATTACTTATATAATAATTAAATTAACCTATTTATTGAATTAATTTAACCTGCCAAGAATTTACACGTAGCATCATCTCATAATAACTATTAAAACACATTGAAAAAGTAAACTATTAGAAAAAATAAGAAAAGCTTAGACATAGATAGGTACCACTTAAAATAGGTGGTGTGGAGCATTCACTTGATTCTTCAAATGCTTGAAGTTGATGCTACATCAAACGATGATCCACTCCTTGGACTCTAAGGCAAATTATTGGGTTCTGAAAGTCACTAAATTCAATCTTTTATTATCTCCTTCTGGATAACAAAATGAGAATCTATTCTTGGACGGTGAGGGTATCAACGATCGACCAACAAATGATCCATTTTCCAAAGATGGTACGCAATGCTTGTATGATCATATGAATTGTATATAATGAGGTTATAAGTTGATAGTTAAAATTTTAAGGATAAAATTATTTTCTTCTTTTTAGAGCTTTGAAATAAAAGCTTTTTAAAAAAAAGTTTTTTTGCATTTAATTTATTATAACATTAAACTTCCATAATCAGAGTTAAATATTATTGTAAATTCACTAAAAAAAAAGCTGGTTGCTGATGACTAAACTCACTTATGAAATGAAGCTGTTAAACATACGCGACCATCTTTGTTTCACCCACCTTGCTGCCTATTATATGATTATACAATCATTACATTTTTTCAACAATCATTGATTACACAATCGACGCATGACGTCGAGCGCGAAAGACGCTAGTGTGGGGGGGTCTCTTAAATTTCATTATGATGACCACTTAACCTGGATATACCCATGACAGTAATAAACTGATATATTGAGTCTGATTCCACAAAAATCCTGTGAACAGAATCCTTAAGGTTACATTTGTTTAACTTTTTTTTTTCTTTTACAGGTTTAATTAAGCAAGTAGTTCAACACCACGGGCAGGTCATCTACACGCGAGCGACCAAGGGTGATGATCCTGTTGCCTAGGTTATGAATAAGTTCTAAAAAATAAAAAAAATCACAAAGTACTGGGTTTCAATGTTTACTTCCACAACATAAATCAATTTCCACAATTAGATTAGATGTTAACTTAGCGGGACAAATTTCGTTTATCTTCAAGATCAGTGATAGCAAACTTGGCAGAGGGGTAGATCTCCCTGAGGTGTTCCTTGATGTTAATAGAATGCTCCTCATTTGCTGTCTCCACAACCACATTCGCCTGAAAGTCACACAACTTGAATCAGGATATTGAAAACTGCTAGTATTACTTAGTATTAAAAGCTTAGCTTAGCTTATACTGTTTTGTAAAGCTCTTCTATTATTAAAATATTATTTAAATTAACTGATTCACAATCTGTTCAGCTCAGTACAAACCAAACAAAACTCCAGCTAAACAGTGAGACACGAGAAGCTGTCAAACGCGACCAAGTGACATGAGAGCCACATAGTAGTTCTGTCTGTCATTATGTCGCATTTGACAGTTTCTAGCTCGTTATGTCAGTGAGACGCACGAGAACGAGAAGCTGTCAAACGCGACTAAGTGACATGAGAGGCACAGTAGTTCTGTCATTATGTCGCATTTAACAGCTTCTCGTTATGTAGTAAGCCTGCCCCCGGTAACATGAAGTGCTATGACAAAAGTTTGTCGCAAATTTAACTGTCAAAAAGCTGCGAGAAAACCCCGTCTGTGGACGGGCATGTTAAGAGCCTGGTGGAATAGTTAATAAGAGATAAAATGTGGAATTCCACATTACAAAACATATGTGCGGTAGCAATTAGAGTTGCTAAATACTATTCGAGAAAGAGCTATCTGTTACGAGCATACCTAGCTATTGAAATGGTAATGTTAACTATCATCGTCTTACCCATGGTCTAAGAAAACTAACTAACCGTTAGACCACGTGACTGACACAAGCCTACGTCATTTTGCGCTGTTCATCCTAGTCTATTACACGCATTCGACAAGGATGAATAGGCAAAATGACGTATTCTCGTGTCAGTCACGTGGTCTAATGGTTAGACCTTGTTTTCTTAGACCATGGTCTTACCCAAGTTGTTCCCACATCGCTGTGCAGCCACAGTTGCTCAGTGACCAGGCTCTTAAGCACGGCGTTTTCATCGGAGACCACTTTGGCGAGCTTTTCCAGCCCGGAGCGGTGGTCGGGGATGGCCACGGCGAACCGCAGCAGCCGGCCCATGGCGCCCAGCCCGCGCTGGATGGTGCGGGATAAGCGCCCCGACTCGATGTTGCCGCCACTTATCACGCACACCGCACTGCGAGAATTATATTGGTCGACCCGTAAATTCTCGTCAGAAGACGGAAATAGATAAAGAACTACGCCTATTATTAAATTTTTAGCATTCGAAATCGAAGATCAAGTAGGTATTAGATATCATTCTTTTTCATTCTTTACATTAAGGATGTTGAGTTGAGTACTCTATATACCTAGCCGTAAAATTAAATTAAGTGTAAGTATTAAAAAGTTAGGTTTACGTTTTTGGTTGTTTTCTATGAATCTAAAAATATTTAATAAAAAAGTTACTTTAGCGTCGAAATGATCGAGAGACAAAATCATGCGTGAATGCAATTCAGCTTGATCCTTTTGATCGTATAGTAGGTACCTAGTTAGGTACGATCAAAAGGTTGTTGTAGGTAGGTAGTTAGTTACATAACAACATCTAATTTGTAAATCCAGTTCAAAAGGAATAAAAACCATGTTGCGGAAACAAACATTGCGGATTTCAATGGAACAAAAAAAAGCATTTGGCGCCCACAGAGTAGGTTTTTTAAAGCCCGACCAAAGAAATAAGAAACCTCGCCATATTGCGGAATTTCAATGGAACTAATTTTAAAAGGGAAATTATTACCATTTTCGTAAAAATATACACGTGGAGCCTCCAGAGCAGGTTTCTTATTTCTTTGGTCAGGCTTTATAATAGTCTACCATTTTACAGTAGTGGAGGAGATCGAGTAGGAAAGCGGATGCGGGCACTAGGCCTACGAGTGGACGTACCGCTTGCCCTTGAGTTCGGGCACCAGGCCCTGCATGAGGGCGGCCACTGCGCACACGCCGGCGCCGTCCACCACCAGCCGCTCGCGCTCCAGCACCGTGATCACCGCGCGGGCTATGAACGCCTCGTCCACTTCCAGCTGAAACAACAACACACGTGTTGAGGGAGACTCTAGAAAATGTACGATAGATAGGTAGGTAGGTACATTTAAAATCTTATAGGTCTGACGACCCCGTAGCCTAGTACGTCTACCTACTGAGCACAGGGTCGCGGGTTCGAATCCCGCCCAGGGCAAACATTCGTGTGATGAGCACTTGCGTTTGCCTCATGTTGTATATTTATGCAGTATATTTTGTATATTTATGGATGTTGTATATTTATATATATATGTATATCAGCTGTCTGGCACCCATAGTAGGTACAGGCCCTGGCAGTTTGGCAGACCTAGTTTGGGGTCAGATGACCGTGTGTGAGATGTCCCACATAATAATTATTATAATCGAAGCTAAATATTCTGAGCTCGGGCCGCCATAGTGTGCGATAGTTCATACAATTTGTATGAAAGCTATATTTTGGGGGGGGGGACTGTGTTAAAGCACGTTACAGGCTGCGCTGCATATAAACTCTGATACCGTATCGCATCCGTGGTGGGTTCGCTCCTTTATTAATGTTTGAGGCTTTCGCGCTTAGGTATTATACCTACATTAAAAAGAAATGTAAATTTATATGTTATTAAAATCAAATTACCATTCTATCCAGTCTGCCCCGTAGCGTTGCGAAAGAGTTGTTACCGACGATGGGCACGTTGAGGCCGTCTGCCAGGTTGGGGACCAATGGCACTGACACTGGCCTTCCGGCTTGCAAAGTTTTCATCATTTTCGGCACTTTTGAGCATTCGGCACCCTAAAAGATTTTTCATAGTCGAAACTTTGAAATATTAAGAGCGTGTTTGAACGTTCTTTCGCTCGCAAGGGCGCAATACTACATTACCTACATTGTAAAACCTTTAACAATTTTTGTAAAGGA
The DNA here is from genome assembly GCA_948473455.1 of Teleiodes luculella. Classification (NCBI taxonomy): domain Eukaryota; kingdom Metazoa; phylum Arthropoda; class Insecta; order Lepidoptera; family Gelechiidae; genus Teleiodes; species Teleiodes luculella. The sequence goes on from OX419602.1 coordinate 5,190,656, forward strand.
TAAAAATTACGCGTCCCTTTTCGTGATCGTGAATTCAGGGTGTAGGCTTTAGTCGATCACGCTTTGAATTTCTTCGCAGATATGAGCAGGTTTTACTATTATTTATTTTACACTAGGTACATAATATAAGAGCGTAGAGTAGTAGTGTACCTACATTATAAATTAGAAAATTAATTGGTAAGGTAAGGGATGGCTTGTTCCGCGGCTCCAAAGTAGGAAGCAACGGGCCGGACAACTTCTTCGTTCGCTTTCTTCTTCTTTCACAAGCTCTTTTTAAATAATAAGGTAAATGCAAGATGAAGTATAAAAGCTTACGTATACAAGACAGGAGCACTTAAGCTTCTTGCACGCAATAAGCGTGGCAGCTAGGAGCGCGCCTGACGCCACCGGCACGATTACCGCATCCACTTCTGGCAGCTGAGTGACCAGCTCCAACCCCACCGTGCCCAGGCCAGCCATGAACAGCGGGTCGTCCGAACTGCGGGACCCAAAAAAATGGCGTAAAGGTCTTGTAACTAGGTCAGAAAAAATTAACAAGAATCTTACGCTCGTGGACGACAGCGATGCCTGCTGACATAATTCGTTGTGTAACTTGACTTTTCGCCCACATTTATTTAGTGTAAGATTTTAGATGCTTGTGCTTGTCACTGTACAGTTTAACCAGAAAAATAAGAAAACGAGCTCCTGAGGTGCAACATGGCCTATAAAATAGTTCTATTTATTTTCTTAGTATCAAGTCAGGCTATATAAAACAGCCAACTGATAACAGTCCCAGGGGTCTCAAATTAAATCGACAGATTTACAAAACCTGTTCAACAGTAAAATAGAGACTTCGGAAGTGACAGGCTTTTCCTGACAACAATCTTTGGAAATGATCACCTTTTCAAGTGAGACATGAATTTGTATTGCTTGAGCATTTACTCCTATGTGCTCGTACCTATCCTATCCCTATTATAAACAAAGGTCTAGCAGTCTGTCATGGCAGTTGTCAAACAGCCTCATGGTTCGTGCCCATTCGAGCCTACCCTGAAACAGGATAAACAGACCTTAGTAGTTACCATGGCCCAGTGCGCGGGTTAATCAACTTCACACACAACCTTTGAATTTCTTTGTAGATGTGTGCGGGTTCCATTCACCATGAGTACTTATAGTAGGTATCATTAGTGAAATAAATTGTAACAAACCTCAAGACGACCTCATTGGCCTGGCCGTAAACCTTATTGGTGTAAGTGAGGACGTCCTCTATGCTTTCCCCGACGAGTACCACGGCGGCCCCGAGCTCTGAGCAGCGCTGCGCGATGGCAGGAGGGGTGCGGTCTGGCAGCACCACTGTCACCTATATATACCCGCATATCACACTTTATATCTTTACTTTGAGCAACTCGTAGAGGTACGTTCAGCAGGTCCTAGCACGGGAGCAAAATTAAATAATTTTTGATTGAATGCAATAAAGTGTTCACAAACAAACAGCTTAAACTCTTTTTTCAGTAGGTACCTATGATAAAGAAATGAAATCCTACTTCTGATAATAACCTTGTCGCTCAATTAGAAAGAAGTATGAGCGTGCCGTCGATCTAACTAAGTAATTCCAATCTTAGAGAATAAAAAGAAGAAAAATTTTGACGCATTGTATGATTTTAAGTATTAACCGGTATTCCCATAATGCCGCCATGATATGCTGCTCCCAGCGCCATGTTGCCAGCAGACGGCACGACTACTCCTCGATCTGCCAACTCTTCATACTTAGCCGCAAAGAAATTTCGGACGCCTCGTTCAGCACAACTGTATTGGGGAAATAAAATTTGTAATAATTTCTGGTTTAGATCTCCCACTTTAATTTATTTGTTTACGATTTTCTTACCTCCCTGTATACTGCAAATTTTCACACTTCAAATAAACATCGTAATCCATATTTTTACTCAGCTTGGCCTCCTGGAAAAACGAATAAAATTAAATGCGCAAATCTTAGTCTTAGAGGATAAGCGAAATTACAAGACTCCTAGGTTGACGACTTTGTGATTGTGGGAAGCGCGGGTTCAATTCAAACCCTGACACGAACGAATATACCTAGGTAGGTTACGTAGATAAAGTACAAAACTAATTTACCCACCATACCTACTTACTTTATTGACACTAAAGAAAAATAACAGGAACATAATCAAACCTGAGATAAATAAATATGTGGGGACACCTCACACACGGCTGTCTGACCCCAAATTAGGCAAAGCATGTACTATGGGTATCAGATAGCTGATATAGAAGATACATAATATACATAAATAAATGTACAACATCCAGACACAAGGCAAACGCAAGTGATTATCACAAGAATTTTTCCCTGGGCGGGATTCGAACCCGCGACCCTGTGCTTTGATAGCAAACGTAGGTACTACCAACTAGGCTACGAGATGTGAGATGAAAATTGTTTATGACGTGAATGACGTTGACCAACCCTCACTAGGCTAGTTTGGTCAACAGGTCTGTTCGCCCTCTATTCAGGGCTTGAGCCCCTCGGTGGGGCCGCATTTATGAGCTAATTAAGACAGTAAAAAACTTACACATAGAGGTGTGTGTATTATACCACTGTCATTTCTCTCTGCAGCAGCTTTTATCTCGTTAAATGTAAGGATATGCGGGCCCATGTCAGCCTCACTTTCGTACGGAATGAGCGGTAAAGCCTGCGAAATGGAACACTAAGTATTTATTATATAAAAAATGTCATATTAAATATATATTTAAATTCGTACACAGCTTTGTCCTCGTGATGTTTCAATATTCTAAGTTTGCTATGATCTCTACTTAAATAGAATCAAATCAAATTTCGCGCATAATTAAATAATCTGGAATATAAGAATACAAAGTGATTAAATTTACCATTTTTCAGCAATCTAGATTTACGTATTTAAAACTATAGAAAACAAATAATTTAGATAACAAAGTATTCACTGTGAATTTTGTCGTGAATTTGTTTACCAAATTACCTGACACTAGTCAAGCAGTCATAATTCTTTGGTCATATCATAATACTGCGACCACAGAGCATAGATCCACGATCCACGACAATATTTTTGATCGACTGCGTAAAGCAATCAAGGAGAGTTTATATGATGACGACATAGATTTAATAGTAATATGGTTGCTTAAACATCCTTAGATGACGATCTCGTTGTATCTATATACTTACACCCCAAAAGAGCTTCAGATGCGATATATCTCCCAGTGCAACCACCGATTTTAGTTTATTTTATTTTTAAAAAGGTGAAAAATAACGCGCTAGGCTTTCCTAGAGGGTTTGATTCCCGGTCCAGACACTACTTATTATTGATATATCCTTAAACACAACTTAAATTATTTTGTATTTTCTGAAGTAGTCTCCTTCCTTTTTTGAAGTGCTTTCTTTCCTTCTGTGTAATCTTTTCCCTTCGGAGCATAATGAACAAAACGCAAAATTACTACACAACATTGCCTTGTGTATTTTTCCATCACAGCTACTACCTATACACGTAGACTGGTTACATTATTCTTATCGCTTCGATTTGGCGAATAGTTAAGCTACATTGATGATGATGACCAGACTAGTTACCTATCCAATAATAGGCTTGACAAGTGCGGTAGTTATAAAACGAAAATGTTTGTTTTACTACTATTTATTATTTAATGAAAAGTTTGACATGGATTCTTGTAAATTAACACAGAACAAATTCTTCAACGGGACTGGACTAGACCATAATGAAATGTGCCTGAGGATAATATTTCAGAAGTTTCTTTTCCAGGTCTTTGGAATGCAGCGCGTCGCCCGTTTCCACAATCATATTGACCTGTAAAATTAAAATAAATAAAATGAAAATCTTAACCACACACTTTGCTAGTGGTTTTAGTTTGAGGCTTAGGGGATTCTTGTAAATTACTTATTGGTAAAAAAATGGTAGATAGCGACGGGGCGGGGTCCATGTACCACCGCACCGACAACTTAGAACCAGACTCGGATCGAACGCAGGGCTAAGGTAACCGGTTTAAAGCTTCAGTTATCCCAACATCTCCGCCAAATAAATAAGAGAACATGAAAAAAACATTAAACAATATTTACAAAAAAAAATACTCACAGAAACATTATAAATGTCTCTTTTCAGCCACGTGCGTTCCGGGAGCAGATGCCTGATGTCGACTCCTATCTCGTTCATCCGGCTGAGCAGTTTGGCCAGCGCGCCAGGCGCGTCCGGCAGCGTTACCATGATCTTGATAAGTCGTCCATCGGCCGCCAACCCCCGGTCTATCACGCGCGATATACGGGAACTATTCACATTTCCACCGGATAGAATGCACACCACGCTATTGGAAAGAACAAATAAGAGTTTATTTAGAACTGTTGCTGTCTTTTGCTAAATTATAAAGTAGGTACATTTTTAACGACAGGTTGTGAGGATGAAGACTTCACATGCTCACGTATCATCATAATTATTGAGCTGCCAAGGTCTCTGACGTAACTGTCTCGTAGTTAGGGACTTTCAGTATAATACAATACAATAGAATTGATACAGTTAATCAAATTAAATCTCATTCCGATTTAGTAAACTTTCTACTTGGGATACAAAGGATACTATAACTACCAAATTAGTTTTTATTTTAATAAACGCATATGGAAGGGTTTGTGAGGTACCTAGGTCCTATGGTATGGAGGGCTAATAGAAATTGGACCTTACTTCTTGCCACGCAGCTCCGGCACTTTGCCAGCCAGGACCGCAGCGACAGCACACGCGCCCGCGCCTTCCACCATTATTTTCTCCCGCTCCAGTAGAGTTATCATCGCCCGGGTAATTAACGTGTCGTCTACAGTTATCTGGATTGCAATGGTAGGAATAGGGTACACAACTATGATTAATAATCACTATCACTACATAGTATAAAACAAAGTCGCTTTCTCTGTCCCTATGTCCCTCCCTTTGTACGCTTAAATCTTTAAAACTACGCAAGGGATTTTGATGCGGTTTTTTTTAATAGATAGAGGGATTCAAGAGGAAGGTTTATATCTATAATACATGCATAATATACTTAAAAATAACCCACAATAACCATTTTCCCGTGCGGAGCCGGGGCGGGTCGCTAGTTATAATATTAATAAGTCATGTTTCAGGTAAAAATCTTAAACGGAAGAATAAACCGGCTCAAATACCTACGTACAATCTCGGTTGAAAGATACTAATCCTAAATTCTTTGACAAATTGACATGACATTTCAATAGTGGCTGGAGAATGTCTGTAGCATGATCGATCACTGTTACAAACCATATAATCCCTTACTCTAAAAAATACTATTAGAAAGCCGCCACTACGGGTAAGGGGCTCCACTATGCAAAGTGGCGCTGCCATTCTTAAAACAATAATAACCGAGGTAATAATTAATTTTTCAAAAATCCGGACGACGGAATTGGAGTCGGGGTGCTGTAAGATACATAGAAGCAATCACATTATGTTTATTACAGTTCAATGTGGTTATAGATAGAAAAATTGCGAAGTGGCCGTTTTTCGCAATTTTCCTATTTTTTCGCGATTTTAAAAAAATATATTATTTTCCGAGTTAATATTTTTTATAGGGTGGCGGCGCCACTTAGCATGGTAGAGCACCTTAAAATATTCTCTAACAGGACTAAAGTTTACACACAACAAAGTTATGTCTGTCACGCGTAGGTAAACGGGGCTGCGGGTATCAATTTCACAATAAATAGGTATATTTGTCATGCCTTAAAATATCAACAAATCTACTGATACAGAATGGATGAAGCTACGTAATTTACCACTCGGTCGATGTATCCTCGGATGATGTGGAAGGCGTTGTTTCCGGCGATGACGTTCGAGAGGCTGTCTGCTATGGTAGACTTAGCCTCCACAATGACTGGCTTCTTTTCCTGCAGCGCCGTCGTCACTACTGGCGACGAAGAACATTCCACACCCTATTTTCAAAGAGCGATTATTTTATTTTATTTCATTATCAAGAACTGCCTGACAAAAAATAATAATTTTGACCAACATTAAAACTTTATTTGTATTTTTAATCTTTATGTATAATTTGAATGCATTTCTATAAAAGTTTCTATTTCTAAAAACAGGCACTCTCCTTTTCTATGCAAATTGTTTCCCAAAGGTTGCCTGGAGGAAAGGCATACCTTGTCTACTACTCCAGCAAGAGAAATTCAAATTGGGATACTCAGACAGAATACTTAGGTAATTTCATGATGGAGGAAAGGCATACCTTGTCTACTACTCTAGCGAGCGAAATTCAAATTCAAGTTGGAACAGTCAGTCAGACAGAAATAGGTACTTATTAATTTCATAGTTATTTATACAGAGAAGGACTTACATAAATGATACAATTAGGTTTGAGACTCTTAACAGCAATAATGATGCCTGCAACAAGCCCGCCGCTGCCGACGGGGCAAATGATGGCGTCCACTTTGCTTATTTGTTGGATCACCTCGAGCCCGATGGTGCCGTAGCCCGCAATTAGGTCAGTACGGTCCGCCCTAACAAAGTTGTCTTTAATACTTAGGCTTGCTAGACATACAAATATATATCAAACTATAGGCTATTGGGTGCTATTGGTGGCTGAAAGTAAGATGCGAAGTTCTATAGGATCAACATTCGTAAAAAGACGCCTTTTCCCAAACGGGGTGAGCAGAACTTTTTCGGCTGTGGTGACAGGTTGCTAGTCTGTTACCTATGCGGCACATACTAGGAGACAAGTTGGAAGGCGAAACTGAACTGCTGACTCGGTCATAGAGAATGTAAAAGGAAAGTGCGAAAAGACATGACGGGGTAAGCCATCTGAGCGACTGATGGAAGTTCAGAAGGATCTGTGTAACAAGAAGCTGCCCAGGGCAGAAGTTGCGTTCTACGTCCATTCAGAGCCGAGCCAAGTTAGTTGAGCCAGCGTAGTAAGCGAGATAGATTCCGCGCCACCAAAGAAGTACCACAGACGCGGCGTTGCAATCGCACAAACAACGCACCGAAAATTAACACTGATCACCTTCAACATAGAGGAGTTGTCATTTTAGTTCTCACGTTTTTCCGCGGGACTTCTTTGGTGGCGCGGACTCTAAACAATATCTAGCCGGCTAAGATGCCGAGCCGACACATACCCATGAATATATTTCGATCCGATCTGGTCACAATAAGCGAGTGCATGGAGATTAGCTTCGTTTGCGTCATTGCCGTGCAGTTTGACTATAGCGTAGTTCTCCTTGTACCGCTGCCTGTCGGTGATAGGACAGTCTTTCGGAACCACCACATTTATGGGCACAGCCAGCTGGTGACCGTAGTACGTCATGGCTTCACAGAAGTTCCTTCCTCCAGATATTATGCAACCTTTACTTTTCTCTGAAGGTGTGAACGAGGCTAGCACGTTGCAGGCTCCTCGTGCTTTGAAACTAAGCATAAAGACATTCAAATAAAGTGTGATTAGGGTTGAATTGCGAAATATTTATTATAAATATTGTAATTTTACCCACCTTCCAGTATGCTGTAGATTCTCACATTTAAAAAACAAGTTGAATTCCTTTTTAGCTATATATTTAGCTTCCTGAAAGTTTATAAAAATTAATCAGATAAAATGTGTAGGAATGAGACCCTAACACCATCTTCATTTTACTAAACATACTTATAAAATTTGATGTGATAAAAAGAAAACAATACTTACAATAGTTGGAGTCAACATTACATGGTCCTTTATAAGATTGTGTGCCTCCTGAATATCTTGCAATTTTACCCTAATTTTGCTTCTGGTGTCTGATTCATTTATGTCCTATTAATGGGTTACAAAGTGATTATATTACTAATGAATTTTAATTAAACTTCATTTTCATTTTTATAATATTTATTAGACCCAAATATTTTTTTAGTCATGGATATGTCGTAGTCAACTGGTTAAAATAGCCGTTCAATCAAACAGCTAGCCCTTTGACTGAACATCGCCATTCAATCAAACAGCTAGCCCTTTGACTGAACATCGCCATTCAATCACACGTCTAGCTTCTTAATTGAATATTTGAGGCGCTCAAAACGTTCAACATTACAGCTGACTCAAAAGCCGCCTTTTAATTGAATTAGTTCAGCTTACCACCGCGACGGCGCTAGGTGTGTTTTGTTTTCAATATGGCGTCAATTTACCTGTGTTTTTGATTGTTTCAAGATATTTTTCGGAAAGAAAGTAGTAAATATAGGTACGTTACTAGTGTTGAAGAGCCAGAAATTATAGAGGCACATACGAGTGATAAGAGTGAATTAAAATTTTATAAGTTATACGAAGAGAAATCACAGGATTATGAAATGCATCACCAAGGTATTTGAAGTTATTAAAGAACGCTAGGGTGTCCATGACTAACACGGAATGCAGGACTTCTATGTCTTATTATTGGATATCAAAATACGATTTAATGACAACTGGCAGAATATCTTATTTTAAAAAGAAAGAGTACTGATGATCCTGTGATACGCATTGTACCCCGAAAAGAGTATTTCACCATGCTAAATACTATTCATAAAGATTATGGACATGGAGGCAGAGACAATATGGTGTATAATATTAAGAGTCAGTTTTATATAACAAAAAAAGCTGTTAAAATTTTTGTATCGCTCTGCCCAACATGCAACAATAAAGAATATTACGATTATTAATTTGTTTTTCATGTTTACTAATTTGTTCAAACTTTTGGTCACCTCTTAAACCGTCCTTAAACTTAATCCAAGAAAAATCTCCCAAGAAATTACAAAAAGTTTTCCTATTTTTTCAAATCACATGCTAAACTAATGGTCACCCTAGTTAATTTGCCATTTAACCATTTGGCTAAGCGTCGTCAAGCTGTAGTGTTGAACGTTGCAGTCAACAAGTCGGCTAAGCGACGTACAGCCGTGTGATTGAATGGCGATGTTCAGTCAAAGGGCTAGCTGTTTGATTGAACGGCTATTTTAACCACTTGGCTACGACAGATATAAGCTGTTATGGTGTCGAATCTAACAGCTCTGTACAAGACAAAGAGAAAATAAACAGTATTTGGTTTAGAGATGCACAAGTATTATTCCTTACCGGTTTAGCATGAAACTTTGGAAAATTATCCCCGGTCATGTGCCAATAAGCAGGCTCAAAATTCATGAAGTTCCTTTTAGTCTGATCAGCCATTGTTTTATTTTATTGTAATAATGAAACTTTCTAAATTGATAATTTATTTGTGGTGAGAGAGGATAAAAAGAAAATCTGCTGCCTGGTTTTGTTAGGTTTTTAGTTATTACATATTTTGAAATTTTATATTAGGCTGACATTGTGGAAAATGTAGTAAATAATGACAAGTGACAAAAATATTGGCACATGTCATTCTGACGCATTCAAGATTTACCATTTTTTAATACTGTAACCTATCAAAAAAGTACTACATATTATTGTAATTTTTTCATAATCTCAAATAGTAAAAATATAATAATCTGGCACTTGCTTCAGGCTTAAAACTCATAATAAAGATCTTGCGTTGGGCTAGTAAAGATAAATTTAAATAAAAGTCTACATTAATATTAAGAATTTATTTAAAAGAATACTTACAACTAAGTTACTTGTAGTGTTAACTAAGTTAGTTGATAGCTAATGCATCATTTTGAGCTTCCTGTGCTAACTGTACTTGAAGGTTTAGCAGTTTATTTTTCAACACAACAATGCCCATTAGAACTATATTCTCCGGCTTCAGTGCTCCAGCTGATTCAACATTGTAGAAAAACTTGTGCGGTTTTGCTTCCCAGCTGAATTCTGCTTCATACTGATCCTCATCAAGTTCTGTATGTTCACTCTTCGGCCACTCATCAGGTTTTGGAAACAATGTGTGTCTCATGATATTGTCTGGATCATATTCAAAGGAAACACCTGCTGTTGGATTCCACTTAGCATGTTCTTTACCAAACCCTTTTTTAGCATAAGCTCGCAATTTCAGCTCCTGCCCCTTGCGCAGTTTAATAATAAGTATTTCATCGGCCTCACCATAGTCAGCTTGGTCTTCATCCCTGTGGCGTGACGTCACGGGCACGACGCGCGGGTCACTGGACTTGAGGTCGGCAGTGGTAACGTGTCTGGTTTGCTCGTCTGTGCATTTCACGTCGAGCGTGAACTCGACGCTACACTCGGAGCAGAAGTCAGCGCACATACAGTCGCGGGAATAGCGTATCTTGTCTACTACGTCGTCCGATATAAGGGGGATGAGACCGATGCGGTGAGCAAGGAATTCGTCGCTGAGCACTGTCGAGTTGGCTTCGAGCTGCACCCAGTCGATGGCCATGGTCGGCGTCTCCGCGATGAACACGCGCCGCATGCTGTTTGCGACGCTCAGCTCAGTATCTTCCACTACAAACTTCACATTGTCGTCTGTGAGCTCTGTGATGTGCACAGAAGGTTGGTTAGCATACGGCATTATAAAATATTTGCAGCTCCTCGCCTCGTAGTTTGATGTATAAAACTTGAATTATTATACTGTTATTTTATATTTTTTTCTCGAACAACAAACAATAACACACACATCACAAGTCACAAACCAACCATTTATTAAATTATATCCTCTTTGCAACCAACCTTGAACCAACTGTCACTGTCACAAGCAAGCAAGCAAGCGCTTTGGTTAGGAGGGAGTCCCTGTAATGCACGGCCAAATAAATAATGCCAAGAATAGAATAGAAAAAAATTATTTGCGAGAATACATGAAATGTGGATCTTAAATATAATACAATGTACTCTACTGAATTTTTCCAGTGCGCAAATATTAAAATTACATAGGCAATACATGTTTGTCCAGAGGACAGCAGAAATGCATTTACACATTATGACAATGTACATAAACAGAATTCTCTTCGTACTCAAGAAATTGTTTTACACTATAGAAACTATGTACTGTGTATGTGCCACGGATATTATAACACTAGAGGAAGTGGCATGGGGGCGGGGCGGTTATGTCCAAAATATTGTTTTTAAGATTCAAATCACAAAAAAAAACTAATCTCAATATAGGATCACTCGTACGTTTGTCTGTCAGTACGTTCGTCTGCCTGCACCGATTCCCTCCGAAACTACGGGCCCGATTGAGTTGTTTGTTAAGTATACTACCTATGTCAATGACACGTAACCCAAAAACAGACGTGTAATGTTATATGATGGTAAAAATTTTGTAAATATTTATCCTAAAATTGTGAAAAAGATATAATCGACAGACATGGTTACACAAGCCGTTTCATTTGATCTGTCACACGATATAGTTAACAAAACATTATTTTTTATTCCTTATTAACCCCCGAATGTGGACTCCTTAAGTTCATTATATTTTTGCTTGCCTGGCTGTATATTATTATGTCGTGTACTATAGGGACTTTCTTTGTGTTCGCTTTGACATATTTTTTTTTATCTTCTTTTTACGGCTCTGGGTTTAAATTTTAACCAGGTAAAGCCTGCATAGAGGTAAAAAAGTTTTTTTTGCTTTACTTTACATTCTTTAACCAAAGCCATTGCTACGGAGGTAAATCTACCTACCCCCCCGTAAACAGAATACTTGTTACGAGAGGAGTACCACAGGGGTCTGTTTTGGGTCCTATATTCTGTATAATTTTCATAAATGAATTGATTTCCGATATGTACAACAATAATACTAATGTCAATTTACAAAATGTGAACTTTGCAGATGATAGGTACTAGTGCCATAATAACCGCGAATAGCACAGATCAGTTATACCATGACGTGAACGAAGTAGGTATACTTACTTATTAAATTTCAACATTGGTTTAAGGCTAACAGTCTGAATTTAAATTCGGGTAAATCGAATGCAGTCCTTTTCAAGTCTACTTATAAAAGAAAGGATGATAAAATAGATACTTGAGACAGAATCAAGTTCTTGGGGGTAGGTACATTTAGATCATCTGATGAACTGGAAACCAGAGGTTTCGTCAATAGAAAAATCTGTTAGCTTTGCATGTTTCGCACTTCGAAGTTACATGATGCTCTATCACTGGAATAGCTGAAAATAGTGTAGGTATCACTCTTTGATTAAATCAAAGTTTAGGTACGTACAGCAGGCCCTTTGGGGTAGCAAGTTTAGTTCATTTCGTTTACTTTTGAGTATAAATCAGGCGTTATACGAAAAGTTTATTATGTCTTGTAAATTTTATATTAATTGTCCGTTATAACAAATAATTATTAGTTAACATGAACATTATATGAATTAACTGTTATACCAAGTGAAATTATACTAAATAAAATTATATTAATGGTTCATTAAATCATTTGACTTGTTATACTAAATGTTTTTAGATCATATGAAATTATAGCACTTGAACGTTAGTTTTATCTAAATTTTTATCATAAATATTACACACCCGTTTTGGACACCGCTCATTCCGAAAATCCAACGAAAATCGCTATTAGAATCATGGAATCGTGAGTATTATTACAAATATATAGCATGTTACTAATAATTTTTTGAAAGTATAGTATAAGTTTCAAGCCTACTTTGCACAGCTGTAGATTCAAATTTTTGGATCAATTTATGTATTTTTTCTTTCATCAGAAATAATATGCGAAAAATAAATTTAGCCAAAAAGATGCATAAACAAGCAACTTAACGCATGCAAATAGTGTTCGGTCATGTTCGGTTCAAATATTCTAATTTATCTAATCTATTAAAATCATGAAGGAAAAAAAAATTACGCGTAAATTTTTTTCTTCCTTCATGATTAAACTGTTTTCTTTCACCTCTTTAAAGTTGTGTCATTTATAAAATGTCAAAGAAAAGCTAATGAAAAGAAAATACAAGTTTATATAATATTTATTTTAAATATTTATTTCTTTATCACGATTTTTATTTGATATTTATTGTTTACAGACAAGGATAAGCCACTTACACCAAAGAAAATGGTTAGAAAGCTCTATTATATATATTTCTTTCTCGGTTTAGTGACATAACAAGTTACTAGGATCGTATGTTTCTAAACGAATAATTAGCAAAGTTAACAATTAACAGCATTTTAATTGTTAACTTTGCTAATTATTCGTCCATTCTTATATGTCCGCTGAACAGAATCACGATGCGAGCAGTTTGACCTGCTCAGAACAATATAACATGATTTTTAGATAGTGTTACTTTTACAGCGAAGGAAAGGAGCGACTAAACTTACATTATTGCATAACTGGAGCCTGGGCTATTATAAATACTTGCTGTTTTCCTGTGTCAGGAATGATGAGATTCGCAGGGAATCCAAAGTTACATAAATAACCGAAATGCATTACTAAGTACCTACTTTCAAACCCAACACGGCTTCGACCACATTATTTTCTCACTTTCCCAAAGGATTTTTCTGCTTTAGTTTCTCTTCGTTGAAGAGATTGGAACCAGCAGTCTGCGTCAGTATTCGTGGATTGGTCTTTCGGATTGTTTTATATATGTTTTTATGTTGTAGTCAAAGGGCGACGATGATTACGATCCTATGTGTGATCCGGACAATCCTAGAACTGTCGGCTTCTCAGATATATCAGCTGCAGCGTTCCGGATTGCAAGTGGAATCATGAAGACTCCCTGTCTGGTTGGTTTAACATGTACCCGATATATATTTCTGATATTTACTTTTGCACTTGGTTATTACCGGCTTCATTAATAGAAAATTTTAATGACGGTCTGCTTTTATTTTTCTTGCTCTCATAAGTTTTCTTTTTCTAGAATTGTTTGTATACCTATTAGGTAAATTACTTACCTACTTATTAAAGTGGCTCTACGACTCAAAGTGGGTCTTGGCCTCCGACGTAATTAATTAATAATAAATAAAATAGGTATTTTTCATTTTGCTCTCACATCAACATAATTCTGACTCCAGGGTTAGTGAGGTAGGTTAATCTCGAAACCCACGCGATAAGCAGGCATTTACTCTCACATAAAGGTAACTTAGAATAGGAGTAGGTTATGAAGGTTCAGAGCCATTCAGAGCCATCGGTCCCCCGGTCCAAGATACAATGGGTCTAAATTAGATCGGCGAAAATTATAAACTTCAAGGAAGAAAATGATTACCCTAATAAACCAACTCGTATTGAATTTCAGCCCTCTCACATGTCAGAAAAACTGAAAATGGAATTATATTTCAAATGCGAGTTTCTACAATACACTGGCAGGTATGGATGAGGTTTAAAATTGGTTTATTAGTTTTATTACAAATGAGGATGTAATATGTAATCAACGTGTAATTGGAATGTAATGGGCCTGCCTGTGGCTCCACTCTTGAAATCAATATCGATCCCAATTTTAACCCAATGCAATACCAAAGGGACTACTTACCTACTAAGTAATTTTTATTCTGAGACGAAAGTCAATTTTAGACCGCTACCACTGGGCGGTCACTCCATACAGAAAACGCATTTTGACAACCTGTTTCTTTTTGAATAACAACTGAATAGGTATCAACTACAAGTCGATGGCGCTAGGCGCTATGTAAAACACCCCCGAACACCACCGGCGGAGTCCCGCGGCGCCTGCGGGGTGCGGGGCGTGGGGCGCTATATCGGGCGGGAAACTCATTTTGGCGCGGGGGGTTGAGTGTCCTTTCTGTACGGGTTAGTACTATTATTTTCTTCTGTGCCGCTACTCTTGAAAATCTGCCCGCCAAGAGTTGACAAATATCCGATTTCATTTAGTTCACTCAATAACCACCCAAAACCAAGCTGGCGCTAGTGTGGCATGCGACAATACGAAACGCCTGATCTGGGATGTCGACGGATCGGAATCGCCATCAAGAGTAGCCCCTGATCTATCTACACAGGCTTCAGTATTTTTTATGCTGCTACTTACACCATGAATACATAGAGATAATTAATCAATAATTTCGAGCACTACCCCAAAAACCTTTTCTCGGAAAAGAAAAATAATTCTTTAATCATAATTTATGAAGAAAAGACAAGGCAGCTTCTACTAAAACAAAGATCAATAGTTTTAAGTCCTTTAGATACAAACCATAGAGCGTCGGTGGCCAGGTGGCTAATATAGGCCGTTGACTTCCATTCGGAAGTTCACGGGTTCGAACCTCGGCGCGTACCAATGTGTTTTCGATTTTAGAATTCATTGTACGTTATTCGACTTTATTTTTTTATTGACCTATAGATGCTTGTGTCGAAAAGGTACGACCAATCAAGCTTCACCGGACTTGACGTTATTCGACGCCCTTACGGTGAAGGAAAACATCATCGTGAGGAAACCTGCACACACTTGCGAAGTAATTCAATGGTTGTGTGTGAAGTTGACCAACCCGCACTGGGCCAGCGTGGTCTACTAAGGCCAATTCACCCTGATTTTAGGGTAGGATCAAGCCCCTCGGTGGGTACATTTATGAGCTGTTTAGGAATAATGAGATGCAAACCATTGAACCATTTTATTTGTGTAATCTAAGCATACGAATTATTCGATGTCCTAGTACTTCAGTTGCCAATCGTCGTAGAAATGTGTATAGTTTCGAGCTCCTTAGATTATATTATAGTAAATAAACTAATGATAACAACAACAAGTTATTACAAATTTCAGTTTTAAAGAGCGCGGCGCCCGCAATTCAATATTAGGTTTGAGCCCAGAGGCAAAAAAGAACGGAGTTACTGCAGCTTCACTCGGAAACCATTCCCAAGTAAGTGCACGCACTGACTTCACTATAGAGAATTTGGGGATAAATTGTGTTTTCTCGCTGTTAAAAGTTAAAACAAGCCTTTTCCTGTGACAATAAAGACCAACAAAAAAAAATCACTTAGATACTAAATGTTCTGAATTGACGCGTGTAAAGGTTGCCTAGAAGAGATTGCTACCTTATTGGCAATAAGGCCCCCTGTTGACTTCTGTATCGTGAATTTAATGTATTTATGTTTCTGTAAATTTTTCCTTGTATTTGTAAAAAAAATATATTTGTATTGGATTGTAGACTTGTGACCGGAAAATAAAAAATCTTGCCAACTTGCCATATTGCGCGAAATAGGGAGGGAAGACATATTTAGCAGAAACTATAATTTCATCGCTCGACCTCGGCATTCGCAGGGTATGAGCTACCATGGAAAGCTATTGGGTGTGAATGTGACTGTAGTGATGCCCAAGGTGGCGCCGCTCGTGAAGATCCAAAAGTGCAAAAATTTTGGCGCTAACGTGATCATTTTCGGCCAGAACATGGGAGACGCAAAGCGCCACGCCATCAAGGTAGCTAAGGAAAACAACATGACTTACATTAACGGGT